>CM022297.1:336346668-336934168 GCA_011799875.1 Thinopyrum elongatum
TCTCGCAGGGAGTCGAGGAAGAATCCCCGGCCGAGGTTGATGACATTACTGCTATAATTTATATTATGTTATTCTGCTCTCTTCTAATGCTGCGAGACCATTGAAGATGTTGAAGATGCTAGTCTTCGATAGGACTAGGCTTTCCCCCTCTATCCTGGCATTTCTGCAGCCCAGTCCACAAATACAACCCCCTTTGAAAATGTTGCATATGTAGTGTAGATCCTTGCTTGCTGAGTACTTCGGATGAGTACTCACGTTTGCTTTATTTTCTTTTTTCCCCTTTATCCATTTGTCGCATCCAGACGACGGAGCCCCGGAGCCAGATGTCCCTGTCGACAACCACTACTACTACCAGCCCGGAGAGTACTACTACTACGAGGAGCCGTCTGACGACCAGGAGTAGGATCGGAGGGTCCAAGGCAGGAGGCCCACGCCTTTTCGATCGTAGATTTTATTTTGCCCCGCCTCTGTGAAGGCTTACCTCTACGTTCTGTAATATATATCTGTACCCAGATATCTGACGCTTCCGCTAACACTTGTATGCCATCGAGCTATGTATTCGAGCCCTCGAGGCCCTAGCTTGTAATATTAAGCTTGTATGAATTTATTTATGTTTTAGAGTTGTGTTGTGATATCTTCAAGTGAGTCCTTAGGCTTGATCATGTGCTTTTGCGTGTATGATTAGTGCACGATTATGCCGGGGATGTCACAGGTTGGTATCAGAGCCGACTGCCTCTAGGAATTCCCCCTATCCAATTCCTTGGCCGAAGTTGAGTCTAGTGGTCCAAAACTGTTTTACTAACTTGGCTGTGTGGCTTACGGGCCCACGTCGCCAACTGGGTGGTATTAGGATCTTTTATTCCTCGTCTTTACTCTGGGACTCTGATCTCTCTTCTATTCGGGTTTAATAAAATTTACTAACACCGACACTTAGGATCTCGTTAATTCTATCCACCCGGAGAGCTGGATTCAGTGCGATTTCCCTGTCTTTGATCTGATTAGTCTGATAATCATTTCCTTTCCATTGTTTTGTTTAAACTTTCTATTCGATATCTGTTATGTTTCTCGTCGTCGAATGACAATCCTGAATCTTCTTATTTTAGATGGACCGTCTGTTTCCACCTCGCCCTGCGACACAGCTTGTGCTTCGCACCTGTGCTCGAGACGTCCCTGGGTTTCCAGCTGTTCTGATCGCCCTCTTGATCAGGCTGGGATACCGCTGGTGTCCCGAGTACATGGTCTACGAGGTTTATCATGAGTTCAACCAGGAGCAGTACTATGCTGATGTTCACATCTACGATCAGCAGGATGACTCAGACACTGAGCTACATCGTTTTCACGGTATCGGCGTGACGATTGAGATGGCAGTCCATGATGCCACCTACTCTGCTGTCGCACATCTTCGAGGACAGTTCAGTGCTGACTTGGATGTCTCTGAGTATCGGTACCTTCCGTACGCCCCAGTTGGAGATACTTCTGGATTCTACACAGCAGTCTGTGCCCCTTACGAGCCTCGTCGCTACGATCAGCGAGTTCTGATTCACTGTACTCAGGCTCTGGATCGCACGGTTCGCGCTCTTGCTGTCGAGTTGTTCGCCACTCGAGCATGACTCTACGAGGCTATGACGCAGTTGCTACCAGTTGTTCATGCAGGGATACACCCGGAGCACATTCTTTACCCGAGCAGGACCGAGATGACATTAGGGATCGATTGGCCTGCTGTGGGAGGTCACACGCCTGCACGTGGACCTCTTCTTACAGTTCGAGACCGGGTTCTGCATCAGAGTGCACATGGAGCGCAGGATCCTTCTGCGATGAATGTCCATCGTCCGCACTTGCAGCTACCCCGTTTCAGTGGTTTTCTCCAACGTTGATGTAGCCTTTGCTATGTCTCGTTGTGTACTTCCTTACCGCGTGCCTGCGCGCCGCCTAGCATGTCTAGCTTTTGAATTTGCGCCGTTATGCTACCCGAATGTAACCGACGCTGTATGGATCTGTATGACTTAATGACTACTATTAAGCATCTGCTGTACTATTTAAATTCCATCATGTTACATCATGCATGACGCTTTACACTCGCATTGGCTTCTGCTAAACAACCCCTGTCGATTTAGCAGGATGGCTGACAACAATCCACCACCACCACCGCCACCTGACTATATGGCTGCGATGATGCAACAGTTCGAACTCAACCGCCAATTCATGACGGGGATTATACTGCAGTTCCCCCATCCCAATGCCGACCAGCCGCTACCTTCCATCACCTTGCCAGAATTTATGCGATGATTGGCTGCGTGATATCTCCCATGAGATGGAGTCTGCTGGTGTCGCCCAGGTCAACTATGTCACCTTTGCGACATACCTTCTGAAGGGTCCCGCATCATAGTGGTGGGCTACTCACCGTCAGACCTTGCCACCTGGTACTGTCGTCACTTGGGCAGAATTCAAGATTGCTTTCCGTGCCCGCTACATTCCTCAAGCTGTCATAGCTCGGAAGAAGGCCGAGTTCCGTAATCTCGTACAAGGCAACAAATCTGTGGAAGTTTATCAGCGCAAGTTTCTGGACTTGTCTCGCTACGCTGAAGAGGACGTTCCCACTGATGAACGAAGGCAGGAGAAATTCCGCGAAGGGCTGCACCATGACATTCAGTTAGCCCTGCTTGTTCAAGACTACCCTGATTTCGCCACCTTGGTGAATAAGGCTATCATGGTCGAAACTGGCCTGAAGAAGCACAAGGAAGCGACCAGACGCACTCGTGAGGCGGGCTCATCTTCGGGCTCGTCTTCCCAGAAGCGCCGTATCTGGATCCCTCAGAGCATGTATCGTCCAGCAGCACCAGTGCACAGGCCTTCCTATGCTGCACCACGTCTGCCTCCTCCACCACCAAGACAGCCTCTGCAAGCTCCAGCACCCCGAGCTCCTGCACCACGACCTGACAATGGACTCTGCTTTAAGTGTGGCCAGCCAGGTCACCGCGCCAGAGATTGCTCTCAGAGTCAGAATCAGTTGGCTCTTCCTTCTGCTGGCCGTGGTACTCCTCAGCAGCACAACAGCAATGCCAGACCTTCTTATGGTCGTGGGCAGGCCTTCCATGTCAACATGAATGAAGACCCCGAACAACCAGCAACCGTGATGGGTACACTTCTTGTTAATTCAGTTCCTGCAACTGTTTTATTTGATTCAGGAGCATCGCATTCATTCATGCCAGAACATTTTGCACTCCTGCATGACGTTAAGTGTGAAACACTACACCATCCGTTAGTTGTAAATACTCCCGCGGGTCGGTGCCAAGCCACCATATTCAGCCCCGACGTCAATATTGTGATTGAAGAGAGAAAGTTTCAGGCCTTCCCCATAATTCTGAATAATTCCAACATTGACCTTATTCTGGGAATGGATTGGTTGAAGGCTCATTACGCCTCAATCAATTGCGCCACTAAGGTTGTACACCTCCTTCATCCATCAGATGAGTTAGTGAATTATCAAGCTCATATCACTCAGAACACCGAGGCTCAGATTTATGCCTTGAACGCGTTGAATGCTTCTCCGCTTGAGGGGATCGAGAACATCCCAGTTGTCTGTGACTTCCCGGATGTTTTTCCAGAAGAACTTCCAGGAATACCCCCTGCTAGAGCTGTCGAGTTCGTTATTGACTTGACGCCTGGCACCACTCCCATTGCGAAGCGTCCCTACAAGATGCCTCCGCACCATCTTATCGAGCTTAAGGAAGAGATTGATAAATCCTTAAGGAAAGGTTTCATTCGCCCTAGTTCCTCTGCCTGGGGAGCACCGTCTTTTTTTGTCAAGAAGAAAGATGGTACGAATAGGTTGGTCCAAGATTACCGTCCTATCAACCAGGCAACCATTCAGAATAAATATCCGCTTCCCTGGATCAATGATTTATATGATCAACTCGCTGGATCTTCGGTGTTCTCTAAACTCGACTTGAGGTTGGGTTATCACCAGATCCGTGTGCGCGAAGAGGATATTCCGAAGACTGCCTTCGTTACTCGATATGGCTCCTATGAATACACCGCCATGTCATTTGGTCTCACGATTGCTCCGGCTACGTTCTCCCACTTAATGAATTACATATTCATGGACTACCTCGACAAGTTCGTCGTGGTATATCTGGACGATATCCTAGTATATTCGAAGAATAAGGAAGAACATGCCGAACATCTTTGCCTTGTTCTGGAGAGGCTTCGAGAGCACAAGTTATATGCCAAGTATTCCAAATGTGAATTCTGGCTTTCTGAGGTAACCTACCTTGGACATGTGATTTCCAAGGACGGTATTGCCGTTAACCCGGAGCGTGTTCAGGCTATCCTTGACTGGACCCCTCCGAAGAATGCCAAGTAAGTCCGAAGCTTCCTCGATCTAGCCAGTTATTGCCGACGATTCGTCGAGAACTTCTCCAAGATCACCAAGCCCCTAACTAATCTGCTACACAAAGGCGTGAAGTTTGAGTGGACAGACAAGTGTCAGGAAAGTTTCCAGACCCTCAAGGACAATCTTACTTCTGCTCCAGTGCTTGCTCCTCCTGATTCTCGAAAGGACTTTGTCATATACTACGACACCTCTCGTCAGGGATTAGGCTGTGTCCTAATGCAAGAACGAAGAGTGATTGCGTATGCTTCATGTCAATTGCGTCCACATGAAGAAAATTATCCAGTACATGATCTTGAACTTGCTGCAGTGATCTATGCATTAAAGTTATGGCGACATTACCTTCTGGGTAACCGGTGTGAGATTTATACCGATCACCAAAGTCTGAAATACTTGTTCACCCAACCGGATCTTAATCTCCGTCAGCAACGATGGTTAGAAACAACTACGGACTATGACTGCGGTATTTCATATACCCCGGGCAAGGCTAACGTGATGGCCGATGCCCTGAGCCGCAAGTCATATTGCAACAACCTCATGATTAGGCGAGCTCAACCTCGTCTCTATGCAGAATTGAATCAGCTGAATCTGCGAATTGTTCCCCAAGGTTCTCTTAAAAACCTTGTGGTATAGCTAGACCTTCAAAGGGCTATTAAGGAAGCGCAAGCCAAAGATGCTGAGATTGACCTAATGAAGAAAGAGCTTCACCTAGATAAGTACCGGGATTTCTCAGTTGCTGAAGATGGAACATTATATTTTCGAGATCGCATCGTAGTACCTCGCTTCGAGCTTATGACTCACAAGGTCATGAAGGAGGCTCATGATACACCGCTGTCTATCCATCCGGGTAGCACTAAGATGTATCGTGATCTCCGACGGAGGTACTGGTGGTCCAGAATGAAGCAGGACATTGCTCGATACGTTGCTGAATGTGACGTATGCCGTCGTGTGAAAGCAGAACATCAGAAACCTGCTGGAATTCTTCAACCACTCCCTATTCCTCTATGGAAGTGGGATAAAGTGCAGATGGATTTCATTACTGGTCTTCCCAAGTCTCAGAAAGGTCACGACGCTATTCTTGTCGTCGTCGATCAACTTTCCAAGGTTGCTCATTTCCTACCTGTCAAGGAGACTATCACTGCTAGCCAGCTAGCAGAACTGTATATCTCCAGAATCGTTTCACTCCATGGTATTCCGAAGGAGATCAGTTCAGACCGTGGTGGTCTTTTCACGTCCAAGTTCTGGGAAAGTTTCCAAGAAGCTATGGGAACTCACATTACTTAGACTTCAGCTTAACATCCCAAATCCCAAGGCCAAGTTGAGCGCGTTAATCAAGTGCTTGAAGACATGCTTCGAGCTTGTGTTATATCCTTCGGTAAGAAATGGGAGGAATCTCTCCCGTATGCCGAGTTCTCTTATAACAACAGTTATCAAGCCAGCTTGAAAATGGCCCCTTTCGAAGTTCTCTATGGACGTAAATGTCGAACCCCTCTGAACTGGTCAGAAACTAGGGAACGACCTCTCGTGGGACCGGACATTATTCAACATGCTGAGGAACAAGTCAGAATTGTCCGAGAAAATCTCAAGGCGGCTTAGGACCGCCAAAAGATCAATTATGATCGTAAACGATGGGGTCTGACTTATCAACCAGGTGATCATGCTTATCTTCGTGTCACTCCTATGAAAGGCACCCGTTGTTTCGGAATCAAGGGCAAGCTAGCTCCTCGCTATATCGGTCCTTTCCTCATCGTGGCTAGACGTGGACAGGTGGCTTATAAATTGGAGTTGCCGCCACAATTCTCTCATATCCACGACGTCTTCCATGTGTCGCAACTTCGAAAGTGCTTCAAGGAATCTCCGCACCGCGCGGTGGATCACGAGATGCTAGATTTGCAAGATGACCTATCTTATAAGGAGCATCCGATCCGCATCCTCGATGAAGCTGAACGTCGAACTCGTCAGAAGACGATCAAGTTCTTGAAAGTACAATGGTCAAATCACACTGAAGATGAAGCCACTTGGGAACGCGAGGATCACCTTCGCAAGGAATATCCCAACCTCTTTCCTTCTACCTCCTAAATTCTCGGGACGAGAATTTCTTTTAGAGGAGGAGAACTTGTAACACCCCCTTGTAATGAGCTCTGTGACACTCTATTAATCTTGCCAAGTCATGACCATTTGCAGTGCCAAGTCACATGGGTTAAGGATCCAATTCAAATTCAATTCTGAAAATCAACTCAAATTCATAAGTGAAATATGAAGTTGATCAAACATTGTTGGAAAAATGTTCATTAATTGGCAAATAATCCAGGAACATTTATAAAATCATAACCAATATTGTTGGAGTTAGTTACATGACTCAAACTATATGAAACAGCAACAAAACAGCCATATTTAATCCATTTAAAATCATTTCAAATCCAAACAAAATCTTGTATCGCCCAAACCACTTTTTGGTGAGAGCTAATATTGCACTGCAATATTTGGGCCTAGTCCCATATTTTACAAAATAGCAAAAGTGGCCTAACTATTATAAAACGGAAATGAAATAAAGAAAAAGAAAACAGAAAAGGAAAAGAATAAGTAAAGGCCACTGTGCACTAGCCTAAGTGCACAGTGCTTGGAAGCCCAGCCCACCTAGCCTTTCTCTCTCTCTCCATCGTCGTGTCGGCGCGCCCCTGGCTGAGCGCGCGCGCACCAGCGCGGCGTTGACACACCGACGCCGCCGACACTACAGGAGCTACGGAGGGGATAAGGAGGAGCCCGTCCATTCCCCCTGGCCTCTCCATCCATTTCCCCTCCTTCTCCGTCGCTCACCTCCTCCGATTCATCGACGTCCGAGCGAAACCATGGCCGCGCCGCCGTCGACCGCGTAGCCACCGCGCTCCTCGCACCTCGCCAGGACGTCTACACGCTCCGTCGAGCTCCGCTACGGTCTCCCCAACCTCGAGCTCGAGCTCTGCGACTCCGTAGCCGCGGATCGAACCCGCCTTCTTCCTCGGATCGCCGGTGTTCCTCCGGCGAACGTTGACATTCTGCTGCTCCTAAACTGTCAACGGTCTTTCGTGACCACCCGGTGAGCTTCCCTCTTTCCTCTCAGCCACCTTGCGTTGCCTGTCATCGCCGTAGCTAGTTGCCACCACACTCGAGCTCTGCCTGCCGCCGACGAGCTCGTGGCCGTGGCCATGGCCTTTGCTGCGCTCACCTGAGGCCATCATTGAGCTCCTGGTGCTCTCAGGAGTTCGACGAGCTCGCGAACGAGCCTCCCCGTGCCTCCTAACCTAGCTCCCGACGAGGTCCCGATCGCGCTGCCACATAAGCTCGTCGCCGGCCACTTTTTCCGGCGACCATTTGGTCCGGCGCCACCGCCAGTCGACGCGGAGCGTTACGGCCGTTCGAACGCAAGCTCCCGCGCGAGGTTTGGTGGTGTGTAGAGTAAACCCGACGCCCTCCGGCGACGCGCCGCCGCGTTTGAGGTCGCCGGAGCTGTCTCCGGCCGGCCGCTGACGTGGCACAGGCAGGACCCACCTCTGGGTCGCTGACTGCGGGCCCGTGGGACCCAGTTGACTGAGTTGACTCAGTCAACTCTGCTGACTGGGCACTCTGTGCCTATGACATGTGGGCCCCGCTACTGTTTAGTTTAAATAAAACATTTTCTAAATTAAAACTAATTAGTTAACCTAATCTCTCACTGACACCCGGGGCCCACACCCCTAATTAACCCAGTTAATTAAATCAATTCACTGTTAGCTTAAACAGAGACTGACATGTGGGTCCCACTGGACCTACATGTCAGATTTGACTCTGGACAGCCGCTGTTGACTTGCTGATGTCAGCATGGCATCATGCTGACGTCATAAATCATTTCTGCTAATAAAATTAATTCCAAAAAATCCAATAAACTTTGAAAATTAATAACTTTTAAACCGTAGCTCAGATTGAAAAAGTTAAAACATGAAAGTTGCTTAGAACGACGAGACGAGTCTGATCGTGCCATCTGTTTCCTTGTCGGAACCTCCTACATAGAAGAACTCTTAACTCCGAGCTCGATTCCGGCCGATGAATAGTGCACACACACCAATTAATAATCCCAGATAATTCTAAAAATAATTAAAGTGACTTAGAAGCATACTTAGGCAACCTGCACTGCATCGTAGCATTGCATGCACTGTGTTGCATCTGATTGCTTTATATTTACTTGTTTCCTCCCCCTCTTCTCTTTCGGTAGACCCCGACGTTACCATAGCTCCTGAGGCAGACGCCGCTCCGGAGTACGACTACGTCCCCGACGACCCTGCCCTTGCCGTCGAGCAGACAGGCAAGCACCCCCATTTTGAGCATTCCGATATCACCTATTCTCTTCCCTCTTATGCTTGCATTAGATGTTACTGCTGCTGTTACCATCCTATATCTGTTGCATAGCCTGTTTAATTGTAGCCTACTGTTGATACCTGCCTGTTATCCTAAACTGTTTAGATAGGATGGGTAGAGCCTGATCAGAGACCCACTTGTCCCGACCGCCCCGCTGGACTCTCAGAAGACCCGAGCAACGGGATTGAAGATTAGAACCTGGCACCGCACGTCACTTCCCCTAAGATGCTCGACACTACTGGGTTACTATCGAGTGCCGAGGGTGATACCTCGTCAGCACTTCTGATGATAACCTTGTAGGTTAGTTAATCGGTCGTGGTAAGCGAGGGTGATTCCTCCTACACCACCCCCGATACCGACGCCGTCGCGCAATCTCTCAAGTGTGGACCTCGAGGGTGATTCCTCCTTCGTTCACCTTGATGATAACATCGAGCGGGAATTCCATCGAGGGTGATTCCTCAGGGTTCCCTTCGGTGTCAGACACACATCTACTTTGGATATTATAACTTGACTTTGAACCATGATACTAAAGACGGGTCGGCCCTGAGGGGTACCCGTGCGAGCTTGAATGTGAAGTGATGTGGAGTCGGGTTGACCTGAGAGGTGCCCGCGAGATAACTACGAGGCGTGGCCGGGCATTCTTAGCCCTTGCCGCAAGTCCTCGAGACGGGGCGACGGGGTCACATCGATCGTGAGTCTCTGCTTGTTTCCGCGTGCTCCTAATCCACTAACGGTTTGGATATTTGATCCGAGGGGCCTCTGGCCTGATAGCACTAACCATCACGTGGTCATAGTATGGGCGTTCTGCGTCGTATACTTCAGCCGAAGCTTAATAGACGTCAGCAACTGAGCGGCACACGCTGGGTTGGACTGGGAACGCAACCGCGCTTGTATAAGGGGTTGCTAGGTCTGCTCACCGGCGGTGTACGCAACATGCAGGAGCGTCCGGGGCGATGGCCCAAGACCCCTGGGGGCATAGGTTAGTCCGGCGTGCTGACCTCTCTGTTAAGTATTTGGTCGGGTTGCGGCGTGTTGCTTAGCCGAGGCCGGGCATGACCCAGAAAAGTGTGTCCGGCCGGAGTTAAGCGAGCGTGGTGGGTAAGTTGGTGCACCCCTGCAGGGAAGAAACTTCTATCGATAGCCTGTCCTACGGTAACGGACACTCGGAGTTGTATCCCGATCTGTACAACTAGAACATGACATGAGATGAGAACTGGATAGTACGGCTCTGGGATTGCTTTCTCGCAGGGAGTCGGGGAAGAATCCCCGGCCGAGGTTGATGACATTACTGCTATAATTTATATTATGTTATTCTGCCCTCTTCTAATGCTGCGAGACCGTTGAAGATGTTGAAGATGCTAGTCTTCGATAGGACTAGGCTTTCCCCCTCTATCCTGGCATTTCTGCAGCCCAGTCCACATATACAGTCCCCCTTTGAAAATGTTGCATATGTAGTGTAGATCCTTGCTTGCTGAGTACTTTGGATGAGTACTCACGTTTGCTTTATTTTCTTTTTTCCCCTTTATCCATTTGTCGCATCCAGACGACGGAGCCCCGGAGCCAGATGTCCCCGTCGACGACCACTACTACTACCAGCCCGGAGAGTACTACAACTACGAGGAGCCGTCTGACGACTAGGAGTAGGATCGGAGGGTCCAGGGCAGGATGCCCACGCCTTTTCGATCATAGATTTTATTTTGCCCCGCCTCTGTGAAGGCTTACCTCTATGTTCTGTAATATATATCTGTACCCAGATATCTGACACTTCCGCTGACACTTGTATGCCATCGAGCTATGTATTCGAGCCCTCGAGGCCCTGGCTTGTAATATTAAGCTTGTATGAATTTATTTATGTTTTAGAGTTGTGTTGTGATATCTTCAAGTGAGTCCTTAGTCTTGATCGTGTGCATTTGCGTGTATGATTAGTGCATGATTAAGCCGGGGACGTCACAACCAAACACCCGCCGGTGGCTCGGTAGCTTCCACATGGCCAAGCTCGCGGCCATGGAGTACGACCGCTGGCAGGTCCGCTACCACGGCGCGGCGGCTAGGCTCAATTTCCCCTTCGGCACATGTCTGGTCGACCTCGTTCTGCCGAAGCCAGGGGTGGTGAGCTTGGCTATGGCGCGGGAGGACTGCGAGGTGTGGGAGCGCCTCGAGGCCGAGGCCGCCGTCGAGGCCTACATGCAAGAGCTCCACCGTTAGCACCCGAAGCTCGTGGAGGCGGAGCGGGTGATCTTTGCTGGCGCGGAGGGCGGCGAGGTTATCGTGCTCTTCTCTGATGACGAGGTCGATCGACGTCGACGAGTGGAGGAGTGTCTTCCCCAACGACCCCAACGACGACACCAGCCCGGACCCGGCTCACGGCACACCATACCTGATGAGGAAGGATTGCCTCGACCTCCACTTCGACCGAAAGTAGTTTAGCTTAGTTTAAATTTATGTTTTATGTTCGGTTATGCAAAACTATCTATGTTTATGTTTGATGCATGCTACTTTCGGTTGAACCTGCTTTGAACTTGATCAAATTGAAGTTTACAACATTAAGTTTAGGGGATCGACTAGAAACGGCCAAAAATTGCTGGAGTATATATATATATATATATATATATATATATATATCCACTAAGGGTTTTAGTCCGTTAACTTTTAAAGGATCGGCTAGAGATGGCCTTATGCCTTGTTTATTTCAGTTCTTCACAATGTGATGCTCTATATGTGCAACTATTTGCCGTGCAGTTCAATTTCATCAATAACAGTTTCAACAATACCACTATGAATTACGATATTTGGTTGCTATTAAGGATGTTGCAGTTAACATGCCTTTTCGTTTTTTAACAATAAGTAGTGTACTTTAGACCTGCACAATACCAGTTTGAATGACTATATTTGCTTGTTTTTAAATGTTATGCCTGTTGCAGTTAACACACCTTTCCACTTCTTGTTTTGCTTAACTAGCGTGCTTAAACCTGCACATTGAAGCTATCATTTGTAGATTATGTTGTCTACCATGGATATATTTGGTTGATGTTTAGCCTGTTGTGCTTAACATGCCTTTATATGTACTCATACAGGACAATATTGAGAACAGCTGCTGTTTACCATCGAGGTTAGTTTCATCGTATTGCTTATATATACTCACTGTTTAGGATATCGGTAGCTGGTACCATATAGCCTCGGGGCTGATAAGGGATTAAACATCAAATCGGACATTTCACTGAATATATCTGTAATCCATATATTGGTAGGTTTACTAGGGCCATATCTAATATATCTGAGGCCACATAGCAACATGCATTGTACTGAATGACTAAATATGCAATCCCAGGCTACATAGCAACAAGGAAGAGTGTTACCTTAATGTTCTGATGATGTCTAGATATACATATAATAAGATATTATATAATGGGATGGAGGGAGTGTTGTACTACATCATTTTGCAATTGTTGTTTAGGTTCTAATATTAACGTGGTGCTTTTAGGTACATATGCCATTGCCAAAGATCCACACTTTGACCCTTTCTACATATGGGGCAATGAGATATTCATGAACCAGCATCAAGTGAGGAAACCGATAAAGATTATTATTAAAATGGGTCAAAAGATGTCAATCGAACTATTTGTTTACACTTTATGCAAGACAACAGTGACCTGCAGGATGGTAAGTAAGAACTCTGTAGCCTTCTTTTTACTGTCCGTAATGAGTTGTGTTAGATGATAATGTCTGAATCTTTTTCCTTTGCAGTGGATCCTGAAGCAGTTTACTCAAGATTACCTCTCAAACTACATGATTGGCGGCCGGCCATCACAAGGGGTTGGACTAGAGTCGTGCGTGCCTTCTGCATCGAGGAGAGCACAATAGGGCCATTCCGCTTCACCTTGTTCAGCAACCAGAATGTCTCTCGCCTCTTTCTTTATCATCTGTAATAGTACAAGTACACAACTGTGGATCATCATTCTTTATTTGGTGCTTATGTAATTCTTGACCATATGTACATGTGAATCGAATAATGCATTGGTTGTTTGAACATGATGGATATGAATAAAGCTATAGCCTACTTTCAAATTCAAATCAGGTACATTTTAAATAGCAGCAATTAAATTAGGGTGAAATTACGCTCTGCAGGTCATTACGGCGCACACGGTCTATAAAGCACAGCGTGTGCGATATACATCATAATCTGACACGGTTCACGGAGAGGAAACGTGTGTAACCATGCACACAGTTGCCGTTTGCAAACCATGTGTGATGTCAGACAATATCACAAATAGTGCGGGAAAACTAAATGTGTGTGATTGTCGCCCTATCATACACGGTTTACAATGATGAACTTTTTGTGATGTGCCAGGCATCGTAAACGTAGAGCCAGTTTGGTACGTGCCTGGAATGTGCCTGGACTACGCCTGGAAAAATCCCGTGCCTGGAATGTGCCTGGTTTTAGGTAAAACCACAGAACTCCGACTGCGATGGCAATGCGAGCACAAACGAGTAGCAAGGATGAAGCGTTTGGGATATTCGAGATATCAGAAAAAGTTTTATAGGGACAACTGTATGCATCATGGCTCCCTATCCCCGACGGTTTCTGGGTCGTGTGGGAAGGACCCCCCTATCGCAGTCACTCACTAGGCGATGGTTCAGAACGCCATCGCGAAAAGAGGTTAAAAACCGTTTATATAGCACCTCGCCGTACCATGCAGAAATCTAGAGTGATGGTAACAACAAGTGGATGGATCCAAAAATAATGATAGCAGGCTGATGATAGCTTTAATTTAATAAAAAGACAGATAATGATTGCTTTACTATTTGTTTCCCACCCAAGATGAACAACATAGGCATACCCTAGGTGAACCAGATAATAGACAGAGATACTATTCATTGCTGCCTTGATATATGCCCCAAAAGTAATTTTAAAACTTAAGTTTGAACATTAATTTGGACCTGGCTTGGAGTCTAAGAGGTGAACAGGACGATAAAGTAGCAGGTAATATTAAGCAATGCATTACATAAGCCGAAACAAAAGAGTGCGACCTCTCTTGTGGACCCGTGTACTCCTCAGGTTCATCTGCTGAGTTAATGATGGTGATGCAGTTGTGGTGGGTGCCGGCGGCAGGGAAGGAGATCTGAGGCGGCGAAAGACGGTCAGGAGTCGTGATGTCTGGTATGGTGGATGCTTCTGTTGATGGAGCAGCTCAGGTGAGGTGGACGATGTCGTGGCAGGAGCAGGACAAATCACACAAAGTTTTCTTCGACACCTATCTGTAACTGAAGTAATTCTGTAAGGGCTCCTTTGTCTTGCAGGATTCTAAAAACGCAGGGATAGGCAAAACACCGGAATAGGATAAGAATGCACGTGGGAAACATAGCATTTCTAAACACAAGACTTCTATCAACTTGGGTGTTTGGTTCACAGGAATTGGAAGAGCAGAGGAATGCAAAGAAACATGGCCAAATTAAAGTGAAACCATATGAAAGTGTGTACAGTTAGAATGTTATTCTACCACTAATGCACTTAGTCTTGTTTTCATGCATAGGATTTTGAAAAGTAGGTCCAGGTGGATGTTTTGCTCCATTCCTTTCAACGAAATGCATGAATAATTAAATAGTAGAGTGCCATAGGACAATTTCCTATTGATATGTTTTTCCTTCACTTTTTCCTTTGAACCAAAATAGCCCTAATGGATCGACATGAATGTAGAGTAATAAGTGATGCGGCAAGTGTACAACCTCTTTGGCGTAGCCGTGTCGACCTCGGCATCATTGGGTTGGTCGCTGAAGAACTTGCGGCAGTGGTGGCTGTCGGAGGTGTGGAGGAAGATCTGAGGCGTCTGTAGACGGCGTCCAGGGCATTGCTCTGTTGTGATGGATGGTTCCGTTGTTGGAGCAGCTCCGGCGAGCTGTAAGACGTCAAGGCTGAAGCAGTAAAAGACAAACATCGTTAATCTCAAGTGGGATTCTAATAGCATCTCCAATAGATGATGTAAAATACATTACCAAAAAGTGATAGATGTAAAATTTACATCACCAAAAAACACCTGACTACAATAGATGAGGTAAAAACTGTTGACTCTGAACTTAACCGTCGAAACTGAAATTTACTGTGGAATCTGAATGTTACTATCGAAACTGAACGCACTGGTAGCAGAGAGGCACTTCACATGTAGTTTAGGCCGCTCGAGCACTAGTAGTAGAGAAACAGTGATCTAAATCAGCAGGCGATCAACGGGGAACACAATAGCAGATAGCAGCCGGAGCAGCAGCGCCTGGAGGAGCAGCGCGAACTAGAGCCAGAGCAGCAACTCGTGTAGCTGCAGCAGCCCGTGACCAACATCAGCAGTGCGAGCGAGAGCAAGAGCAGAGCAGCAGCACGAGCGAGGGGGAGAGCAGAGCAGCAGCGTGACCGAGCGAGAGACGAAGCAGCAGTAGCGCGAGAAAGCGAGAGCCAAAGCAGCAGCAGCGCAAGTGAGCGAGAGCTGGAGCAGCAGCAGCAGCATGAGCAAGCGAGAGCCGGAGCAGCAGCAGCAACAGCTCCGGCTGGTATGACCGCCGCCGCTGAGGGAGCCTCACACTGGGGGAGAACCACAGTGGAGATGTCGCCGGCGGCGCCAACTACGAGTTAGTCGCGCCATGGGGGAGCGGGATCGAGCACCGGCGGCACCGGGAGGTCAAGTTAAGGAGAAGGTGCGATGCGATGAGTGTACAACCTCTTTGGTGGCGCCGAGTAGGCCTCGGCTTCATCCGAGGAGTCAGTGAGGATGCTGCGGTTCTGGTGGAGCAGGTTAAGGCGGCACTGTGGGGATGGAGCAGCTGCGATAGACGAGGCGATCGTCGGAGCAGCTCCTTGGAGGTGGAGGACAGGGCGGCTGAACCGGCAGGACGACGAGATCGATGATGGATCCTCATCCGGGGTGGTGGATGAGGGACGTCGAGCTGTTGCGGTGGACGACATCGTCGGGGAAGAGGTTCCGGCTGGGCAGTGGTTGGGTGGCGGACGGTGGAGGGTGGGGTTTCATGGCTGGAGCACAGAAGTTATGGCGGCCTGGGATTTCGAATGGCGAAAAGGAGGTGATGGGAGGGGGGAACCATGACTTAGGGACGCGCTTGTCCAAAATGTAGGGTGTGTTACAAAAGTAACCCCACCGATTTGAACTAGCGGCCCTTTCGGCTCAGGGTTAGAAGGGGGATTTCACGTGTCGGGATTTGGCAGCTGGAGGAAGTTTCCGCGTGCGTTGTAATTTCGGGATCGCAAGGCGCGGGTTGTGAAGGCGCGAGTTTTGGGAGCACGATATCTGAATTTTCGGGATAACAAGGCGCGGGTTGAATTTTAGGGACAAGCCTAACGTGTAATTATGTACGTACCAAATCAATTGGTACTTCCCTCAACGAAAAAAATGAAAAAAATAAAACTATTCGCACCACACAAAGAGAGTCTTGTCCCATTTTACTGTACAAATGCTATTCAAAGCTATGAATCCATGTTATGTCCAATTAAATTTTTTCGCTGGTTGTATAATGCATGTAACCTACTCATACGAACATTTTAGTGCATTCCAAATGTCTATACTACCGCTGCAATTCGAACTAAATTTGAATTCATTTCTCTATTTGAATAAGAATCTACAATCATGATTGTTGCCAACTTAAACCATCATTCGTATATTATCTTAACAACACACCACATGATTACTATAGAGATAGATATGAACTATGTGTACTATATGAACTCGAATTCAAAACTTTGAATAAACTTGATGTTGATTCCAAATAATAGTACATTTGATGTACTAACTAGATCTTCATAATCTAAACCATGTTTCATACGTACACTGTGTTTATCACACAAAGTATAGTGCCCCGCCCCCTACATTATGACAAGTATTTAGCCCTGAGCTGCAAAAGCCACACATTATCACAAATTCAAATAAATGTTCTATAAATTATATGTAGTATAACATGTTCATAACCACACCATGCGCATCACCATTATATATATTCATGCATGCTTCGGTTTAAAACACTATGATATCTTCTTCAAATATCTGAATCCACTTTTTTATAATGAATTATGATCTCTGTTCGTCTTTTACACCCACACAATCCTCTTCTCTTTGAAGCTAGCGCTAACTTTCTCTCGTGCATGCACACGCCCGCCCCCCCTCTCACCCTCCCTCAGCGTCTCCTCCATCGCGCACATTCGTTATTTCTCTTTAGGTCGTTCACGCATGGTGTGTGTAGGCCCCGGCTCCTTCTTTCCAGCACACACCGGTCGATATACCTCTCTAGCCAAGTGTGCCTACCACAAACACACACTTTCCCTCTTCTCTTCTCACCGTCCATGCCCCCCTATGTTCAATACGGTTCCACGGAGGTGCACACTCCCGCCCCTCTTTTCATCGATCTCATACTCGCACACTCCTCCTCCCTCGATATAGTAGGCCTCTCGCACCACCTCCTAGCCGCATCCCTCTCCCCCTGTCCATCTCTCCGGACCTTATTTGCTTCTAACACATGCATGCATGTATACCTACCAATCTCCCTACATATAGCTAGGTCAACTATAAGTCTTTTTCCCATGCACCGATCGACGTACCTCACTAGTTATGTCTCTCCCTTTCTCTGACACACGACGATTGTTCTTCCTATGTAGTTATGTCTGCTAACCACAAACATATCATCCCCTCTCATCATCCTTGCATACCTCCCGACCCATCTCACACACGCACATGCGTAGACAGGCAGACATCCCCTCTCTTATTGATATTGCACTCGTACCCTCCGTTTGTCTAGCAGGCCTCTCCCACCATTTGTGAGAAGCAAGTCCACCACCAACCCTCCGAATCTCTACCTTTGTCTCTCTCCCAACCTTATTCCTCTGCTACACATACGCATGGATGCCGATCAATCTCCCTCAATACATAGCTAGGTCTCTCTCCTTCTCCACACATATACTAGTCGATCTACCTCTCTATAGTTAGGTCACTGCCCCCTCCCCCCCACACACAGATAATCAAACGTTGTAGGTAGGTATCCATGCCACAGAGACAAATTGTACCTCTGCCCTCTCACATTCCAGTAGGCCAGCCGCCCTGTATCTTTGACGTGGGCAAACACAAATTTGATGGCACTCTTTATCGATCGCGCACCCACACACTTCATCCCTATTTTTGATTCTATCAATATCTCACACCGATGATCCCTCCACTCTCTTTTCATGGATCGCTCCCTCTATATATGATATATCCATGACTCTGTTTCACACACATTGCATATGTTACATTTTTTGGTTTGAGATATCATCGACACATTGCCTCTGTTTCGCATAAACCATTTCTCTCACACCCACCCACGTACGTACCTACACGTAAAGAAGAGGTGCACGCACGATGCATGTACTCATGTCTCGTTCCTGGCCACACCCGCGCGGGTACACGGTGGAGTTCATTTTTGTACGAAAAGGCAGCCCACGTGATAATTCGACACGTGTAGCGGTTGTTTACTCGAAGGAGGGTCGTGTACCACGCGTACACGGAACAAAGTTTGACTTGACGCGTTAGTATTAAATAAAGTTATATTCCTCAATGGCACATACAGAATATAAAACGATTGTCATCAGGAAAAAAGAAATCTGCTCCACTATATACAATGGAGCCTGCCTGCCGAGGTTTGTCTCTCGTCACACTATCTCACACAAGGCGGCGGTGGCCTCTCTCTCTCATCGTTGGTCACTGATCTCGCCGCATCCCGTCCGCCGGTAGAAAGGGAGGATGTGCATCATTCCTCCGTTCGACGGCATCGAGGCAGCACGTCCAGATCTGCGGTACCCGCCGTTCTCTCTGACCAAGCTCCTCCACGGTAGGGCCTTCGCCACTTGCTCGCTGCCGTAGTATGGGCAGATCCCGGCCGCCGGCGCCCTCCTAGTTACATCCCGATGACCCTCAGGTACAGCTTCCTCCGGCCTTGCTCCACTGCCCATCTTCCCACGTTGCTGCATGTGGAAAATCCTGCATGTGGATCTTCTTTAGTTCTTTGCTTAAAATGTATCTCGGTCGGCGTACTTTCCATCTTGCAATCTCGTCCTCAAACCATTTTTGATAAACCACCATGCTGCTATCTTTCCCTTATGACATGGAATATCCTTCTTTTTTGTTGGCGTATGTGTCTTAAACTCCTATTATTGGGCAGTAATTGTTTCCTTTCTACCTCTTTTTGCAAACAGGGCTATCCATTTCACCTTGTTGCTATTGCGACCTTTTGGTGAACTGCACAAATCACTTTTTTCTTAAGAGTGTTTTGTGCAGTTTCGCCAAAATGTCACACGGGCAACGCTTTTACATTTCTGTGGGACTGCAGAAAGGGAGATTGGTTTTGCTATCCTCCTCATCCAACTCCGTGCCTAATCTTCTCCAACAAGTAGTTAGTCCTAAAGAGAGATCGCAGAGGTGATCAGCTTCTATTTGTGTGTGTTATGTTTCATCATCTAGTTCCACTATTATTGTAATCACACCGACTGAATATCTTTGCAAACAGGGATGATCAGCTCAATTTTAGTGGAACTGCACAAAATGATCAGATTGTGATGTCCTCCATACACCTCTTTCTTGGCTACAGAGCTGCGTGAAACTAGCTGCCAACCAATGAACACTGTGCCCAGGAAATGGAGCCATGCCTACTAATAGCATCGATCAATTACATATTTTTGTTTATTTGTACACCTTCTCACAACTTTGTCTTCAGTTGTGATGTGAATATTGGCGCTGATCTGCGAACCATTGAGATGCATTAGCAACCATGGTAGTTTCATTTGTATTTGATGGAATGTTGTAACGAGACAATCTTGAGGCAAGAGGACACATGAATCCTAAGTTGAAACCTTTTTTTTCTGCGGGAACAAAAGTTGAAACCTTCATAGCATTACAGTACAATTTCATTATGCTGGAAAATTATGCGTACATATAAACAAATCCTGAAAGATTGATAGCAATGCCAGAAACAATTCAACTTCGTTTCGTCGACATGTGGGACATCCTTCATCCGGCTCCACCTGCCATGCAGCAATATTGAGTGCACAACTGCAGGGGAGATTCATCTTGGTCATTGTGCCGTAGTAATAATGACTAGCCAGTAGTCAAATCACAGAGCCCCACCTTCGCCACAGTAAGTTGCTCGGACGAAGCAACCATCATTTCTCTCTTCGTTGAATCCGCTGGTACTCCAATATTCCCAGAGTAATGTAAGTTGCTCGGGCGAAGCAACCATCACTTCACCTTTCCCACAGTAAGTACTACCTCCTTTTTTTATTCTAGAAACCACCACATGCGAATATTGGACGGTAGCAGCACAGTAAAGTGTACTAGCACTATTTAATTCAAAAATCAAAACCAACCAATGAACTACTACTAATGGTGAGCGTTTGCTAGTATCATGTACTCCGTCTGTCCATGTATATAGGGCTTAATGCGTTTTTCGAGACTAACTTTGGCCCTGTTTGGATCCATGGGTTAGAGTTAGTTTGAGCTAGTTGGGGCTCAAATAGCCCTAAAGTATCCAAACATGAGGAAAGCGCCTTTTTAGTGGGGATTTCATCATTTTATGAAGGTGCAAAACCAAGTGTTACTACTACACCAAACAAGTTCAAAACGAGAAATTGGACCCACTCACGGCACGGCACGCCTGTCTCGTTTGGTCCGTCGGTCAAAGCTCTTCCTCTTCTTGGCATAACAATAGAGTACAGTAATTTTTTTAGAATGCTCTTGGCATGTCGCTAACATGTGGGAGCGAGTGATGAGTTAACCGACCTCAATAGACGGCAAAATCGCCAGCCCGCCACACTTTGAGAGAGACGAGGAGCGAGAAGCGATATGGGCTGGTGGATTACTAGAGCTAGGTGTCGCACGGAGGCCAATAAATATGGTGATAGCGTGGGTGGGCCATGTATGATGTAACTACACTGGGCTGCTGTGTTTCGGACTCTTCCAGTCTACTGTGGAGAAGATTGGGTAGATTTTATATCGCTGAATAAAAATATTAAGAGTCCAGACGCTCCACCGCGAGGTTTCTTGCTCCTTCTCGGTCGTCGAAAAGCGTTCTTCTAAGTTTTGTCGACACGTGGGACATCCAGCATCCAGGTCCACGTGTCATGCAAGAAAATGGAGTTAAGTATAGTAGGAGAGACTCACCAATGGTCACGAACATAGGTGGAGTACGTGCATGAATCACCCAAAAAAAAGGAATACGAGCACGAAGAGAAGAGGTGCAGGCACCGACGCAGGTACTCTTTGCCTCTTTCCCTAATACTCACGCGCGGGTACACGGTGAGCTCATTTCTGTACGAAGAGGCAGCTCACGTGATAATTTGGCGAGTGTAGTAGTTGTTCATGGGAACCACACGTGGATGAATCAAAGTTCGATCATGACACGGTGGCGCATTTTTTTTAAATTAAGTTATTCTATTCGATGGCACGTATACGCAACATTATTTTCTTAATGGAACGTGAATCGTGCACGCACTGAATGACGGAGCACGGGATGGTAGCCATGGACATGGTCAGCCCTTTTTGGAGACTAATACACTACTTTTGATGTGTCCCGTCAACTCACAAACGAGGAGAAGCTTTGCTTACTACTAAAGTACGACCTCTCACTCACGCGCGCGCGGGATGGCTCGCGGGATGAGGAGAAGCTTTTGCTTTACGATAGTGCACTTAATACAGGCGGTGGACGTGCAATAGTTCATTCGGTGTCAGATTGCCAGAAGTATATATACTGTAGCACCATCATCATTGTTCGACTTTCGGAAGAGGCGAAGAGCCAAGCGCACGGTCACCTACTCACAGTATAACCGCCCGTGTTTGCATGAATTTTTTTACGTACAATCTGAGTGGATTACTCCAGTGGTCATCACACGTGAGCCAATCGATTCGCACCCTTCCGCGCTCCATTTTGTCTTGCGTTCCCTCCTCCGTCCAGCACGCTGACAAGTGGGCCCCATGCTCATGTATGCCAACATGGTAGTCAATTATTTTGTCAGAGTCAGCTATCACATCCTTTCGATGCCACGTCAACGTACCCACTAGAAACAAGTTAGACTTGTTCGATTCAACCGCCTTCCTAGGTGTTTGGAGAGGAATTGGCCGGCGCGAGGTAGTTCTATAGGTGGGTAGGCGGCAAAAAATAGGGGAAAACGCGCGAACCAGCTAGACGAGGGAGGGAAGCTTCTACATTCGCGGGGGACGTGGCATTGGCCATTGGGTGGCAACACGCGGTCATCCGGGTACGCAATAAAGGATGCAAAGAGGCTTCCTATATCGGCAAGGACCAGCTTCCCTACCGATTGCTCATCCAATAGAACTCCCAAGTGAACTGTGCTGAGGCTGGATTAGTCATCAGATGGGCGACCTAATGGGAAGTGGACTCGATGTTAAAACTAATGGGATGGGTCACTGTAAATGTTTAATTGGCTTAAATGTATATAGTGCTCCATCCTATTAGTTGAACCTCGAGGTCTTTGTTTTGTAATTTTTGACATTTTTTGTTTTTTGAACAAATGTTAATCGAAGGTCTATCGCGTTACTTTTTGATAATTTTTGTTTTTTGAACACATGTTAATTGGCTTGAAAGAAGGTCTATCGTGTTACTTCACGACATCTTTCCAAAAAAAGTGATATGACTTTTGTCAACCTATAAGGCATGTCTGTCAAATTAACCTCGAGGTACTTGTTCTCAAATTAACCTCTGGGTCTTGCAGGAGTACTTGTTCTTTGAACACATGTTAATCGAAGGTCTATCGCGTTACTTTTTGATACTTTTTGGTTTTTGAACACATGTGAATTGGCTTGAAAGAAGGTCTATCGTGTTACTTCACGACATCTTTCCAAAAAAAGTGATATGACTTCTGTCAACCTATAAGGCATGTCTGTCAAATTAACCTCGAGGTTCTTGTTCTCAAATTAACCTCTGGGCCTTGCAGGAGTGCTGTAATGTGTCAGCGTCAATTGCAAGATGAGCCAGCAAGCTAGTAGTGGAGTTGCCAACATGCTCAAAGTGCACGCAACATTGAGTAGAAAGAAGCATGCCTAGGAAATTAATGCGTGCTTAGGGAGGCCTTTGCTTAAAGAGCAAGTGTATATAAGGTACGGTTGGCAGGCTATAAGGACGAGGAGCGAGAAGTGATACGGGCTGCTGGATATACTATAACTAGGTGTCCCACGGAGGTAACATCACAACAAACTTACAAAAATAATGGTAACCAGTTTTACGTGTTTATAATGGTATTATCATTGGACTGCCATTTAGGATAAATGATGAGGTGGATGAGAGAGACAATAAGAAAATGCATGTCTTCTCTTGATTAATAGATGATCTATTAGCAACAATATGTCTCACCAAATATTTATCGTGTTATCAAAGATAAGACTAAAAATAACCCACTACAACATATTTTGATGTCTCTTGTAGATTATGTGACAGACTTAAGATAAAACTGTCTTATCAAGCACTGTGCATGCTCTAAATAGTAACAAATTAACATTTGGGTAGTCGACAATAACATGTGAGATTATGAATATATCTTTTTGCAAATATATCAGAACAAAATGTTCTCTTTTTTTTGTCGGTAGAAAAGAATGTTCAATGTGACTGATTACCTCCATGCTGGTTTTGACTACTTTAATTTAAAAATGAACCACTTGTTTTCTTTGGTAACACAAAATTAGTAACTAAATGGTGATTGGACACCATGTCCTATCACGTTCGTATGTGCAGCAAGCAAGATTTATTCATGTATACAGGGCAGGCTTGTACTCCCTATAAGAGTGTCTAGATCACTACTACTTTAGTGATCTAAACTCTCTTATATTAGTTTACGGAGGGAGTACTTCTTAGAGAAAAGTAAAGAAAAGAAATGGGGAAGCTGACTACGACAGCATGTGAAGTTGTGAACCCACATGTTGTATGAGCACGTGCCCTGCAAGTCTCCACGGCTTCGCATGAATGTTCGGGATGGTTCACAGATAGCGCGGTAGTTTCTGCGTTGCAGCAGGATGTGCAAGGTGGCAACAATCTGAGTGCTAAAGAGTTGATCCAATGGCTGGTTTTGTTTGGATTTTCCAACTATTGACCATTGGATAGAGTGAATCAATGGCTTACATTCAAAGTTATTCTCACACTATAGAATGGTACAGGAATGTGGAGAGATTTGGTTGATTTTATATCGCTGAATAATATAAAATATTATGAGTGCAGATGCTCCACCGCGAGGTTCCTTGCTCCTTCTCGGTCGTCGGGAATCTATGTTCTTCCACTCTTTTTTTTACGTGAGCTTTGTTCATCCTTTTGCCAACACGCGGGACATCTAGCATCAGGGTGCATGTGTCATGCAAGAAAATAGAGATAAGCAGTGCATAAGTGAGTCATGCACTTCGATGGCACGTACTAAGCAATATTTTTTCTCCTCGATGGCACGTGAATAGTGCACGTACTCAATGACGGAGCACGGGATGGTAGCCATGGACATGGTCGGCCCTTTTTGGAGAGAGTACTAAATAACTTTGATGTGTCCCGTCAACTCACAGAACGACGAGAAGCTTGCTTACTACGCCTTCTCCCTCGCCCACGCGTGCGCGGTGGCTCGCAGCATGAGAAGAAACTTTTGCTTACAAGCGGTGGACGTGGAGCAGTTCATTTGGTGTCAGATTGCCAGAAGTACTACTGTAGTACCATCATTATTGTTCGACTTCCAGAAGAGGCGAAGAGCCAAGCGCATGGTCACCTACTAACCTATAGTATAGTACTATAGCCAAAGCTGGTCCACCTTTTTAGAGCATGGTTAATTAATATAGGCGGCTCTTGCAGCGACACATCATTTAGAGCAAGTACTCTCTCCGTTTCTTTTCTTTCATTCGTAGGAACTTAAAACGCAGGAATAGGAAAAATAAAGGATTGGGGTGGCATGTCCACTCGAATCCCATAGCATTAACATAGTGTTCCCCTAAAAAAACGAGAGTGTTTGACACAGGAAAAACAAAGGAAGTGAAAAAAAAGTTGGAGTGGATGCTAGATTGCCAATTAACACATGATTTCATAGGAAAAAAATCCTATAGCATTCTATCCTATGAATCAAACGACCAATGTAGGAAAATTATGAGGGGGGTCTCTCCAACAGTGTTCCTCGGCTCGCACCTAACATCACGGGGGTCGAACTTGGAGTCATTCATCTGGTACACGTGGCATCTCAGATCTGGACACAAGGTGACGTACACCATCAAGGTCCATTAAGGATAATGTTGTCCTCAAAGCTGGACGTACACGGTCAAGGTCCACGGTCAAGGGGGTCAGGGCGGATGCGACCTCTCACTACGTCTGCCAGTGATGCGGCACGCCGGCCGAGTGCGCCGCCCACTGCACTCCCAGCTATACCCGCCTCCTTGCCGCATTCAAACACCTACATTTAAACCCGCGTGGAATGCGAGAAACCCACTTCGGCCACACACGTCTGTTTAGGAGCGAGACGTCAGCCAAGCTCCTCCTTCCACCATTTACTCCGCTCTTTCGGCGGCATCCGATGAGCAGGAAGAGCAGTTCTCCGGCAGAAAAGCCGTCTGGGTGGCCCACCGAGCACGGCAGTTACGAGCGAGATAGCTCGCTGCTCCACCTACCTCGCCTAGCCCGCCGGAGCCAGTTACCGCACTAAGCCAGCGCGTGGTTCCGCAGCTGGCTGCTCCAATATAGCTCGAGGAAGAGTGCCGACTTGCTCCACGCCGGCTGTCGGGGAGCACGGCGGCACGGGCATCGTCGCTTCCCTCGACGCCACCGCTCGTACAACACCTCCAGTGCCTGCGACAGCGCCATCCGCCGTCGACGCGCGCGTAGCCGCGCCATGAAGGCAGAGAAAGAAGCCACCGTGGATGTCGACGAGGTGACGCGGCTACGCAGATGTTAACGAGGTGATGGCCAGCACGTCCCCGCCCGCTGCCATCATCGAGGAGAAGTAGAACACGGGAGGCCGCCGCCGATTGTATCCCATGAAGGCCACCGCCGAGGCGACGCCAGCGAAAACAACCAGTGTCTTGCACAATTCTTCTTCAGCCGGATGCTGGAGGAGGACAAAGAGATCGGCTGGCGACCATTTAGATTAGGTATATCTTTGTCGGAAAAAAATTAGATTAGGTATATTAATTCTACCTTTAGCTCCTGACTAGCACAACTTATTTAATGTAAATGTAATGAAATCCGTCATGTTTATATGAAATCCGGCTATGTTTGCACGAATTTGCGTCCACCTTCGCGCTCTCGGGCGAGCGCTATCTGTCGCTGGAGTGGGACGACGGACTCTGTCTCTGACAACCTTTCAAAGTGCGTCACCACCTTTATGATGGCCAGAACGCGGCGAAAGAACGACGTCCTTCATACCGCGCACTCGTATAGACGGCTCGGTAGCTCATGAAGCAGCACCAACAACATGCCTTGTGCATCTAGTACTCCATTGCAGTCGTTGTTGCTGCATGCACAACTCGGGTTGCAGTTGCAGGCGAGCACGGTGACGCTGCGTGGCCATCCATCAATAGTGGCCGGTATGAGGATGACATCGCCATGTGCATCCTATTTGTACTAAAAATCATGAATGAAGAGTATAAACATGTTTACGTACAACCTGAGTGGATTGCTCCAGTGGTCATCACACGTGTAGTGTCATGCAAAGCTTCATTTATTAGGTTATAGAGTCATTTTGTTTTGGTATGTGTGATGTTACTCATCATAGAATGAGTAACTAGCTATAAGTTACTCAATTTACTTCTCTCCTCATTAACTAGTTGCCACATAGGCGAATATGCTGAGTTGGACCCGATGCTACTCTTGAAGTTACTCCCACTGTGGTTAGTCTTAGGACTTGTTTGGTTCAACCTCCTCCCAAGGGCTTTGGAGAGGAATGGAGGGGAATTTGGCTTGTACATGATTTAATCCCCCACAATCCCTGTTAACCCCTGTTAAAATCCCTTGAACCGCACATGCCCTTAAGGTTAAAAATGACCAGGATTACAGAGGACAGGGTACAAACTTCAAGTATTTAAAGGTGAGGGTTTGTTTCCGACTAGCTCTACAACCTCAAGGTTTATAAATCGGACTTCACTCTCCCCTCACGCACACGCCCGGGTACACTCACAGTGGAGCGCATTTGCACACGAAAAGGCAGGTAACGTGACAATTTGAGACATCTAGTCGTCCACTTAATGTGGGGTCTGAGACCAAATGTCAGCCATACCAAGTGCGACCTGAACGCGGTGGCGCGGTTATTGATCGAGTTTCTTTTTACTGGTACATTAAATGAAAAAAAGATGGCTCCACGCGTATTTAATTTAAAACGATCGCTACGGAGAGAAAAACAATTACTACTCCACTAGTCCACTTCGGGACTTGCTTGCTAGGGTTGTTCTCTTCTTCTCACTCTCTCACCCTCTCCAGATCTAAACAAGACCGCGATGTCCACTCTCTTTGTCTCTCTCTCTATTCTCTCTGGTTGACACAGATCCGACCGGATACCTTCCGATGGTGGTTGCCGGTGGCGAGGGAGGAAGCCGACGTGCGCCGTCTTCTCTTACCTGGCGCCGACGTGGGAGGTCCTCCTCACCCTTGCTCCCTGCCGTCGAGTTGGCAGATCCCGCCGCTTGCCTCGCCACATCCCACCGACCGGAGGTATAACTTATTTTAGAACCGGCCTTGTACTAATGGCCCAGCTCCCCACGTCGCTGCATCCCTTTTTTTCATCAAGTTAGGATTGCTCCCCACGTCGCTGCATCCTGCATGTGGATATTCTTCTAGTATTACAAAGCTCCCCATGTAGCTAGCTCTGTCGGCTTGTCGAACACTCGAACACCACCTAAATTTTTACTATTAGAGGAAAAAAGGTACTGCAAATACTGGCTAACGAACCGATCTCTTGGTTGGAAAGGGAAATAAAGATGCTGGCCTGACCGGTCTCTTGGTCGAAAAGGGACAGAAAGTGGGGGGTGTTGGGTCGACAATGCAACCGAGAATGAGCACGTCTAGATTCCTTGTGGTCACATAGGAAAGGTCACTGACGAGAACAAAAAATGCACAAATCCAGACATGCTTTGCATGTCTGCCGCACTCGGGAACACCTCTGCCTCACCACTTTATGCCTCAGTGGATGTAAAATGTGCTTTTGCCTCCCCTATCCCTATGCACTTACTGCTGCTGTTAATCTAACATCACAGGTAAAATGAAACAATGCCACTGTTAATGTGATGTTGCTGTTAAGTAATGCCGCTGTCAATCTATTGCCATTGGTAAAATGAATCAATGCCTCCACCGTTTTATGAAATGCTTCTGTCTTGCTTTATTTCTCATAAAGAATGTTTTGGGCCGTTACACTAAACTCTGACACCGGTAACATAGCTGCATCTTCGTTGAACTGCACAAAATTTAATTGCACAATGGTTGACACGACGATGTGTTTCTCCTTTCCGTATGACCCTTTGTTAGAACGATTGTTTTCGTATCACGGTGCTCCAGGTATTCCTACATTCGTAACTGGGTAGAATGACCAACGCAAGATGAAATAAGCTTATTCGTACATTGACTTGCTGTTTGCAGTGTGGAACGAGCATGTCATGTGTGGAGGAGCAAACAAGCACTGCAGCCGCACCGTCAACACAAGATAAAAGAGACCAAGTCATTGATGGCTTGGCCGGCGAGTAGGGGTTGTGCAAACAACGGTGCATTATTTTAGTGGAACTGCACAAAAAAGATATTGGGGTTAGTCGGACAAATTTTCTAAAGCCACACAGAAGGAATTGCGCTCATCGATTGCATAGAATTTTCTCCGTGCCATCATTGGAGATCCCAAGGTGGAAATCAACTAACCACCTATAAAATTACGCATAATCTTCCTCACGCAGGTCAGTATCCCCTTCGTCCAGATGATCGTGTTTTGTCATGCCAAGCTATTGATATGTGCTACTGTTTTGCGAGACCGTTTAAGTACAACGCTTTCCTATCTTTTCACATTCAGGACAAGAAGATGATTTCAGTGGAACTGCACAAAATGGTCTGATGTTGAGTGATCTCTATTGCCTCCTATGTTTGCTACAATGTGTCAGTGTAAATTGCAAGATGAGCCATCAAGCTAGCTATGGAGTTGCCAACATGCTCAAAGTGTACGCAACATTGAGCAGAAAGAAGCATGCCCAGGAAATTAATGTGTGTGTAGGGAGGCCCTTTGCTTAGAGAAGCATCGATCAT
This sequence comes from Thinopyrum elongatum, assembly GCA_011799875.1. Taxonomy (NCBI): domain Eukaryota; kingdom Viridiplantae; phylum Streptophyta; class Magnoliopsida; order Poales; family Poaceae; genus Thinopyrum; species Thinopyrum elongatum. Next base: position 336,375,683 of record CM022297.1, read on the forward strand.
TTTTTCTTTATTTCTACACCTTCTCACAACTTTGTCTTAGTTATAGTCTTGTGAATCATTTAGATGCGTAAACATGCTGAACTTAAGTGCTTGTGAATGTTAGCTAGTATGCATACCGTATCTTGTGAAGCTTAGTTTAGTGTGAATGTTGACTAGCGTGTCAACCTTTACAATCTATGTATATTGTGGGCATGTTATTTGACCCCTCATTTTGCCGCGCTACGACTAGTGTGAGTGTCTGCATCTAGTACAACATCCTCTCATTTGGTGGATGCCAAGCCGGCCCGTGTAGGAGCTATATCTTTTTTTCAAGTTGAAAAATGTTACCGATGAGGAGCCATAATTAAGCTGGAGATGTCTCTTTTTTCTTTCGAATGGGTAATAAGCTGGAGAGCTGGAGAGTGTCTCTAATGGGTTGCCTCTAGTGTTAAGTCCCTCCAGTATGAAACACACGGGCAGACGACTAGGCCGATACAAAAGCCTATCCATCTTAAAGCCCATTTGTTTTTGTTTTTTGCGAGGAAAAGCCCATTTTTCTTGAAGAGGGGGTGATCCCAGAAAAACCCTCCTTCCTCCTCGCTTCCTCTTATACTGCAGCTCGCTGGACTCTCCTGCTTCCGTCTCCCCCCAATTCCCCCCGCTCCCCATCTTCCTCTCTCGTACAGAAAACCCCCACTCACCTTTCTTCCTCAATTGTACAGAAAATGCATGCTCCTCTAAAAGGTGATGATTTCATGCACATTGAAAGCCCATATATATTGTACTAGAATTAACCGTTCAGCTGTCGCTCTTTCGACATACTCTTTTTTTAGACCTTAACTGTTTTCAATTTCATGTCTACTTAGGCACTAACACATTGAGAAAAACATATAACCAATCGGTGGCGCAATAAGCACCGGGATTTTCTCAGTTCTTATGACATTCATTTGAGGACAATAACGATGGAAGGATATGCATCCAACCAGGTAAACAGAAGCTTTGTCACATTCTTCCTGTTGAATGTGAGGTTACTATTGTCCATGAGGCTTAAGTTTTTCAACAAGAAATTTCTCACGGATGGATATGTTGAACAGCAAAAAAAGAAGTTTCAGGTGGACAAATGGGCTTCTGAACATGCTCGGCTTCTATTTACAACAACTTGTCATCATGTTCCAGTAAAAAAATTTGCACAGGATGTTGATTTTATGGATCAGACCGATCCATTTGTTTGTGACTGCCAAAAACAGTGGTTGGGTTAGATGTTATTGCCATGTTCAATCTGGGTTTTTTCTAAATTTGACGAACAATTAATACTTTGGCTTTTGTACCGTTTGTAAGCTTGAGTTAGATGTTGTTGCCCTTTTTAACTCGCCTGTGACTGTCATGATTTCATTGAAACAAGGCAAATGGCTTGCCATTTCCTTTATTAAAGAGAGGAATACTGTAACAACAGGGACCCAATAGCTCGCCCAGTTGTTTTTTAGTTTTATCAACTGCGCTGTGCGGGGGCTGTGACCCGTTAGCCCATGCTTTTATTTAAGCACATGACGAGCCCAGTTGATATCTTTTTTCTTTCTGAAAATGGCTAGCCAAGTTCTATTTTTTTTGGACAATACCCAACCCAGGCCTACTTGCTTTTCTCAGCCCTGCTGGGCTGCAAATCTTTAAAGACGAGGAAATGTATTCGGCTTTCCCAGAAAATGGGCTATAAGTAGTAAGAAATGGGCTGTAAATTTTTAAAACACAGAAAACCGGCAACTAGATACAAATTTCATTTTTACAGGATTTCAAGATTTTAAATTTTTGATTTTTTGCGGGAAAAATTTCGTTGTATTTTAATTTGAAATAAAATTATTTTTATAATTATTTTTAATATGACTCGAAATTTCGTGATTAAAGAGTTCGGACCCCACCGGATATTTTGTTAGCAGTTCCCAGAATATGGTATGTAATGCTAACAAAAAGAATATGGGCTTCAAAATATCCTTAAGAATTAGCAAATGGGCTGTAAGTTATTAAAAATAATGGCAAATGGGTTGTATGCTATTTTCCACAGATTTGGAGGCTGACTTGTGGGCCTACTAGGTTGACGATGACGCTGTCCTAATTTTGTTTTTTGACGCGTACACAAGGCTTTGTTAACTTAGTCAACACAGAGCAGTGACTGTTGGATGTCCATCCAACAGTCGTCGTGCTTCTTCAATCTCTGATCTTCCTGCTCCAGCCGCCCAAACCAGCGCTGGCGAGACTGCCTGCTCCCTCCTTCTGTGGCCGGCTGTGCTGCCGCGCAGGCCTCATCGGCCCACCCTACTCCCACCACTGGTCAGGCCATCCCTCTACCCACCCGCACCTCCTGTTATTTTCCGGCGATGGTAGCCTCACCCCGAAACCGACCAGTCAGCCCTCATACTCCCCTCAGCATGGGCATCCACTGCTGTGGCTTCGCCAGCTCTGGGTCATTCCCTTCCTGGGCCTCGCCGTCGTCCACCGCGTTTTTTACATGGGTCGTCCATCGCGTTGGTGCTCTCGGCGCGGTGTGGTCAACATGGTCAACAAAGGACAACCATCGAAAGAGGGATGTAAGTGGAGAGGCTGAAAGTAGGGACCCACACAAGCAAGTGCCTCCTTATTACGCAAAAAAAATGATTGCTCCTGCTAACAGCTGGGACCCAACGGCAAAATCTTCGCACGGAAGGAAGTGCCTCCTTATTATGCGAAAAAATATTCCTCCCGATGATAGCTCGGACCCGGCAGATTTGGTGGCTGACTTGTGGGCCTACTAAGCTAACGCGTACACAGGGCTTTGTCAACTTAGTCAACAAATGATTCTAGCAGCAGGACCGTTGGATGTTAATCCAACAGCCGTGCTGCTTCTTCAACCTCTGATCTTCTTGCTCCAACTGCCCAAACCAGCGCCGGCGGGACCGCCTGCTCCTGCCTCCCGTGGGCGGCAGTGCTGCCGCGTAGGCCTCACCGCCCCACCCTAATCCCACCGCCGGCCAGGGCTTCCCTCTACTCACCCACACCCCATGTTATTCTCCGGTGACGACAACCTCACACCGCAGCGGAACTAGTGAACCCTCATACTCCCCTCCGCGTGGGCATCCACTGCCTCGTCTTCCTCGGCTCCGCATTGTTCCCTTAGTAGGCCTCGCCGTCGTCCACCGCCTTCGTGCTCTCTGCGCGGCGTGGTCAACGTTGTCAACGAATGACAACCATCGGAAGACAACTGTACACGGTGAGGCTGACAGTTGGACCCACCACCTACATCTTCTCACGCAAGCAAGTGCCTCCTTATTACGCGCAAAAAAAAAGATTCCTCCCCCTCACAGCTGGGACCCACCACATATATCTTCACACGCAAGGGAGTGCCCCCTTATCCTCCCTGACGGCTGGGACCCACCCGGTCGAACCGTATGTAGGGTTGTCTGTCTGGTCGCGAATGTGTATGTACATACTGGTCGATCGGTCTCTCTGCAACGATGAGCCGTGGCCGAGCAAGCAGCAGCACGTGTAGTAGTAGAGCCCCCGACGTAGCAGTTCAGGCAGTCCCTTCTAAACTGTGTACATGTACGTACAGCCAGATCACAAAAAATACGGCCACGTACATACATATGGGCGGGGTCTCGAACGCCTACCCGCGCATACGTACGGCCAGGGCTCGTGTACATGGAGAGGCAGCGGACGGCAGCAACGGCGTCGTGTTCATCAGGAGCCAACCCGCTTGGATGGAATAGCTGAAACGAGGTCTGGCTTACCGCAGAACGAAGGAAACGACCTTTCTGTTCGACCACGTACGGTCGAAACGGGATCCTGTTCATCGGGAAGGGTCTGGCGTACTGCAAAACGGAGGAAACGGACTTCTGTTCAAGTGCCTACGGTCGAAACGGGGTCCTGTTGATCAGGAGGGGAGTGGCGTACCGCAAAACGGAGGAAACGGACTTCTGTTGGAGCGCCTACGGTCAAAACAGGGTCCTGTTCATCCACCGTCTACTGCCTCGCTCGAGCCTCCACGGGTTACTGTTCATCCACCATCGACTTCCTCCAGCATCCACCTGCTACTGTTCATCCAGCCTCCATCGGCTACTGTTCATCCAGCTTCCACGGGGTCCTGTTCATCCACCCCCAACCGGCTGGGGTGCGGCGGATTCCTCGGTGTCCTATTCATCCAGCGGCAATGGCCTACTACCACGGGGTCCTGTTCATCCAACCCCCACCGGGAACTGTTAATCCATAGCCAACCAACCGACTTGACTCACCATGTCTCGACTCGTTCTACGTACCGCGCGCACGGTAGCAACGGTCACTGTTCATCAAGAGGCAACCCAACACCGGCTGGCTATGTCTCGCACGGGGCTCGATCAGCTTCAGTAAGTAGCAGCAGTGATCGATCGCTCGGGTTCCGTTAGCAGCAGTAGCGAAGGAATCGCTCGGGTTCAGTCAGCAGCGAATGAATCGCTCGGGTTCAGTTAACAGCAAAGGGATCGATCGCTCGGGTTCAGTAACGTAGCTAGTGCGATCACTCAGTTAGCCAACGCCACGCACACATGCGCGTACACGAGAGAAACACGCAAACCACAGTGCATCGCTCGGCCCCGACTACCCACCTTAACCGGGAACTCCCCGATATTTTCCTCACCCTCGCTTCTACCATGATTTTTTTCGTCATGGACGGCCCAAAGAATGTCATGTAGGTGCGTCCCCAGCCCGCCCAGGACGAAAAGCCCATTTTCTATCATGATTTTTTGTCATAGAAGTAGGAGCCCACCACATCTATGATGATACGTGCTTTTGTCACAATTATCGTCATAGAAGTGTCATAAGCATGATAGAAAAAATTCGTTCGGCCCAAAATGTCATGGATGTGTCTTTTTTGTAGTGAAACACAACTGCTAAAAATTCTTTTTCAGTAGTAGCATAATTTCTTTGGGCACCATCTAGAGTTTTGCTAGCATAATGGATAACATTTAATTTCTCATCAACTCTTTGTCCTAGAATAGCACCAACAGCATAATCACTAGCATCACACATAATTTCAAAAGGCAAGTTCCAATCAGGTGGTTGAACAATAGGTGCAGAAGTTAAGGCCTTCTTAAGTGTTTCAAAGGCTTCTACACAATCATCATTAAAAACAAATGGAACATCCTTTTGTAAAAGGTTAGTAAGAGGCCTAGAAATTTTAGAGAAGTCTTTAATAAACCTCCTATAGAGACCAGCATGACCAAGGAAACTACGAATACCTTTAATATCTTTAGGACATGGCATTTTCTCAATTGCATCAAATTTAGCTTTATCCACCTCAATATGTCGTTAAGAAATTTTATGCCCCAAGACAATGGATTCATTAACCATAAAGTGGCACTTCTCCCAATTCAAGACAAGATTAGTTTGTTCACATCTATGCAAAACTAGATCAAGGTTGCTTAAGCAATCATCAAAAGAAGTTCCGTAAACGAAAAAATCATCCATGAAAACCTCATTAATCTTTTCACAAAAATCAGAGAATATAGCAGTCATACATCTTTGAAAGGTAGCAGGTGCATTGCATAAACCAAAAGGCATACGTCTATAAGCATAGGTTCCAAAAGGGCAAGTAAATGTGGTTTTCTCTTGATTAGGTTGTGAAACAGGTATTTGAGAGAAACCAGAATATCCATCAAGAAAGCAAAAGTGTGTGTGCTTAGATATTCTTTCCAACATTTGACCAATAAATGGAAAAGGGTAATTATCTTTTCTAGTTGCTTTATTTAATTTTCTAAAATCAAATACCATTCTATAGCCAGTAACAATTCTTTGTGGAATGAGTTCATTTTTATCATTAGGAACAACAGTAATACCTCCCTTCTTAGGGACACAATGAACAGGACTTACCCATCTACTATCAGCTATGGGATAGATTATACCTGCTTCCAGAAGTTTTAGTATTTCAGTTCTCACCACTTCTTTCATCTTAGGATTCAATCGTCGTTGGTGATCAACAACGGGTTTAGCATCAGGTTCCGTATTAATTTTGTGCTGACATAGAGTGGGACTAATTGACTTAGGTTCATCAAGAGTATATCCAATAGCAGCATGGTGCTTCTTAATAATTTTAATAATCTTTCTTCTTCATGTTCTGAAAGGTTAGCACTAATAATAACAGGATATATCTTCTTCTCATCAAGATAAGCATATTTCAAAGTGTCTAGCAATTGCTTTAATTCAAACACAGGATCACCTTTAGATGGAGTAGGACCTCCAAGAGTTTCGATAGGCAAATTGTGTTTTAGAAGAGGTTGTTGTTCAGAGAATATTTTATCTATTTCATTTATTTCTCGCAAGTGCATATCATTTTCATGGTCTAGCAAATATTGTTCTAGTGGATCAGTAGGAGGCATGGAAATAGAAGCAAGACCAATTATTTCATCCTTACTAGGTAATTCTTTCTTATGAGGTTGCCTACTAAACTTGGAGAAATTAAATTCATGAGACTCATCACCAAAGCTAACACTGACAGTTTGTTTATGACAATCTATAGTAGCATTGACAATGTTCAAGAAAGGTCTACCAAAGATAATGGGACAAAAGTCATCTTGTGGGGGAACCAAGAACTAGAAAATCAGTAGGGTATTTTATTTTCCCACATAAGACTTCAACATCTCTAACAATCCCAAGTGGTGTGATGGTGTCTCTATTAGCAAGTTTAATAGTAACATCTATGTCTTCTATTTCAGCGGGTGCTATGTCATTCATAATTTCTTGATATAAGGTAAAAGGAATAGCACTCACACTAGCACCTAAATCACATAAACCATGATAACAGTGATCTCCTATTTTAACTGAGACAATAGGCATGCCAACAACAGGTCTATGTTTATCTTTTTCATTGGGTTTAGCAATTCTAGCAGCTTCGTCACAGAAATAAATAACATGCCCATCAATATTTTCTACCAAGAGATCTTTAACCATAGCAACACTAGGTTCTACTTTAATTTGTTCAGAGGGCTTAGGTGCTTCAATATTACTTTTGCGAACCACAGCTGATACCTTAGTATATTCCTTCATCCTAAGAGGGAAAGGTGGTTTTTCAATATAAGCAGTAGGCACAACTGGATCAACATTGTAAATGATAGTTTCATCTTTAGCTTTAACCAGTTCTTTAATTTCTTCTTTAATAGGGGGATGATATTTAAACCACTTCTTCTTAGGGAGATCAACATGAGTAGCAAATGATTCACAAAAAGAGGCTACTATCTCAGAGTCAAGTCCATATTTAGTGCTAAACTTGTGAAAAGCATCGGTATTCATAAAAGATTTAACACAATCAAACTCAAGCTTAATACCTGACTCTTTACCTTCGTTGAGTTCCCAATCTGTAGAGTTGCATTTAATTCTTTCTAAAAGATCCCACCTGAATTCAATAGTCTTCTTCGTAAAAGAACCAGTACAAGAAGTATCAAGCATGGATTGAACATCACGAGAAAGCCGAGCATAAAAATTTTGAATTATAATTTCTCCAGAGAGCTCATGATTGGCGCATGAATATAAGCCTCCACCAAGCTAGAGCGATACTTTCTCCTTCACGAGGCCAAAAATTATATATATAATTCCGATCACGATGAACTAGATGCATAGGATAATTTTTTTGGGTGAAATTCCAATTTCAATCGATTCCAGTTCCAAGATCCAGTATCATTGCATAGCCTATACCATGTCATTGCTTTTCCCTTCAAAGATAAAGGGAAAACCTTCTTCTTAGCTTTGTCTCCAGATAAACCTGCAAGCTTAAATAATCCACAAATTTCATCCACATATATCAAATGCATATCAGGATGTTCTGTTCTGTCTCATGCATAAGGATTAGCTAGCAGTTGTTCTGTCATACCCAAAGGAATTTCATAACCAATATTTTCAGTAGGTGTAGTAGGTTGAGGGGCAACTAATTATGCTTCCGGTCGAGGTGAAGATACCCCGAACAAACCCCTCAAAGGATGATTTTCCTTAGTAACAAGTGACAATAAATTTAAGCACGTAGTAGTAATTTTTCCTTACCAATTTCCACTTACCAAGAGCGCTTCACTCCCCGGCAACGGCGCCAGAAAAGAGTCTTGATGACCGACAAGTATAGGGGATCAACCGTAGTCCTTGCGATAAGTAAGTGTGTCGAACCCAACGAGGAGCAGAAGGAAATGCCAAGTGGTTTTCAGCAAGGTATTTTCTGCAAGCACTGAAATAGTCGGTAACAGGTAGTTTGATAGCAAGGTAATTTGTAACGGACAAGTAACGGTAATGGTAAATAAAGTGCAACAAGGTAGCCCAATCCTTTTTGTGGCAAAGGACAGGCCAAAACGGTCTCTTATATAAGCAAAGTGTTGTTGAGGGCACACAGGAATTGCATCTAGTCACTTTCATCATGTTGGTTTGATTTGCGTTCGCTACTTTGATAATTTGATATGTGGGTGGACCGGTGCTTGGGTGCTGTTCTTACTTGAACAAACCTCCCACTTATGATTAACACCCTCGCAAGCATCTGCGACTAAGAGAAAAGTATTAAGATAAAATGTAACCATAGCATTAAACATTTGGATCGAAATTGGTCCCTTACGAAGTAGCGCATAAACTAGGGTTTAAGCTTCTGTCACTCTAGCATCCCATCATCTAATAACTACTCCACAGTGCATTCCCTTAGGCCCAAAGATGGTGAAGTGCCATGTAGTCGACGTTCACATGACACCACTAAGGGAATCACAACATACATATCATCAAAATATGGTGAAGTGCCATGTAGTCGACGTTCAAAGATGGTGAAGTGCCATGTAATCGACGTTCACATGATTAGTTGCAACATGACTTCTCCTATGACCTCAAGAACTAAAGTAACTCCTGACAAATGATATTCATGCTCAAGATCAGAGGGGTATTAAATAGCATAATGGATCTGAACATATAATCTTCCACCAAATAAACTATATAGTAATCAACTACAAGATGTAATCAACACTACTAAGCACCCACGGGTACCAATCTGAGGTTCCGGTACAAAGATTAAACACAAGAGATGAACTAGGGTTTGAGAGGAGATGGTGCTGTTGAAGATGTTGATGAAGATTGGCCTCCCAAAGATGAGAGGGTTGTTGGTGATGACGATTGCTTCGATTTCACCCTCCGGGAGGGAAGTTTCCCTGGCGGAATTGCTCTATCGGCGGGAAAAAGTGCTATTGCCCAAGTTCCGCCTCGAGACAGCGGCGCTCTGTCCCGAAAGTCCTCTCCTTATTTTTTCTAGGTCAAAATGACCTATATACCAGAAGATGGGCACCGGAGGTGGGCTGGGATGGCCACAACCCACCAGGGCGCTCCTAGGTGGCCTGGCGCGCCCTGGTGTCTTGTGGTCACCAGGTGGGCCCCCTCCGGTAGTTATTTGCTCCAGTATTTTTCATATATTCCAAAATATTTCTCCATGAAGTTTCAGCTTATTTGGAGTTGTGCAGAATAGGTAACTCTGACGTAGCTTTTCAGGTCTAGAATTCCAGCTGCCGGCATTCTCCCTCTTTGTGTAAACCTTGCATATTATGAGAGAAAATGCATTAGAATTACTCCATAAAGCATTATTATGCATACAAACATTATAAATAACAATAGGAAATCATGATGCAAAATGGACGTACCAATGATCAATCCGCTCTTCCTCCTTTTGTTCTTCGCTCTCCTCCTCATCTTTTTCATCCAATGAGCTCACAGTTTCATCAATTTCCTCTTTCATGGATTCATGCAAAATATTAGTCCCTTCTTGGACAGCGGAGACTTTCTCAATAAATACATCAATATCGGAATTGTATTTATAATTCTCATAGCAATATTTAAGTATACCAAAATTTTCAGGTCTATAAACAGCATCATCATAATCTTCATATTTTTCAAACAAATATTCAATTTCATAAGCACCCTTAAAAGCAACAAATTCTTCTATTCGTTCCACATCATAGTAATTATATCTACCATTAGCATAAGAAGCCAAGGTTTCATTATCATTAAATTTAGATAAAAAGGGAAGGTGTGGAGCCTTCATCCTAGAGCAGCAAGTCTAATCATATCTCAAGCATAAATTCCAAGCATACCATTGCAAATAATCAATTTGATCCCATAAGAGTTTCCCTTTTTGTGTCAAGCGATAATCCCTAAAGTATTCACATTGATCCAATGTGTCTCCCATTATCAAGTTGAATGGGGTTTTCTCAGGATTATCAAAGTAGTGTTTAATATTTTTCACATAACGAGCATCGACGATTTTAGGAGGTTCCCCATCTCCATGAGTAGCAAGTACAACTAATTTTTTTGGTATTTCGTGTTCCATATCCATAACTAAAGATATAAAACATCTTAGAACATAAAATAAAAACTACTTAGTGATAAAGCAAACAAGCACACATGAGAATATTCACCCCATGCTATTGCTCCCCGGCAATGGCGCCATAAAAAGGTCTTGATAACCCACAAGTATAGGGGATAGTTTGTAGCCTTTTTCGATAAATAAGAGTGTCGAACCCAACAAGGAGCTAAAGGTAGAACAAATATTCCCTCAAGTTCTATCGACCACCGATACAACTCTACGCACACTTAACGTTTGCTTTGCCTAGAACAAGAATAAAACTAGAAGTACTTTGCGAGAATAAAACTATGAATAAATTGCAAGATAATAAATTTAGTAGTTTAGTAGAAAGCTTTTGTCACACAAGAAAGTTATTTGTCCCTAGGCGATCGATAACTAAACCGGTAATCATTATTGCAATTTTATATGAGGGAGAGGCATGAGCTAACATACTTTTTGTACTTGGATCATGTGCACTTATGATTGGAACTCTAGCAAGCATCCGCAACTACCAAAGATCATTAAGGTAAAACCCAACCATAGCATTAAGTATCAAGTCCTCTTTTATCCCATACGCAACAACCCACCAACTCGGGTATGTGTTTCAGTCACTCATGCCACCCACCATAAGCGAATCATGAACTTATTGCAACAACCTACAGCGGGGATCCCTCACATTTGCGCGACACGGAGGGCACCATAGGACAACACCAAAATAAAATATACAACTCAAACCAATCATGATCATCAATCAACCCATAGGACAAAACAGATCTACTCAAACATCATAGGGTAACCACATATCATTGGATGATAATATATAGTGTTGAGCACCATGTTTAAGTAGAGAATTGCAGCGGGAATAGAGAGGTTATACCACTGCATAGAGGGGGAGAAAGTTGGTGTTGACGGTAGCAAGGTTGTTGATGTAGATCGCCATCACGATCCTTGCCCCGACGGCACTTTGGCGCCCCCGGGAGAGAGGGGGAGAGAGCCCCCTCCTTCTTCTTCTTCTTCCTTGGCCTCCCCCCTAGATGGGAGGATGGTTCCCCTCTGGTCCATGGCCTCCATGGAGGCGGAGGGGCAGGAGCCCCTCCTAGATTGGATCTATCTCTCTGTTCTCTTCTGTTTCGCATTCATGTTTTCTGGCCCTTCACCGTTTCTTAAATATCCGAAGATCTGTAACTCCAATTGCGTTGAAATTTTAACATGATTTTTTCCGGATATAAGCTTCCTTGCGCCCGAAGAAGAGCCCCAACCGACTTACCGGGTGCCCACTAGGCACCACCACGCGCTAGGGGGCAGGCCGCGCCCTGGTGGGTAGTGGAGGCCGTGGGCCTCCGTTTGCGTTGATTCCACCTCCTGAAAATTACATATATTTCAAACTAATTATCTGTAATTTTTTATTGCATTTAGATTTTGTTTGATATGGATATTCTGCGAAACAAAAAACATGCAACAGACAAGAACTGGCACTGGGCACTGGATCAATATGTTAGTCCAATAAATCATATAAATTGTTGCCAAAAGTTTGTGAAAGTTGGATAATATTGGCATGGAACAATAAAAAATTATAGATACGACAGAGACGTATCAAACGCCTAGGAGGCGCTTAGGCATGCTTAGGCACTAGGAAATGACCAAACACCTCGCCTAGGGCATAAGCGAAACTCTAGGAAATGCAAGCAATAATTTGTCCACTCAATCAAGAAATCATGCCATATTGCATGGACTGTCCAAATGCCCCATATTCCAATGGCAGTATTTGGTTTTTACTCACCTATGTGGTCTAAATTAATATCGAAACACATGTAATACCCCAAAGAAACCTAGATAGTCAAAATTGTGCACCTGCCTAGGCTACGCCTAGGTCGTTTAAGTGCCGCCTAGGCGCTAGGCGAAGGCCTACTGCCTCACTTACGCCTAGCGCTTTTTCCAACCTTGCTAACAGGACCAGGGGTAAAATTCATGGTGGTATTTATGCTACTCGCTTGGCAAGAAGTTTCCATGTTGATATACGCCATAATGATTATTTGCTGCCTAGGATTTACTTAGACTACCAGTCCATGATAGATCACCACTTTATTGATAACCCTGAGCCTCCTCACCACATTCGTTATAACTTGGTATTTAGTGAGGATACTAATGATATTATTCCGTTGCCTGCACCCTCTTTGTTTGATTCTCATGCCAGACACGGTTACGTCATCATGCCACCGGATATCATTTCTTACAAGAACATGTTGGTTGAGGCAGAGAACGAGGCCCAGCCGTGGGATGCTCAAGTGCCGCAGCCCAGCCACTTTCCTGTCGGACCTGATGGATACTACGGGTGGTGATTACCAAGTTAGGCCAAATGCCTAAGCTTGGGGGAGTACATATTTCTTAATGGCATTACATTGATGTTCACACATTCATTTCAGTCGTCGGTGTTCATCCTTTTTCATTGTATATCCATGTTAGTTTTATTTTTGCTTTCTTCTTGTGTGTTTGAAAAACTTTGAAAAATCCAAAAATATTTCTCGCTTCTTTTCGATTTTTCTTTCTTGTTTATTTAGTTTGTACTAGTAAAAGAAAACCCAAAAAGATTTCCCGTTTCTTCTTTTGCTTCTTGGGAGCTTTCCCGTGTAAATAGTTTTTCTCGCTTTTCGTATTTTTCTTCTTTAGTTTGCTTTCTTCAGAAAAACTAAAAACTCCAAAAAAAGATTTCAGTGTGTTTCTCTAAATTTCTTTTCGTTGAGTCGTCGTAAGGGGAATATCACGATGAAATCGTTGAGTGGCTTTAATATGCTTTGTTATTTATCTAACGAAGTGCCAATGTTACTTTGTCTTCTCATTCGAATAAAATGTTTGCAGATTCCAGCTTAGTCCACAACACTCTTGCACTATTATTATTTTCACATCATTCGGTCGTGCAAGTGAAAGGCAATGATGATGATGATTTGATGAAGTGGCTGTGGCAAATAAAATTTGGTATGAACTCTTCTTGTTTTTGTTTTTGTAAATATGTTTAACTCAGTATCCATTACTCAACATATTAAGAGTAAACATGTTTGTGATGACAATTAGAGATTATAGTTGCTCATGCAATGCTTAAGTAGCTAGGAGTGGATAATGATTTATCTTGAATGTCAACATGCATTAAAATGGTTATGATGTAGTATGTTAGTATGGTATCCTCCTCTGAATGTTTCAAGTGGCTTGAGTTGGCACATGTTCACACATGTAGTTGATTCAAAACCAACGTAGCCTCCACAATATTTATGTTCATGGTGTTTATATCCTACACATGCTAGTATTCAATGTTAATTATTCCCAATGCATGATTATGACCATTGTCGCTCTCTAGTGGGTTACTCCTCAATCTATTTGTTAGCCTTCACCTGTACTAAGCGGGAATGCTGCTTTTGCATCCAAATCCTTAAAACCAAAGTTGTTCCAGATGAGTCCACCATATCTACCTATATGCGGTATTACTCTGTTGTTCCAAGTAAATTTGCATGTGCCACCTCTAATCATTCAAATAATCATCTGTTTTGTGTGCCCGTACCACTCGTGGAGCGACAGGGGGCGGTCAGTATCTTCCATGCTAAGAGGGTTAGTCTCACGATGGGTGTTTATTCCCTTGTCATTGCACGAGAGAGGCTGGTAATTGGGATGCCCAGTCCTGTAATCAAAATAAAGAAAAATATATAATGAAACAAACTCCCCCGGAAAGTTGATTGCATGGAGGGCACCCGTGAATTCGGCTAGCCATGGCTTGTGTTTGTATGGTTGAGGGGGATTAAACTTTACCTTTTCGCTTGGGAACCGCTGATAATGTGTTTAGCATGGAATATATTGAAAATCCTTGGTCGTGATGGTGACAGGTAGGGATGAAAACGGAGCGGAAACGGATGGAACTAGGTGCTAATATATTTGTTTCCATATTTTTTTACAGAAATGGAAACAAATACAGAAACCCCAGAAATGAATACGGAAACAAATAATACCGGAAATAGATACAGAGTGACTACTGAGCGGATATAGAAATAGAATTGGGTGTTGACCAGAACTTAAAACCCCCTTGAACCATAGAGAAATACACACAATAAACAAATTTAACGAATTGTTAACATGGCTAAAAAATAATATGATTATGTTATCAACTTAGCGTAGTATTGTTGTAGTACTGGACAATTGCATATAGGGACTAGTTGAGTGTGTGTGTGGTAGTAGAAGTTGGCCTCAAATGATACATTCTACTCATTGTGTCATCGTGTGTTGTTTGGTGGTAAAAATAGAAATACCATATTCACGGAAACTGAAAGTTCCATTTCCATGTCTGTTCCACCGGAAAACACTGTTTTGTTTTCGTTTCTGTTTCCACATAAAAATTTTCATTTCCATTTCTGTTTTGCAAATTTCTGTTTTCATATTTCCTCTTCGTTTTCATTTTTCCTCCAGGAAAGCAGAAAGTTTCCACTCTATTTTCATCCCTGGTGACAGGAAAAGCATACCTCTCAAAATGTATTCATCTCGGTTTCCTCTTCGAATTTTTGCTTCCCTCGGCGAAAGGGCCTATCTATTTACTTTTATATCATTTACTTTTATTGTTGAGTCATCACCTTCTTATTAAAGCACCAATCCCGAGAGCGCTATTGTCATTCTTATGCATTGAGTATAGTTAATGTTGTGTGCATCATGACTCGATCTCTTCTACCATGAGTTACAATGTTTAGTCGCTGCTTGAACTTTAGAGGTGCTCTACATTTATGTTTTGCGGTCACAGAAAGGGCTAGCGAGATACCATGTTATGATATTATATCATGATTGTTTTGACAAATTGTTGGCTTTTGAGATCTGCTATTATTGCTCGCTAGTTGATTATGCCATTGTTATGAGTAAATGTGATTTCTAAGTGTTATCATTTGCATGGTTAGTTCATGATCTTTGCTGAAAACTTGGGTGCTATTTAAGCTTATATACAGATACAAGGACAAAAGAGTCCATAAAAGTTTTTCTTTATCACTTTCAGTTTGTCAACTGAATTACTTGAGGACAAGCAATGAGTTAAGCTTGGGGGAGTTGATAAGTCTCCGTCGTATCTACTTTTACAAACACTTCTGCTCTTGTTTTGGACTCTAGTTTGCATGATTTGAATGAAATTAACCCGGACTGGAGCTGTTTTCAGCAGAACTACCATGGTGTTGTTTTTTGTGTAGAAATAAAAGTTCTCGGAATTGGAAAAAACTTTAAGGAGATCTTTTATGGAATATATGAAAAATGCTATAGCCAAGACCCACCAGAGGGGGGCTACCTGTTGCCCACAAGGCAACAGGGCGCAGTCACCCCCCTGCACGCGCCCTGATACCTTGTGGGACCCACGTGGCTCCATTGACCCTAATCTCAAGTCTATAAATTTCGTCTTCCCGAGAAAAAATAAGAGAAGAAGTTTCATCGCATTTTACGATACGGAGCTGCCGCCACCTCCTGTTCTTCATCAGGAGTGCTGATCTGGAGTCCGTTCGGGGCTCCAGAGAGGGGGATTCGTCACCATCATCATCACCAACCTTTCTCCGCCAACAATTCCATGATGCTCACCATCGGGAGTGAGTAATTCCTTTGTAGGTTTGCTAGACGATGATGGAGTTGGATGAGATTTGTCATGTAATCGAGTCAATTTGTTAGGGCTTGATCCCTAGTATCCACTATGTTCCGAGACTAATGTGTCTATGACTTTGCTATGCTTAATGCTTGTCACTAGGGCCCAAGTGCCATGATTTCAGATCTGAACCCTCTATGTTTTCATGAATATATTTGAGTTCTTGATCCTATCTGCTAGTTATATGCACTTTTTATTGTTCTGATCTGTAGACCCCAAAGTGACAATAGTTGGGATACTCTCTGGGGATGTCTGTAATTCGAGGAGTTCATGCATTCACCATGTGTTAATGCTTTGTTCTGGTTCTCTATTAAAAGGAGGCCTTAATATCCCTTAGTTTCCTTATGGACCCCGCTGCCACGGGAGGGTAGGATAAAAGATGCCATGCAAGTTCTTATTATAAGCACGTATGACTATATACGGAATACATGCCTACATTACATTGATGAATTGGAGCTACTGTGTATCACTCTAGGTTCTGACTGTTACATGATGAATGTTAACTAATACAAATATCCATCGCTGATCCAATGCCTACGCTTTTTCGCATATTGATCCTTCTTAAGTTACTTTTGTTGCTACTGCTTTTACAATCGCTACAAAGTTGCTACTGTTACTGTTACCGTTAATGTTGCTACTATTACTACTGCTATCAAACTATCATACTACTGTGCTACTAAATACTTTGTTGCAGATATTTAGTTCTCCAAGTGTGCTTGAATTGACAACTCCACTGCTAATACTTGCAAATATTCTTTGGCTCCCCTTGTGTCGAATCAATAAATTTGGGTGAAATACTACCCTCGAAGACTGTAGCAATCCCCTATACTTGTGGGTTATAAATGCCCCTAAAAAATAATCCATTAATGGATCTGGGCCCCCTGGCCTATTTATAGATAGGGTAGGAACCAAAGCGGTGGCGGGGGGGGGGGGCCCTAGGCAGCGCAGTAACTTTTGGCTAAAAAGGCACCTTGAATCTCGTGTTGACTAGATTTGACATATCCACCCAAAGATTCATTATGAGGTCATGAACATGCGTCAGAGCAGATGGATGATGTCACAATATGAAGCAACAAAATCACCAAGTGTGGAAAAACTACGAAACTCGACAACATTTGGATATTTTTTTCGAGAAACTGGCAGGAGTGCTGCCTTTCAATTAGAAGATTTTGGGCGGAGACATTTGGATTTTGGGCGGAGACCCGGCCAAATAAATTAAAAGGAGAAAAAAATGACAAGGCTAAAGAAATGAAGCAGGTGCCAACTCTGAAAGAATCAACTCACTAAATAAAGCTCTTCATGAATTTTCTTATCTTATTTTCAGATGAAGTTTAGCGTGAATAAATTCAAGATAAACTGGGGGCTAATGTTGGGGATATTTGTCAGGACCCCGATCCTAAGTCACACCGATCTAGCAGGTAACACATCATATCACTTTGCGGCCACACGCGCGGTATCCCCAGGGCTGCAGCCTTATCTTGGCCGAGACCATTTGCGTCTTTTAGCTCACGTATATGAGTGTGTCTCTAGCATCCATACGACAGAGAACTCGGGCTGACATGGCTAGTCGTAAACCAAGGTGGCACAAACTTACAGGGACAGGCATAGATGACCTAGCAATGCACATATCGGTTAGCAGCGAGTGTAACCAAGTCATAGCGAGGCTACAAAGGACTCCAGTAAACACCGCGTGACATTTCCCCATAGGGACAAACATAGGAGCAAAGAAGGACACATGTCGGACAATCCATGTGTTCCGGAGCGGTAGCAAACTACCATGGCTCAGTGGAGGCACTAGGAGGCATTTCTCCATAAGGAAGGCTACCAAGAATAAACAACTAGGTGTCAAATCCCACACATACCAAGCATTTCAATAACATACACACAATATGCTCGATATGTGTAGATACAACATGGCATCACAAGATAACTCTATGACTCAAGTATTTGTTTAAAAGGCTTCGAGGAGCCATACATAGCATGATATTACAAACACGGGTCTCATGACCCAACATACAAAGTCATATAAGCAATAAGCACATGGGGAAGCTTATCCTGTCTGAGTACAGACAGCTGAAAAGAAACAAGGGTAGAAAGTCCGTCTATCTACAAGACGCTCCATAGGAGCCAAACCTCTGTCTGGGATTCCCAAGCTAATCGGTCAATGTCGAACTCATCGCAGGAACCTAAGGTGAGACTGAAGTCTCCTCTGCAAATACATAAATTAAGCAAATGTGAGTACAAATGTACTCAGCAAGACTTACATCAGAACTAGCTACATATGCATCAGTATCAACAATGGGGTGGTGGAGTTTAACTGCAGCAAGCCACCTTTGACTCAGTGGCTATCATGTACTATGACTACCAGTATTTTCTTTGAGGTGAGAAAGCGCACACGAGTCCACATATTCACCATAACAATACACCACTATGGATCCGCTCCCGTCTCCCTACGAGAAGGCCATCCATAGCACTCACACTTATCTTGCGCATTTTAGAGTATCCATTTCAACTTGTCTATGAACCATATAAGCTTTCCAAGTAGTCCATACCCGCGGACGTGGCTATTCAATGCAGGGGTGTACTTCCTCACACATGCTCTCACCACTTATCGCCGTTTACACGACATGTACTCAGCAACCTTCAAGCAGAAGCCCAGCGAGGGTGTCTGCCATGACCTGACTAACCACACAAGTCTCTAGTCCAGGTTTATCGCCTATTTGAGGTTGTATCCGCAAAGGAAGTCCGATCGAGGTTGCTATCACGGCCCCAAATATTGAGAGCAGGGTTCCCAAGAGCATCGTTCGGGTGTCATCCTGGTACACCATGCCTCGGTGTCTCTACCGCATCATAGCCCACGCCTAGGGTCAGCGCTATGCATGGCCTCTAACACATATCCTACAAACACTAGAAACTAGTTGCAACTCCTGGATAGATATCAAGGCGATTAATAAGTCAAGAGGGTCCATGGGCTTCAGGCCCAATGCATGGTAGTAACTGTCTTGGATCACAAACACAGAACTCAGTTCCCGAGGATGGTCCCAATGAGACAACCCACCATGTACTCCTACATGGCCTCTCATCACTACCTTTACCAAATCGTGTTAACACACTTAGCTCTCAATAGTAGGACATGTTCACAACCACTCCAATCCATCCCAGATGAATCAAACCTGACACAACTCTAAGCATAGAAGGCGTAACAAACAAGCATGGATGAGTAGTCACGACATGGCTCAAGCAATTCCTACTCATGCTAGAAGGTTTCAACTATTTACTTTGGCAAAGACATGCCATGCAGAGGAATGGGTTCAGCTACCGCAACATGTAACAGTTGAATCGTTGTTGTCCTAATGCAATAAAAGAGAGCAAGAGCGAGAGAGTGGGATTGTATCGGAATGCTCAAAGGGGGTTTGCTTGCCTCACACTTTTGAAGATAATACTGTTCTTCATCGGTGTCAACAATCACAACATTGGAATCGTCTGCTACCGAGAGGGGACAAACACCAACAAACAAGAAGGAACACAATCAATGCAATGCAACAAACAAACATGATGTATGAGCATGACATGTTAAGGTACTGAATTCACCTAATGCAACAATTATTCATATTAATTGAAGTGGAATTCAAACAAGGTTAAACTCCAATTCCAAAACTAGTTACCATATATTCCATAAACATGAATTGTCTTAGTTGGTAATGTTAACTTGCTCAAACATGCATGATCATGGCATAAACAGATTCTTCATATGTTTCTGATCATTTTTCATATATAAATTATTTTCATCTGAGTTACGATTGAATTTCTATGAATTTTTGAAGTTTAAAGCATTTTCTAGAATTTCCTGGTTAATTGAATTGAATTAAATCCAGAAAAGGATTTACTGCATCAGCATTGTGTCATCACTAGGTCAATTGTGAACCAAGTTGACCAGGGTCAAACTTGACCAGTGGGACCGACTGGTTAGTGACATAGTGGCTAATTCCCGCTAATCCAGCGTTGACCCAGACTTTGACCAGATGTGGGGCCCAACTGTCAGTGGCTCTGGGCTCTAACTAAACGTGATTAGCAGCTAAACTAATGATGCCACATCAGCCACCGGTGTTTAACCGTTGGCGACCTCAGATCACGGCGGTGTCTGCGTCGGGATTGTGCTACAGGTCGCCGTTCGATGAGCGAGAGAGCACGCTTGAACGAGGGGAGCACGCCGCGTCCATTGGTGGCCAGGGTTGTAGCGGGGGTGCATAGAAAAGACAATGACGAGCACATCTGCGACGGCCGGAGCTTAGGTGGTGACGAAAACGGGGCTACGACGGTCAAATCGAGCAACAAATTGCACTTGCCGAACCTACGGGTTCTCACGAACCCCACGGACACATGCACGGGACCCGAAGGTCACCGAAGCTGCATCAGTGACGAGCTCGGGCGGAGGTGAGCTTCGGCCTCGATGGCAGTGGTGGCTACAGGGCGAAAATGATGCGGGGAAGAGAGGGGGGAAAATGGCGGAGCTCACATGGAGGTCATTGTGTAGCTCAGCGTGCCCGAGGACGACTCGGAGGCGACGGAACGATGGTAGTGATCTCGGGCAGAGGTGGCGAAGGCGGGGTCGATGCCATCGATTCGGTGCTCTTTGGTATGTGTCCTTCAGCGTGAGGATGAAGCGGAGCCCGACGGAGCGGCTGGACAAGCTAGCGTAGCGAGGGAATGTCAGTGGACACACGGGCGGCTGCGATGGCCAACGGGAACACTCGGGTGGTCGCGTTTATGAGCGCTGGAGGACGGGAGAGAGCAACAAGTGAGGGGAAAGCTGCAGGGGTCCATCGCATTCCTAGGGTGCAGATGAGGACGAGGGAGGGGGAGCTGCGTGACCAGCAGGAGGTGGCCGTGGCTCAGCTGTGCGCGCACCACGCACTTTGCCAGAAGGCGCGAGGTAGAAGACGGCTTTGCCCCGGTGGGCTGGGCGGCTATAGTGTTGGGCCGTCTGGTGGGCTAGCAGGTAAGTTTCTTTTCTCTCTCTCTCTCTCTCTCTCTCTTTTATTCTATTTTCTTCTATTAATATCTTTTACCACTGTTTTGAATTCAAACAAATTCAAACAATGCCAAAAACTCCTCTGAATATTTTTATGTTGCTAGATGGACTTTTCCAAAAGCTCATAAAACATTTCAGGGGTATTTTAAATTATATTCTAATTATATGAATATAATTCAAATTCAAATAGTTATTGCCTTAAATTCAAAGTCCCAAAATTAAATCCTTAAAAATGTTCAATATTTTTGGTTTGGATCGCAACCCTTGCCAAAATTATCAAACATCGATGAAGGGATTTTTGGAAATATTGAATGAGATTTTCAGGGTTCTTTCCCTACTTTTATTTAAATTTTACTGAGGCTTCAAAAATTCGCTCAATTCAAGTTTCTTGAATTTAACATGATGCATGATGCTTCACTGATGCAACTATTTACACTCAAATATTCTAGGGCTGTGACAATATTCCCCACGGATGAGACCTGACATAGTGTGACCCGGCTTTGAGCTTGTATGCTCTAGGAGTCACACTATATCCATGTCACGAAAAAGCTAAAACCAGAAGAAAGACTGAAGGACCAAAATCAAGACCCATCTTGCGGATGCCAGCTCTCACATAAGCCCTGAGGGATGGCTCACATGGAGGCCCAAGAATTTTTTGTTGGGGAACATTGCATGGGAAACAAAAAAATTCCTATGCTCACCAAGATCAATCTAGGAGATGAACATCTACGAGAGGAGAGATTGCATCTACATACCCTTGTAGATTGCTAAGCAGAAGTGTTAAGAAACGCTGTTGATGCAGTCGAACGTCTTCGCGATCCAATCACGATCCGTCCATGATCTCCCGATCCAAGCGCCGAACAGACGGCACCTCCGTGTTCAACACACGTACGGCTTGATGATGCCTTCACCTTCTCGATCCAGCGAGCGATGGTGAAGTAGTAGCTCGAGTCCTTCGGCAGCATGACGGTGTGATAGCAGTGGTGGTGGAGAAATCTCAGCAGGGCTTCGCCAAGCCTCACGGAGAAGAAGGACTACGAGGGAGAGGAAGGGCAGTGCCGTGGCATAGATCGGGTGCGGCTGCCCTCCCTCTACCCCTCTATATATAGGGGGAAGGGAGGAAAAGGGGGCGCCCTAGGGTTTCCCCTAGGGGGCGGCGGCGAACACAGATGGGGGCGCCCCTAGGGAAACCCTAGGGTGGCTTGCCCCCCAAGCCATGTGGAGGCAGCCCTAGGGGGCGCCCCGCCTCCTCTAGTGATCGTGGTATGGGGTGAGGGGGCGCACAGCCCCTTAGTGGGCTGGTGTGCTCCCTCCCCTTGGCCCATGAGGCCCCCAAACACTTGCCGGGGCCCGCGAAACCCCCTTTCGGTTCTCCTGGTCATAACCCGGTACTTCTGGAACACTTCCGGACTCCGATTCCCTTCGTCCTATATATCGATCTTCACCTCCGGACCATTTCGGAGTTCCTCGTCATGTCCGGGATCTCATCCAGGACTCCGAACAACCTTCGGTTACCACCAAAACAACTCAACTATACTTATATCGTCACCAAACGTTAAGTGTGTAGACCCTGCGGGTTCGAGAACTATGCAGACATGACCTGACACCTCTACGGTCTATAACCAATAGCGGGACCTGGATGCCCATATTGGTTCCTACATATTCTATGAAGATCTTTATCGGTCGAACCTCGATGTCAAGGATTCAGCTAATCCCTTATGTAGTTCCCTTTGTCTATCGCTATGTTACTTGCCCGAGATTCGATCGTCGGTATCACCATACCTAGTTCAATCTCGTTACCGGCAAGTCTCTTTACTTGTTCCGTAATACAAGATCCCGTGGCTAACCCATTAGTCACATTGCTTGCAAGCTCATTGTGATGCTGTATTACCGAGAGGGCCAAGAGATACCTCTCCGCCATACGGAGTGACAAATCCCAGTCTTGATCCATGCCAACTCAACAGACACCCTCGGAGATACCTGTAGAGCATGTTTATAGTCACCCAGTTACGTTGCGACATTTGGTACACACAAGGTACTCCTCCGGTGTCAGTGAGTGATAACCCACAAGTATAGGGGATCGCAACAGTTTTCGAGGGTAGAGTATTCAACCCAAATTTATAGATTCGACACAAGGGGAGCCAAAGAATATTTGTAAGTATTAGCAGCTGAGTTGTCAATTCAACCACACTTGGAGATTAATTATCTGCAGCAAAGTGATTAGTAGCAAAGTAGTATGATAGTTTTGATAATAGTAGCAGCAGCAATAGTAATGGTAACAGTGATAGCAGTGATATTGTAGCAAGTGCAACAGTGACAGCAGTAGTAACTTAGCAGAAACAATATAAGATAAATTCATAGGCATTGGATTGATAATTTGTTGGATGATATTCATCATGAGACAGTTATAACCTAGGGCAATACGGCACTAGCTCTAGTTCATAAATATAATGTAGGCATGTATTCCGTAAATAGTCATACATGCTTATGGAAAGAACTTGCATGACATCTTTTGTCCTACCTTCCCGTGGCAGCGGGGTCCATATTGGAAACTAAGGGATATTAAGGCCTCCTTTTAATAGAGAACCGGAACAAAGAATTAGCACACGGTGAATACATGAACTCCTCAAACTACGGTCATCACCGGGAGTGGTCCGGACTATTGTCACTCCGGGGTTGCCGGATCATAACACGTAGTAGGTGACTATAACTTGCAAGATCGGATCTAGAACATAGATATAATGGTGATAACATAAACGGTTCAGATCTGAAATCATGGCACCCGGACCCAAAGTGACAAGCATTAAGCATGGCAAAGTCATAGCAACATCAATCTCAGAACATAATGGATACTAGGGGTCAAGCCCTAACAAAACTAACTCGATTACATGATGACTCTCATCCAACTCGTCACCGACCAGCGAGCCTACGAAGGAATTACTCACTCCCGGTGGGGAGTGTCGGCGTGCGACACCTATGGGACCCTCAAGGAATCCCTTTACGATTCGGCAGGGGGAGAGGTATGCGCAAAGAGCAGAACCAATGATTGACGCGGGGAGATTTTACCCAGGTTCGGGCCGCTAATCAGCGTAAAACCCTACTCCTGCCTTGTTTTATTATCGATGTTCTTGAGCCCAGGCTCCAGGAGCGCTCGCAGTGAACAGTACGTTCAAAGAGCAGCTACGCATGCAGAATGGGCCAGAAGATCGTCCTCCCCTGTAGCAGTTGCCTTGGGCCTCCTTTTATACCACCAAGGGGTCACCACAGTGGCAAAATGTACATACATTGAGGTGTAAAGTAGCTACAGGGTCATCATACCTAACCCCTGACGGATTAGGACGAACGCATTTAATGCACCGTGAGGTGTCCGTTTAGGTGTCCTCACTTTCTTGGGGATGGAAAAAGGGGCCATCCCATCAGCACCGCTTAAGCTCTCCTCCACTGGCGCATCTCCATGCATCCAAAGAAGGACCCAGAATGTCGGGTTTGTTGTTGTGCCAGAGCGGTGGCACAGCAGCCAAATCTTGCCGGGCGCCGAGCTTTGCCGGGCGCCGAACCTTGCCGGGCTTCGAATCTTGCCGGGGCTCATCAGCAAGAATCTTGCCGGGGCTCACCAGCAAGAATCTTGCCGGGGCTCTCCGGCAAGAATCTTACCGGGCCTCACCAACAAGAATCTTGTCGGGGCTCACCATCAAGAATCTTGCCGGGGCTCACCAGCAAGAATCTTGCCCGGGGCTCACCAGCAAGAATCTTGCCGGGGCTCACCAGCAAGAATCTTGCTGGGGCTTCGGCCTTTGGTCTTCTGCCTTCCAATTATTGACTCGAATGCTTTTTGGATAGTCTTGTGCTTGTTCCCAGTTGTCTTCTCCCAGGAAGGCTCGCTCCCCTGCCATGCCCTTCCCGCCTGGAGGCTGCAACTCACCGGTGCGTGTCCAGGGGTAATGAACACCCCCTGTTCACTACACCGACAGGAGCCCCCGGGCCTGGGCCGGACAAACGCGCACAGTGCTTGTCTGGGCTAGGCCCAAAAACATGCACCGGTACACGCGCGGCGAGAAGTAACCATTACTCTTGACTTTTTAACTTCATGCTGATGATGACGCAAGGGAGCTTGTGGTTTGCCGGGCCTTGGGCTTGCCGGCAGCTTGGGCAGACAGAGCAGGACGGCAACAGGAGTCGTGTGCCCGAAAGGAAGTGCCACATTGTGCGACGAGGAGCCAGCCCCCAAGCTTTCCCCATATAGGGTACTGCGGGTGTGGTGCTCGATCCATATGGTCACCCCTGCTGCCGCAGCCGTCTACCGCGAATGTCTCACTGCCGTCTTGCCGGCCTGTTGCTGCAATGGTGCATGTAAAGAAATAATTAATCTTAGTCAGGCAAATCTTTATGTATGCGACACATGTTCCTTTGTACTAGATGAAAGTCTGCTCCCCTCCTGATTAAGCCCGTCCTTGCACACGTTTATATCCTACGCTGCCAGAAACCTTGGCGGTGCGCACACTTGCCGTGAGCGCTAGGTGCGGAGCTTTAGCAGCCTGCTGGAAGTGCCGCTACCGGCAAGGCGCCTCGTCGGGCCAGAACGCGAGTGCCAGCTTTGTCGAGCGGACTCGAGGCGAAACTAGGGCGCGGGCTAACCATGGCGAGTTCCTCCGCGTGCAGATTGATGTACAAGGACGGAAAGATCAATCAAGATAACCCACGCTTGCCGGATGGCTTTTCGGTGCGCACACTCCAGACGGCAGCGCTTTGAGGAACGGGTCCTTAGCAGGTTGCTGGGAACGCCGCCTCCTAGAAAGATTCACCTTCCCAAAGCCTACGCAGTCGCCCAAATTGTTGAGCGGACTCGAGACAACTCGGGGCGCGATTGGCTCCGGGAAGGCTCCTTCGCGTGTTGGTACAAGGAGGAAATGTGGACAGTACAAGAAATGCAACCGCCACAAGTTTGGTAACTTAGCTTTTGCTGCCGTTCATCTCGCATAGCGAGGCCGCACTCGTGGTGATGACCAGCAGCCTTCTAGAAGGTTACTCTCTAGAGCGCTGCCAGCCCCCGAGCCCGCCTTTCATGCGTATTCCTGCAACACTGATTGGACATGTAATGCCACGACAGTGTTTTAGCACAACAAGTTAATTAGCTTCTGGTTAATGATTAATTCGTTGCAATCTTGACTCCTGCTAAATATTCCCTTTGGTTGCCGGAACACTTCCTGGTGCGCACGATCCAATCAGCAGCGTTTTAAGGAACGGATCCTTAGCAGCTTGCCGGGAACGCCGCCTCCCGAAAAGGTTTGCCTTCCCGGCTTTAGCGCAGCTGCTCACATCGCCGAGCGGACTCGAGGCGACTAGGAGCGCAACTAGCCCCGGGAAGGTTCCTCAGCATACGGGTTTGTGCAGAAATCTGAAGATAAAACTTATCTAGCCTTTTCCTCGGATGATTGCCTTCTTGTACAATGAATCCCTACGCTTACTGGAATACTCTCCGAATGCGCATGTTCTGGTCGATGGCGCTTTTAGGATCAAGTCATGTCTAGCAGCCTATCGAGAACGCCGCCTCTTCGGGAGCTTAACACTCTAGAAACAACTACAGCTGCACTTGTGTTGTTGGGCGGACCCAGAACAACCAGGAGCGCAGAGTATTTCAAGAGCGCTCCCTCACGCACAGGTTGTACAAAAAGAAGCATCAAGGAAAGACTATACAGCAATTAAAGTTTTAGGACTTAGCTTTCTGTAAGCAGAGCGAAGTCGCCATGGACGACGAAGCTGATGCGCTGACCGCTAGATCAGGTTCGTGCAACCCTCTTCCCCCTACCTGGCGCGCCAAAGATGTCGGCGTGTGACACCTATGGGACGCTCAAGGAATCCCTTTACGATTCGGCAGGGGGAGAGGTATGCGCAAAGAGCAGAACCAACGATCGACGCGGGGAGATTTTACCCAGGTTCGGGCCGCTAATCGGCGTAAAACCGTACTCCTGCCTTGTTTTATTATCGATGTTCTTGAGCCCAGGCTCCAGGAGCGCTTGCAGTGAACAGTACGTTCAAAGAGCAGCTACGCATGCAGAATGGGCCAGAAGATCGTCCTACCCTGTAGTAGTTGCCTTGGGCCTCCTTTTATACCACCAAGGGGTCACCACAGTGGCAAAATGTACATACATTGAGGTGTAAAGTAGCTACAGGGTCATCATACCTAACCCCTGACGGATTAGGACGAACGCATTTAATGCACCGTGAGGTGTCCATTTAGGTGTCCTCACTTTCTTGGGGATGGAAAAAGGGGCCATCCCATCAGCACCGCTTAAGCTCTCCTCCACTGGCGCGTCGCCACGCATCCAAAGAAGGACCCAGAATGTCGGGTTTGTTGCTGTGCCAGAGCGGTGGCACAGCAGCCAAATCTTGCCGGGCGCTGAACCTTGCCAGGCGCCGAGCTTTGCCGGGCGCCGAACCTTGCCGGGCTTCGAATCTTGCCGGGATCATCTTGCCGGGGCTCATCAGCAAGAATCTTGCCGGGGCTCACCAGCAAGAATCTTGCTGGGCCTCACCAGCAAGAATCTTGCCGGGGCTCACCAGCAAGAATCTTGCCAGGGCTCACCAGCAAGAATCTTGCTGGGGCTTCGGCCTTTGGTCTTCTGCCTTCCAATTATTGACTCGAATGCTTTTTGGATAGTCTTGTGCTTGTTCCCAGTTGTCTTCTCCTAGGAAGGCTCGCTCCCCTGCCATGCCCTTCCCGCCTGGTGGCTGCAACTCGCCGGTGCGTGTCCAGGGGTAATGAACACCCCCTGTTCATTACACCGACAGGGAGCATCATGGAATTGGCGATGGAGAAGTGTTGGTGATGACGAAGATCGAAGATCCCCCTCTCCGGAGCCCCAAACGGACTCCAGATCTGGCCTCCCAATGAAGAATAGGAGACGGCGGCGGCTCCATCTCGCGAAACGCGATAAATCTTTCTCCCCCATTTTTTTCTGGAAAAATAAGATTTTATAGCGTCGGTTTCAGGGTCTGCGGGGCCACCAGGTGGGGACAACCCACCTGGGCGTGCCTGGGGGAGCAGGCACGCCCTGGTGGGTTGTGCCCACCCAAGTGCCCCCCTCAGGTGGCTCTTGGCTCCAGAAATTCTCTTATTTTGTATAAAAATTCATCGCAAGTTTTGTTCCATTCCGAGAACTTTTATTTCTGCACAAAAACAACACCATGGTAGTTCTGCTGAAAACAACGTCAGTCCGGGGTTAGTTTCATTCAAATCATGCAAATTAGAGTCCGAAACAAGAGGAAAAGCGTTACGAAAAGTAGATACGTTGGAGATGTATCAACTCCCCTAAGCTTAAACCTTTGCTTGTCCTCAAGCAATTCAGTTGATAAACTGAAAGTGAAAAAGAAAAACTTTTATGAACTCTTTTGCTCTTGTTTGCATAAATAAGCTTAAACAACACCCAGGTTTTCAGCCAATATTATAACTAACCATGTCGACAATAACTCTTAAAAATTATATTAACTCATATCAATGACATAATCAGCTAGCGAGCAATAATAAGATATCTCAAATAGCAACACGTTATCAAAACAACCACGATATAATATGACAATAGTGGTATCTCGCTAGCCCTTTCTGAGACCGCAAAACATAAATGCAGAGCACCTCCAAAGTTCAAGCAGCGACTAAACATTGTAATTCATGGTAGAAAAGATCCAGTCATGATGCACCCAGCATTAGCTACACACAACGCATAAGCATGATACCAGTGCTCTCAGGTTCTGGCGCTTATTTAAGAAGGTGATGACACAACATGAAAGTAAATAGATAGTCCCTTCACAGAGGGAAGCAGTGATTTGCAGAGGTGCCAGAGCTCAAGTTTTTAAAACAGAGGTAAATGATATTTTGAGACATGCACCCTTCTCATTTACTTCACGACCATCAGCTATCTACATCTTCCATGCTAAGAGCGCTAGTGGCGGTTCCCAAGCTATAAAAGTAAAGGTTTACTCCCCCTCCACCATCAATCACACTCCACGGCTAGTTCGAAACAACGGGTGCCGTCCATACCAACAACAGTCCCGGGGGAGTTTTGTTTAATTATTTGCATTTTTTAGTTTGGGACTGGGAATCCCTATTACCGCCCTTTTCTCGTGCGATGGCGAGTGAATAAACACTGGGCCTGAGAATAACTCGCTTAGCATGGAAGATACTGACTACCTCCTGTCGTTCCATGAATGATTCAGGCACACAAAAAGGATATTTATTTGAAGTTTTTAGAGGTGGCACATGCAAATTTACTTAGGACGGCATGGTAATACCGCATATAGGTAGGTATGGTGGACTCATCTGGAATAACTTGGGTTTCAGGTTTTGGATGTACAAGCAGAATTCCCACTTAGTACAGGTGAAGGCCAGCAAATAGGTTGAGAAGCGGCCAGCTAGAGAGCAACAACGGTCATGAACATGCATTATGCATAAGTAACATTGGACACTAGCATGAGTAGGATATGAACACCATGAACATAAATATCATAGAGGCTATGTTGGTTTTGATTCAACTACATGCATGAGCATGTGCCAAGTCAAGCCACTCGAACGTTCAGAGGAGGATACCATATCATCATACTACATCACAATCATCTTAACGCAATGTTGATATCCAAGATAAATCATTATCCACTCCTAGCTACTTATGCATGGCATGAGAAACTATAATCTCTAATTGTCATTGCAAACATGTCTAATCACAATGGGCTGAATCATGGATACTAGGTTAAACATATTTACAAAAACAGAACAAGTCGAGTTCATACCCGTTTCTCTCTGCCACGGCCAGTTCATCGAATATCGTCATTATTGTCTTTCACTTGCACGACCGAACGATATGAAAATAATAATAGTGCAAGAGTGCCATGGACTAAGCTGGAATCTGCAAACATTTATTCAACAGGAGAAGACAAGGTAAAATGGGCTCTTTGTTAAATCAACAATTATGCATATGAGAGCCACTCAACATTTTCATCGTGGTCTCCTCCTTGGTACGACTTGAAAGAAAGAAAAGAAATTCAGAGAAACACACTGAAATATTTTTGGAGTTTTTTTTTGTTTTATTCAAAAGAAGCAAATAAAAAGGGAAAAGCAAACATAAGAAAAAAAATTTACACGGGAAAGCTCCCAACAAGCAAAAGAAGAACAAGGAAATCTTTTGGGTTTTCTTTTTAGTGCTACAGCTAACTACTCTAGAAAGAAAAAGCAAAAAGAAGCTGGAAATATTTTTGGATTTTCTCAAAGTTTTTCAAACACACAAGAAGAAAGCGAGAAAATAAATGTAAGCATGGATAATACAATGAAAAAGTGTGAACACCGACAATTGAAATGTGTGAACATGAATGTAAAGTCGGTGAGAAACACGTACTCCCCCAAGCTTAGGCTTTTGGCCTAACTTGGTAATCAGTCAATAGCCTGGATGATAGTTGGGGTGCTGAGGAACAAGCACCCACGGATCCCACTGCTGAGGCTCCTCCTCTGCTACAGCCTGGTTATTCCGGTAGGCGATAATATCCGCAGGCATAATCCTGTATCCGCCCCTGGCAATAGGATCAAACAAAGCAGGTGCAGGCAGTGGAATAATATCTTGAGTTCTCACACTAAAAACCAGGTTATAAGGAATAGGAATATTAGGATAATCGATATCAGTAAACTGGTGGTGATTCATAGCCACGCGAGCTAGGTAAACCTTGGGCAAAGGATAATCATGCAGGCGAATCTGAACATTAAAGCGAGCCGCCAAACGAGTGGCGTAAATGCCTCCATGAATTTTACCCAAGGACTTATTAATGTGGAGGCGATGTGCCACAATAGCTCCCAAGCTATAAGTGTTGTCGCCCTCTAGTGCACGACGCAAAACAGCAAGGTTTGGTGAACTGAGTGCACCTACCTTCGCCCTAGCAAGCAAGCATTTTGTAATAAAAAGAGCAAAATAATGAACAGTAGGAAAATGCAAGCCAGCGGCAGTGATGCTCGACACCCCTCTCTCATCACCCACTATCAGAGTACGATAGAAGCTTTCAAACTCTGCGGGCCTAGGCTCTGCCAGACTACCATCAGAAGGAAGCAAGCATATTTCACAAAATTCAGTAAGTGGTATCTGACAGGGTTCAGCATATAAATTAAACTGCACTTTAGGGGGTTATTCCTAGGAAGGAAAGTAAAACTTTGCACAAAGGAATTTGTGAGGAGGTGATACTGTTCGCATTCAGCTATGATGAAGTCGGTGAGGCCGACATTAGCAGCATATTGTGCAAACTCTTGAAGGATTCCAGCCTCTTCCATGAACGGGGTATGCGTGAAGGAAATATGCCCTAGAGGCAATAATAAAGTTGTTATATTATATTTCCTTATATCATGATAAATGTTTATTATTCATGCGAGAAATGTATTAACCGGAAACTTGATACATGTGTGGATACATAGACAAAACACCGTGTCCCTAGTAAGCCTCTACTAGACTAGCTCGTTAATCAAAGATGGTTAAGTTTCCTAACCATAGACATGTGTTTTCATTTGATGAACGGGATCACATCATTAGGAGAATGATGTGATGGACAAGACCCATCCGTTAGCTTAGCATAATGATCGTTCAGTTTTATTGCTATAGCTTTCTTCATGTCATATACATATTCCTTTGACTATGAGATTATGCAACTCCCGGATACTGGAGGAATGCCTTGTGTGCTATCAAACGTCACAATGTAACTGGGTGATTATAAAGATGCTCTACAGGTATCTCCGAAGGTGTTTGTTGGGTTGGCATAGATCGAGATTAGGATTTGTCACTCCGAGTATCGGAGAGGTATCTCTGGGCACTCTCGGTAATGCACATCATAATAAGCCTTGCAAGCAATGTGACTAATGAGTTAGTTGCGGGATAATGCATTACGAAATGAGTAAAGAGACTTACCGGTAACAAGATTGAACTAGGTATGAACATATCGACGATCGAATCTCGGGCAAGCAACATACCGATGACAAAGGGAATAACGTATGTTGTCACTACGGTACGACCGATAAAGATCTTCATAGAATATGTGGGAACCAATATGAGCATCCAGGTTCCGCTGTTGGTTATTGACCAGAGAGGTGTCTCGATCATGTCTACATAGTTCTCGAACCCGTAGGGTCCACATGCTTAACGTTCGATGACGATTTGGTATTATATGAGTTATGTGATTTGGTGACCGAATGTTGTTTGGAGTCCTGGATGAGATCACGGACATGACGTGGAGTCTCGAAATGGTCAAGAGGTAAAGATTCATATATAGGATGATAGTATTCGGACACCGGAAGTGTTCCGGGGGTACCGGGTACGTATTGGGTCACCGGAAGGGGTTCCGGGCACCTCCCGGCAAAGATATGGGCCTTATTGGGCCAAGGGCGGGACAGACCAGCCCCTAGTGGGCTGGTGCGCCCCCATATAGGCCAAATAGGAGGAGAAGGAAGGAGGGGAAGGGAGAAAGGAAAGGGGAGGATTCGGCCTCCCCCTTTCCTTCTCTCCCCCCTCTCTTTCCTTCCCCCTTCGACACTTATGGAAAGGGGGGAGGCCGACTTGTGGGAGGCGCCCAAGTAGGATTACTCCTACTTGGGGCGCCCCTTGCTACCCCTCTCCCTCTCCCACCTATATATATGTGGGGGGGCACCGCTAGAACACACAACATTGATTCCTAGCCGTGTGCGGCGCCCCCCCTCCACAGTTTACACCTCCAGTCATATTCACGTAGTGCTTAAGCGAAGCCCTGCGCGGATCACTTCACCATCACCGTCACCACGCTGTCATGCTGACGGAACTCTCCCTCGACACTTTGCTGGATCAAGAGTTCGAGGGATGTCATCGAGCTGAACATGTGCAGAACTCGGAGGTGCTGTACGTTCGGTGCTTGATCGGTCGGAACGAGAAGAAATTCGACTACATCAACCACGTTGTCAAACGCTTCCGCTTTTGGTCTATGACGGTATGTGGACACACTCTCCGCCTCTCGTTGCTATGCATCTCCTAGATAGATCTTGCGTGAGCGTAGGAATTTTTTTGAAATTGCATGCTACATTCCCCAACAGTGGCATCAGAGCCAGGTCTATGCGTAGATGATATGCATGAGTAGAACACAAAGAGTTGTGGGCAGTGATAGTCATACTGCTTACCACCAACGTCTTATTTTGATTCGGCGGCATTGTGGGATGAAGCGGCCCGGACCAACCTTACATGACCACGTTCATGAGACCGGTTCCACCGACAGACATGCAACTAGTTTTGCATAAAGGTGGCTGGCGGGTGTCTGTTTCTCCTACTTTAGTTGAATCGAATTTGACTATGGCCGGTCCTTGTTGAAGGTTAAAACATCAAACTTGATGAAACACCGTTGTGGTTTTGATGCGTAGGTAAGAACGTTTCTTGCTAGAAGCCCATAGCAGCCACGTAAAACTTGCAACAACAAAGTAGAGGACGTCTAACTTGTTTTTGCAGGGCATGTTGTGATGTGATATGGTCAAGACATGATGTGATATACGTTGTTCTATGAGATGATCATGTTTTGTAAAAGTTATCGGCAACTAGCAGGAGGCTTATGGTTGTCGCTTTATTGTATGAAATGCAAACGCCATGTAATTGCTTTACTTTATCACTATGCGTTAGCAATAGTTGTAGAAGCAATAGTTGGCGAGAAGACCACGACGCTACGATGGAGATCAAGGTGTTAAGCCGGTGACGATGGAGATCATGACGGTGCTTTGGAGATGGAGATCAAAGGCACAAGATGATGATGGCCATATCATGTCACATATTTTGATTGCATGTGATGTTTATCTTTTATGCATCTTATTTTGCTTAGTACGGCGGTAGCATTATAAGATGATCCCTCACTAAAATTTCAAGGTATAAGTGTTCTCCCTGAGTATGCACCATTGCGACAGTTCGTCGTGCTGAGACACCACGTGATGATCGGGTGTGATAAGCTCTATGTTCACATACAACGGGTGCAAGACAGTTTTGCACATGCGGAATACTCGGGTTAAACTTGACGAGCCTAGCATGTACAGACATGGCCTCGGAACACTGGAGACCGAAAGGTCAAACATGAATCATATAGTAGATATGATCAACATAGAGATGTTCACCATTGAAAACTACTCCATCTCACGTGATGATCGGACATGGGTTAGTTGATTTGGATCATGTATCACTTAGATGACTTGAGGGATGTCTATTTAAGTGGGAGTTCTTAAGTAATTTGATTAATTGAACTTAATTTATCATGAACTTAGTCCGGATAGTATTTGCATATCTATGTTGTAGATCAATAGCTCGCGTATAGCTCCCCTGTTTTATTTTTTGATATGTTCCTTGAGAAAACTAAGTTGAAAGATGATAGTAGCAATGATGCGGACTGGGTCCGTGATCTGAGGATTATCCTCATTGCTGCAAAGAAGAATTATGTCCTTGATGCACCACTAGGTGACGAACCTATTGCAGGAGCAAATGCAGACATTATGAACATTTGGAAAGCTCGAAATGATGACTACTTGATAGTTTAGTGCGCCATGCTTTACGGCTTAGAATCGGGACTTCAAAAATGTTTTGAACGCCACGGAGCATATGAGATGTTCCAAGAGATGAAATTGGTATTTCAGTCTCATGCCCGTGTCGAGAGGTATGAGATCTCTGACAAGTACTTTGCCTACAAGATGGAGGAGAATAGCTCAACCAGTGAGCATGTGCTCAGAATGTCTGGGTACTACAATCACTTGAATCAAGTGGGAGTTAATCTTCCAGATAAGATAGTGATTGACATAAGTTCTCTAGTCACTATCACCAAGCTACTAGAATTTCGTGATGAACTATAATGTGCAAGGGATAACAAAAAAGATTCCCGAGCTCTTCGCGATGCTGAAATCGACGAAGGTAGAAATCAAGAAAGAGC
Source organism: Thinopyrum elongatum (assembly GCA_011799875.1). Lineage (NCBI taxonomy): Eukaryota > Viridiplantae > Streptophyta > Magnoliopsida > Poales > Poaceae > Thinopyrum > Thinopyrum elongatum. The sequence continues at coordinate 336,410,621 of CM022297.1, forward strand.
ATCAAGTGTTGATTGTTAACAAGACCACTAGTTTCAAGAAAAGGGGCAAGGGAAAAGAAAGGTAACTTCAAGAAGAATGGCAAGCAAGTTGCCACTCCCGGGAAGAAGCCCAAATCTGGACCTAAGCCTGAAACTGAGTGCTTCTATTGCAAAGGGAATGGTCACTGGAAGCGGAACTACCCCAAATACTTGGCGGATAAGAAGGATGGCAAAGTGAACAAAGGTATATTTGATATACATGTTATTGATGTGTACTTTACTAGTGTTCATAGTAACCCCAGGGTATTTGATACCGTTTCAGTTGCTAGGATTAGTAACTCAAAACAGGAGTTGCAAAATGAACAGAGACTAGTTAAGGGCGAGGTGACGATGTGTGTTGGAAGTGATTCCAAGGTTGATAAGATCACCATCGCACACTCCCTCTACCTTCGGGATTAGTGTTGAACCTAAATAAATGTTATTTGGTGTTTGCATTGAGCATAAATATGATTTGACCATGTTTATTGCAATAAGGTTATTCATTTAAGTCAGAGAATAATTGTTGTTCTGTTTACATGAATAAAACCTTCTATGGTCATACACCCAATGTGAATGGTTTATTGAATCTCGATCGTAATGATACACATATTCATAATATTGATGCCAAAAGATGCAAAGTTGATAATGATAGTGCAACATATTTGTGGCACTGCCGTTTAGGTCATATTGGTGTAAAGCGCATGAAGAAACTCCATGCAGATGGGCTTTTGGAATCACTTGATTATGAATCATTTGATATTTGCGAACCATGCCTCATGGGCAAGATGACTAAAACTCCGTTCTCTGGAACAATGGAGCGAGCTAATGACTTATTGGAAATAATACATACTGATGTATGCGGTCCAATGAGTGTTGAGGCACGCGGCGGGTATCGTTATTTTCTGACCTTCACAGATGATTTGAGCAGATATGGGTATATCTACTTGATGAAACACAAGTCTGAAACATTTGAAAAGTTCAAAGAATTTCAGAGTGAAGTGTAGAATCATCGTAACAAGAAAATAAAGTTTCTACGATCTGATCGCAGAGGCGAATATTTGAGTTACGAGTTTGGCCTTCATTTAAAACAATGTGGAATAGTTTCACAACTCACGCCACCTGGAACACCACAACATAATGGTGTGTCCGAACATCGTAACCGTACTTTATTTGATATGGTGCGATCTATGATGTCTCTTACTGATTTACCACTATCTTCTTGGGGTTATGCATTAGAGATAGCTACATTCATGTTAAATAGGGCACCGTCTAAATCCGTTGAGACGACACCGCATGAACTATGGTTTGGCAAGAAACCTACACTGTCGTTTCTTAAAGTTTGGGGTTGCGATGTTTATGTGAAAAAGCTTCAGCCTAATAAGCTCGAACCCAAATTGGAGAAGTGCGTCTTCATAGGATACCCAAAAGAGACTGTTGGGTACACCTTCTATCACAGATCCGAAGGCAAGATATTTGTTGTAAGAATGGATCCTTTCTAGAGAAGGAGTTTCTCTCGAAAGAAGTGAGTGGGAGAAAAGTAGAACTTGATGAGGTAATTGTACCTCCCCTCAATTTGGAAAGTAGCTCATCAGAGAAATCTATTCCCGTGATGCCTACACCAATTAGTGAGGAAGCTAATGATGATGATCATAAAACTTCAGATCAAGTTTCTACAGAACCTCGTAGGTCAACCAGAGTACGTTCCGCACCAGAGTGGTACCGTAATCCTGTTCTAGAAGTCATGTTACTAGACCATGACGAACCTACGAACTATGAGGAAGCGATGATGAGCCCAGATTCCGCAAAATGGCTTGAGGCCATGAAATCTGAGATGGGATCCATGTGAGAACAAAGTGTGGACTTTGGTTGACTTGCCCGATGATCGGCAAGCCATAGAGAATAAATGGATCTTCAAGACGAAGACTGACGCTGATGGTAATGTTACTGTCTACAAAGCTTGACTTGTTGCAAAAGGTTTTCGACAAGTTCCAAGTGTTGACTATGATGAGATTTTCTCACTCGTAGCGACGCTTAAGTCTGTCCGAATCATGTTAGCAATTGCCGCATTTTATGAAATCTGGCAAATGGATGTCAAAACTGCATTCCTTAATGGATTTCTTAAAGAAGAGTTGTATATGATGCAACCAGAAGGTTTTGTCGATCCTAAAGGTGTTGACAAAGTGTGCAAACTCCAGCGATCCATATATGGACTAGTGCAAACATCTCGGAGTTGGAATATACGCTTTGATAAGGTGATCAAAGCATATGGTTTTATATAGACTTATGGTGAAGCCTGTATTTACAAGAAAGTGAGTGGGAGCTCTGTAGCATTTCTGATAATATATGTGGATGACATATTGCTGATTGGAAATGATATAGAATTTCTGGATAGCATAAAAGGATACTTGAATAAGAATTTTTCAATAAAAAGACCTCGGTGAAGCTGCTTAAGTATTGAGCATCAAGATCTATAGGGATAGATCGAGACGCTTAATAGGACTTTCACAAAGCACATACCTTGGCAAAGTTTTGAAGGAGTTCAAAAAGGATCAGTCAAAGAAAGAGTTCTTGCCTGTATTCAAGGTATAAAGTTGAGTAAGACTCAAAGCATGACCACGGCAGAAGATAGAGAGAGAATGAAAGTCATTCCCCATGCCTCGGCCATAGGTTCTATAAAGTATGCCATGCTGTGTACCAAACCTATTGTGTACCTTGCCATGAGTTTGTCAAGGGGGTACAATAGTGATCTAGGAGTAGATCACTAGACAGCGGTCAAAATTATCCTTAGAGGACTAAGGAAATGTTTCTCGGTTATGGAGGTGATGAAGAGTTCATCGTAAAGAGTTACGTCGTTGCAAGCTTTAACACTAATCTAGATGACTCAAATCTCAATCTAGATACATATTGAACGTGGGAGCAATTAGCTAGAGGAGCTCCATGCAGAGCATTGTAGACATAGAAATTTGCAAAATACATACGGATCTGAATGTGGCAGACCCGTTGACTAAACTTCTCTCACAAGCAAAACATGATCACACCTTAGTACTCTTTGGGTGTTAATCACATAGCGATGTGAACTAGATTATTGGCTCTAGTAAACCCTTTGGGTGTTGGTCACATGGCGATGTGAACTATGGGTGTTAATCACATAAAGATGTGAACAGTTGGTGTTAAATCACATGGCGATGTGAACTAGATTATTGACTCTAGTGCAAGTGGGAGACTGAAGGAAATATGCCCTAGAGGCAATAATAAAGTTGTTATTTTATATTTCCTTATATCATGATAAATGTTTATTATTCATGCTAGAAATGTATTAACCGGAAACTTGATACATGTGTGGATACATAGACAAAACACCGTGTCCCTAGTAAGCCTCTACTAGACTAGCTCGTTAATCAAAGATGGTTAAGTTTCCTAACCATAGACTTGTGTTGTCATTTGATGAACAGGATCACATCATTAGGAGAATGATGTGATGGACAAGACCCATCCGTTAGCTTAGCATAATGATCGTTCAGTTTTATTGCTATAGCTTTCTTCATGTCATATACATATTCCTTTGACTATGAGATTATGCAACTCCCGGATACCGGAGGAATGCCTTGTGTGCTATCAAACATCACAACGTAACTGGGTGATTATAAATATGCTCTACAGGTATCTCCGAATGTGTTTGTTGGGTTGGCATAGATCGAGATTAGGATTTGTCACTCCGAGTATCGGAGAGGTATCTCTGGGCCCTCTCGGTAATGCACATCATAATAAGCCTTGCAAGCAATGTGACTAATGAGTTAGTTGCGGGATAATGCATTATGGAACGAGTAAAGAGACTTACCGGTAACAAGATTGAACTAGGTATGAAGATACCAACGATCGAATCTCGGGCAAGTAACATACCGATGACAAAGGGAATAACGTATGTTGTCACTACGGTACGACTGATAAAGATCTTCGTAGAATATGTGGGAACCAATATGAGCATCTAGGTTCCGCTGTTGGTTATTGACCAGAGAGGTGTCTCGGTCATGTCTACATAGTTCTCGAACCCGTAGGGTCCGCACACTTAACGTTCGATGACGATTTTGTATTATATGAGTTATGTGATTTGGTGACCGAATGTTGTTCGGAGTCTCTGATGAGATCACGGACATGACGAGGAGTCTCGAAATGGTCGAGAGGTAAAGATTCATATATAGGACGATAGTATTCGGACACCGGAAGTGTTCCGGGGGTACCGGGTACGTATCGGGACACCGGAAGGGGTTCCGGGCACCCCCCGGCAAAGATATGGTCCTTATTGGGCCACGGGCGGGACAGACCAGCCCCTAGTGGGCTGGTGCACCCCCAAATAGGCCGAATAGGAGGAGAGGGAAGGAGGGGAAGGGAGAAAGGAAAGGGGAGGATTCGGCCTCCCCCTTTCCTTCTCTCCCCCCCCCCCTCTCTTTCCTTCCCCCTCCGACACTTATGGAAAGGGGGGAGGCCGACTTGTGGGAGGTGCCCAAGTAGGATTACTCCTACTTGGGGCGCCCCTTGCTGCCCCTCTCCCTCTCCCACCTATATATATGTGGGGGGGCACCGCTAGAACACACAACATTGATTCCTAGCCGTGTGCGGCGCCCCCCCTCCACAGTTTACACCTCCAGTCATATTCACGTAGTGCTTAAGCGAAGCCCTACGCGGATCACTTCACCATCACCGTCACCACGCCGTGATGCTGACGGAACTCTCCCTCGACACTTTGCTGGATCAAGAGTTTGAGGGACGTCATCGAGCTGAACGTGTGCAGAACTCAGAGGTGCCGTACGTTTGGTGCTTGATCGGTCGGAACGAGAAGAAGTTCGACTACATCAACCGCGTTGTCAAACGCTTCCGCTTTCGGTCTACGAGGGTATGTGGACACACTCTCCCCCTCTCGTTGCTATGCATCTCCTAGATAGATCTTGCGTGAGCGTAGGAATTTTTTTGAAATTTCATGCTACGTTCCCCAACAATGCAGCCATTCGCACAGCCGTAGCTCTGGCAATCTCCGAGTATGGAGGTCACTATCAGATGACTCCCCAATCACTCCCTTGGAGTTCTTCTTGGAAGAAAACTTCCTAAAGATACTCATGTTTTTCCAAGCAACAATTCCCTGAAACAGTTTTGGAAACGGAGCTTCGAGCAAAGAGATCGAAATCCGTGGTTTCGGGAGCAAGAACACGAGAGAGAGAGAGAGCAATGGATATTTTTTTCTGGAGGTAAGTGAAGATGTGGGATGAAGAGATAAGTGAGGGGGCCCACGTGGGGACCACAACCCACGTGGGCGCGCCTGGGGGTTCTGGCGCGCCCAGGCGGGTTGTGCCCACCTGGTGCACCTCCCTCTGATATTATTTGCACCAGAAATTCTTAAATATTCAGAAAAAAATCGTATTAAATTTTCAGGGCATTCTGAGAACTTTTATTTTTGGGTCATTTTTTATTGCACGGGAAAAATCAGAAAACAGACAAAACATGGCATTTTATTTTATTTAACTAATAGGAACAGAAAATAAAAGGTAGGGACAGAAGGTAGTGCTCACTAAATTCATCAACTTCATACCTCTTAAAAATGATCCATTAATAAGGTTGATCAAGTCTTATTAACAACCACTTTCGATTAGCATGAAACCAAAGAACTTTCGTAAATCACTAAGTTACCTCAACAGGGATATGAATGTCCCCAACAATAAGCATTTCATATTTCTTTTTGGTAGTAGGTAGAGGTAGTTGAAAACTTCCAATAGTGATTGTTAGAGATTTTTCAATAACATTAATACCATTCACTTGGAATTGTTTCTTCGGAAAGTGCACCGTATGCTCATTACCATTGATATGAAAAGTGACCTTGCTTTTATTGCAATCAATAACAGCCCCTGCAGTATTCAAGAAGGGTCTACCAAGGATAATCGACATGCTGTCGTCCTCGGGCATCTCAAGTATAACAAAGTCAGTCAAAATAGTAATATTAGCAACAGCAACGGGCACATCCTCACAAATACTGATAGGTATGGCAGTTGATTTGTCAGCCATTTGCAAAGATATTTCAGTAAGTGTGAGTTTATTCAAATCAAGTCTTTTATATAAAGAGAAAGGCATAACACTAACACCAGCTCCCAAATCACATAAACCAGTTTTCACATAATTCTTTTTGATGGAGCAAGGTATAGTTGGTATTCCCGGATCTCCAAGTTTTTTAGGTACTCCATCCTTAAAAGTGTAATTAGCAAGCATGGTGGAGATTCCAGCTTCTGGTATTTTTCTCTTATTAGTGATGATGTCCTTCATGTACTTTGCATAAGGAGGCATTTTCAAGATATCAGTCAAGCGAGTACGCAAAAAGACTGGCCTCAGCATTTCAGCAAAGCGTTCAAATTCTTCATCATCTTTCTTTTTAGTTGTCTTAGGTGGAAAAGGCATAGGTTTTTGAACCCACGGTTCTCTTTCCTTACCGTGTTTTCTAGCAACAAAGTCTCTTTTATCATTTCTTGCATTCTTGGGTTGTAGATTATCAAGATCAATAGCTGGTTCTATCTCAACATCATAGTCTGGTTCTTTATTATTTGTTTGAGTTTCTTCATGAACCTCATCATTATCTTTTTCATTATTAGAAGGTGAATGTTCATTACCAGATTGAGTTTCAGCATCAGAAATAGAAACATCATTATCATTATCAGGAGGTTTCTCTACTTCAGGTTCACTAGAGGCATGCAAAGTCCTATCATTTTTCTTTTTCTTTTCTTTTTAGAAGGACCAGGTGTAGTGGTGTTGTTACTTTGTGAATCCTGTTCAATTCTTTTTGGGTGTCCCTCAGGATAAAGTGGTTCCTAAGTCATTTTACCTCCTCTAGTTGCAACTCTAACAGCAAAGTCATGTATGTTGTTATTCATTTCATCAAACAATTCTCTTTGAGATTTAGCAACTTGTTCTAACTGGGTTTGTACCATAGAAGCATGCTTTCCCACACCTCTAACATCATTTGAGATTCTAAATAACAAGTCACTTAAGCAAGCAATCATGTCAGAATTGTATTTTAATTGTTTCATAACATTTGCATTGAAGTGATCTTGTTTTCTAATGTAGTTTTCAAACTCATAAAGGCATTGGCTAGGGTGCATATTGTGAGGATTATCATTATCATTGAATTTCATTAGATAATTTACCTCTACCACCTTACGCAGTGGTGGTGTATCAAGCCCATGTATTTCTTCAATAGGAGGTAAATTTTTGACATCCTCAGCTTTAATACCTTTTTCCTTCATAGATTTCTTTGCCTCTTGCATATCTTCGGGACTGAGATATAAAATACCCCTCTTCTTCGGAGTGGGTTTAGATGGTGGTTCAGGAAGGGTCCAATCATCATAGTTTTTCAATATGTTATTCAATAATTCTTCAGCTTGTCCAATAGTTCGTTCCCTGAAAACACAACCAGCACAACTATCTAGGAAATTCTTAGAAGCATCGGTTAGTCCATTATAGAAGATATCAAGTATTTCATTTTTATTAAGAGGATGATCAGGCAAAGCATTAAGTAACTGGCAAAGCCTCCCCCAAGCTTGTGGGAGACTCTCTTCTTCAATTTGCACTAAGTTAAATATTTCCTGTAAGGCAGCTTGTTTCTTATGAGCAGGAAAATATTTTTCAGAGAAGTAATAAATCATATCATGGGGACTACGCACACAACCAGGAGCAAGAGTATTGTACCAAGCTTTAGCATCACCCTTTAATGAGAACAGAAATAATTTGAGAATATAGTAATAGTGAGTTTTCTCATCATGAGTAAAAAGGGTGGCTATGTCATTCAACTTAGTAAGATGTGCCACAACAGTCTCACTTTCATAACCATGGAAAGGATCAGATTCAACCAAAGTAATTAACTCTGGGTCGACAGAGAATTCATAATCCTTATCATCAATAAAGATAGGTGAGGTAGCAAACTTAGGATCATATTGCATTCTAGCATTCAGAGATTTTTCTTTATACTTGCATAATAATTTCTCTAGATCATCTCTATCCTTACAAGCAAGAATATCTCTAGTTGTCCCCTCATTCATAACATAACCTTCTGGTACCTTAGGCAATTCATATCTAGGAGGGCTAGTTCTAGTGGGTGTTTCAAGATTTTCAGTTTCAAGCTCATCATTAGATTCAACAACATCATGTTGTCTTACTCTAGCAATTTGTTCATCAAGAAATTCACCTAATGGCACATCATCATCAAGCAAGGTACTAGCATCATCATAAGCATCATTCATAGGAGAAGTAGCATCATCAATAACTTGCGACATATCAGGATTAGTAGCATGTGGTGGTGTTGCAAGTTTACTTATAACAGAAGGTGAATCTAAAGCGGAGCTGGATGGTAGTTCCTTACCTCCCCTCGTCTTAGAGGGAAAAATCTTAGTCTTAGCATCCTTCAGATTCTTCATAGTGATAATTTGATAATAATCCCAAGTGACTCAACAAATATAGCTATGCTCCCCGGCAACGGCGCCAGAAAAAGGTCTTGATAAACCAAAAGTATAGGGGATCGCAAAAGTTTTCGAGGGTAGAGTATTCAACCCAAATTTATAGATTCGACACAAGGGGAGCCAAAGAATATTTGTAAGTATTAGCAGCTGAGTTGTCAATTCAACCACACCTGGAGATTAATTATCTGCAGCAAAGTGGTCAGTAGCAAAGTAGTATGATAGTTTTGATAATAGTAGCAATAGCAATAGTAACGGTAACAGTGATAGCAGTGATATTGTAGCAAGTGCAACAGTGACAGTAGTAGTATCTTAGCAGAAACAATATAAGATAAATTCGTAGGCATTGGATCGGTAATTTGTTGGATGATATTCATCATGAGACAGTTATAACCTAGGGCGATACGACACTAGCTCCAGTTCATAAATATAATATAGGCATGCATTCCGTAAATAGTTATACGTGCTTATGGAAAGAACTTGCATGACATCTTTTGTCCTACCCTCTCGTGGCAGCGGGGTCCATATTGGAAACTAAGGGATATTAAGTCCTCCTTTTAATAGAGAACCGGAACAAAGCATTAGCACACGATGAATACATGAACTCCTCAAACTACGGTCATCACCGGGAGTGGTCCCGACTATTGTCACTCCGGGGTTGCCGGATCATAACACCTAGTAGGTGACTATAACTTGCATGATCGGATCTAGAACATAGATATAATGGTGATAACATAAACGGTTCAGATCTGAAATCCTGGCACCCGGGCCCAAAGTGACAAGCATTAAGCATGGCAAAGTCATAGCAACATCAATCTCATAACATAATGGATACTAGGGATCAAGCCCTAACAAAACTAACTCGATTACATGATGAATCTCATCCAACTCCTCACCGACCAGTGAGCCTACGAAGGAATTACTCACTCCCGGTGTGGAGCATCATGGAATTGGGGATGGAGAAGGGTTGGTGATGACGAAGATCGAAGATCCCCCTCTCCGGAGCCCCAAACGGACTCCAGATCTGGCCTCCCGATGAAGAACAGGAGACGGCGGCGGCTCCGTCTCGCGAAACGCGATAAATCATTCTCCCCCATTTTTTTTGGAAAAATAGGATTTTATAGCGTCGGCAGGCACGCCCAGGTGGGTTGTGCCCACCCAGGTGCCCCCCTCAGGTGGCTCTTGGCTCCAGAAATTCTCTTATTTTGTATAAAAATTCCTCACAAAGTTTCGTTCCATTCCGAGAACTTTTATTTCTGCATAAAAACAACACCATGGTAGTTCTGCTAAAAACAGCGTCAGTCCGGGGTTAGTTTCATTCAAATCATGCAAATTAGAGTCCAAAACAAGAGGAAAAGCGTTAGGAAAAGTAGATACATTGGAGACATATCAGTGAGTTGCATGATCTCATGGTCATAGGAACATATACTTGACATGCAGAAAACGATAGCAATAAACTTGACACGATCATATGCTACGTTCATAGTTTGGGTCTTGTCCATCACATCATTCTCCTAATGATGTGATCCCGTTATGAAATGACAACTCATGTCTATGGCTAGGAAACCATCGCCATCTTTGATGAACGAGCTAGTTTGGTAGAGGCTCACTAGGGATATGTTGTTCTCTATGTATCCACACATGCATTTGAGTTTTCGGTCAATACAATTATAGCATGGATAATAAATGATTATCATGAACAAAGAAATATAATAATACCACTTTATTATTGCCTCTAGGGCATATTTCCAACAGTCTCCCACTTGCACTAGAATCAATAATCTAGTATTACATGGTAATGAATCTAACACCCATAGAGTTCTGGTGTTGATCATGTTTTGCCCGTGGAAGAGGTTTAGTCAACGGATCTGCAACATTCAGATCCGTATGTACTTTGCAAATGTTTATGTCCTCCTCCTTGACTGCATCACAGATGGAGTTGAAGCGTCGTGTTCACACACGAACACGTCATCGTGTACCTCCAACGCCGAGGGTGATATACCGCAGCTCACATCGAAGGAGACCCGTCCGGAAGCGCGGTACGCAAGCAATCCGGCGGGCGCTTTTGATGACCCGAAACTCCACACGCCTGGGAGGGACCCTGTCTGGGCGTGCGGCGGCTATGGGCTGCCCTAGGTCGATTCGCTCGCCCCTAGGGCCTCGAGGTTCGCTACCCTCCAATCTTGAAGAACGACGAAGAACAAGAAGAAGATACAAGGGTAGAGGGATAAAAAGTAGATGAACACGAAGAAGTAGTAGATTGATTTGTTCGATTGTGTGTTGTTTAATCGGCCATCACCTCTCATCTATTTATGAGGCGACCGGACTTCCCGTACAAGAAAAGGATTCCAAATCACGTCCAAATCTTTCCAAAATTAACCGAACTCGGATTTCGGTAAGTCTGGGACAGCAGTTCGGTATTTAGGTCCCACATGCCACAAACAACCTTAGATGAAGATGATCCCAAAAGCAAATTCGACCGCTTCGACAAGATGAAAAACTTTCATGTTGAACGTTTTTCAATTCGAAGCCATCTTGAGGGCCAAATCTCTCACGTAAAACAGCCGATTGGTGGCGCTACCCATCAGACGCGTGTCTGGTGGGGCGCGCCATATTTTGCCTCCTGGCAGGTCTGCATTCCGATGGCTCTAACTTTTGTATATGAACTCAAATTGGGACGATTTTTATATCAAAATCGACCATTTCGACGAGACGCACAACTTTCATGTTGAAACATTTTCCATCAGAGGCCACCTTAATTGAGTTTCATGCCATTCTTTAATCTGGTGTCAACATGAGCATCTCTGAAATTGTCATACTTCTTGCATCCGAGCTCCATTTTGGACTATCTTTGTATCCATCTTGATCTTCTTGAAGAGAGCCATCCAATGGTGACTTACAATCAGAAATTTGACTTTATCTTGCTACAGCTTCAAGCCACTCTTTGAGATCATGCCATTTTCGAGCGTCAACACATGCCCCCCTATTTTTCGGCAAAACTTGTGTGCCGAAAAATAACTCGCATGGAATTTGTTCTAAGGACGATGTCAACACTCCATCAGCCATTTGTATGTGCTTAGGGCGATAAGTATATATCGGCCATTTCCATTTGCTTACTTGAACTTTGTTGATGTGAACTTGGGTGGAATTTCCTCAACTCATTGCTTAGTTTTCAAACACTCGAAAAGAATACCATCAATAGTCTGGCAATAAAATTTCATATACCAATGTGCATCACAAAGTCTTTTGCCGAACTATCTTGTCCACCCCATTGCTAGGATCTTAAGGATAATCAATAATGAGCTTTCTTTCGCCTGCACAAAAATTTCATTAGTGGCCGAAGCGGTGGGCTTCGGTTCGGCCTTACCTATCTTGGTGAGATCAAGCATTGGCTATTGATAGATATGCAATACACCATGATCAACATTGTAGCCGGATGCTTGCTGTGCCAACTCATTTCAATTGTCATGTCTAGATATATGACCAATTTGAAGGCAACACAAGGAGAATATTACATCTAGACATGCTTCAAGATAAATTATAGGTAATTCATCAAAACATTGATAACCCTTGGATATTTGTTGCACTACAAATAACAAATCAATGAATGCCTCAATATGTGTAGCACCTATGGCAACCAAAGGCTCCCAAACCGAATAACATTGCATATTCAGCTTTGATTATTGCGCAAAAAATACTTTAAGCGGCATGAGGCTTCACAAAGTAGCACCATAAAGAGGTATATAAACAACACCAACACCTTGGCCATTGCTACAAACTGAACCATCAAAATATAATCTCCATGGTACTAACGAGACAAGGCTAATATCAATATTATGCATGTCATTAATCCGATGTTCAGTAATAAAATCAGCTGTGATTTGGCCTCTTATAGATTTCAAAGATGTATAAGCCAAATCATATCCAAACAAAGTATAAGCCCACTAGCCAATTCTGCAACTATGAATTGGTCTATGCAACATATATTCAATGACATCGGTTCGACAAATTATCATACAAGCACGTAATAATTTCATGCAGGCATAATATAGTCATACATATAAATTTCCATGAGCATGAACCTTGTCTCGTCCTCCAATCGAACTAAGGACGATGTTAGAATGCTCCACCGGCCATGCATTGACATACTCTTAGGATGATAGATAAATATCGGCCATTTCCATAAGGTCCATGTAAACTTCATCCACCAAAGCACGTATAGTCGAAAAAAAACAAATGAAATAACAATCAAATATTTCGGCTCTTTTGGATTAGCAACTAATATGTAACTAACCAAATGTATAGTGATTTGGTAATACCCTCTCGTGATGTAGAAAAGTATGTTGCATTCATGGATCGAAATAAATCCATGGAGGGTAATTGATCATACCTGGGAATGAGTTCCATGGCATAGGCATCAATGGCATGTTTGATGAATATGGATGATGTGCTAACCAAAGATTTTGATGGGGTGATGGAAACCTTCGGCTGAATTGTTTACTGCTTTCATTCTTCTTCTTCACTTGTATTGTACTTGTTGTAATAGAATCTTGCACATCATCTTTGTTTTGATTGCCCCCCTTGGGAAGCCATGCCATGTTCTTCTTTCTCAGCTCTTGTGCACTTAGCTTTTATAATTCCTTCTTTTTCCAATATGATAAGCCAAGTGGGCACCTTGGTTGTGATTCTGTTTTGACCAATGGCAATTCTTTTTGGCCTTGTGCACTCTCAAGTTCTTTTCTTCAAATTTGGCATTTTGATTCTCAACAATGGATTGATTCATCTCATTGCCTTTACTAGCCAATGTCAACATCTCAATTGGCTCTTTTTCATTTGAAACCAAATCTGAAATAGCACACTTACGACCATCTTTCTTGACTCGATATTCTTGCTTGACCACCACTATCTTCTTTCTTGAGCTCCGGACCGAATCTTTTTTATTGAAATGGTCTTGAACATATGACTGCTCACTGAAGGTTGGTCTTCTTGGAGCTGCATAATATTGGTGAGATGGTTTATAATAAGATGGAGAATGTGCCCTTGTATCATACATGTCCCATGATGGATATGGATCTACATGAGCATAGGGAGGCATCCACATCATTGGCATTGGTGGCCCAAAATAAGGATATGAATATGTTGCCTCACTTTGCCAATACCGATCCTCATACTTGCGCCTTGGGGGTGATCTTGGTTTCTTTGCATGATTTGGCCGATAAGCATTCTTCTCTTCACTCTTCTTTTGATATTTATCCAATAGTTCAGCGAAGGTGATTTTTGATCTCTTACAATTGCGCTTATTTCGGCCTTTGTTTTCTTTTGGTTTGCTTTTATCGATCATTGGATTTGCTTGCTGCCCCTAGTCCTTGGCGTCTTCATTGTAGCTTCAACGGAATTCTCGCCCTCGGAATTATGTTCATTATGCTCTTCAACAACTTCTCTTCTTGAAAGCTTGATCCCGTCACCAGCAGTTTTTACCTTCTCTTTAAATGGACCGGCTTGAAGCAGCCGATGCATTAACTTTTTGCCATCAGGACCAATTGGAATAGACTGGTCATCTCTTGGTGTTTCAACAAATTTCAATCGTCCTTTTTCAATGGCCGATATAACTATTTGACGAACATGTTGCAATCCTCAAAATTATGCTTGAATGAATCATGCAACTTACAATACATTCATCCATGAATAGATGGCTCGACATTGTGATCAAGAATTCTAATATAATTATTTCTCAACAACAAATCAAATATTTGATCACACATGTTTGAATTGAAGGTATAGTTTTCATTCTCTAAACGATCTCGTTGTGAGAACGGCTTTGGAATTGAGCAAACGAATGCTTCAGATTTGACATCTCCCCATTCGGCTATGAATATTCTTTTGCATTCCCTTTTCGATGTCATTGGATAAGATATTATACTAGCATCAGTTTTCTGAAAAGAATCTAACCTTGGCTTTAAGTTTCTGAAACAAAAATAGTTAGAACATGCATGCCTCAATTGAGACCAAGAGTAAGCCAAGTACGAATTAAGCAAAGCTACCCAATTAGATATGAACTTTAGATAAAGCAACGGGGAAAGCTTTGGCTACAACAATAAGTCATTATCGGTCTTTATAAATGGCGCAATGGGTTGACCGATATGTTCTATAATAATTTTATTGCTAACAAGTAAATTACCCTTCTTCATTGGTCTTTCAAAATTACTTATGAGGATTTTTCTAATAGATGCATCAACAATAAAGTTCTGACCAAATATGAAAATAGGTAAATTACTTGCTAAACATACCTCTTCAAATATGTTGGGAGAGCATGATGGTGGTGTGACTTGAACAATATCTTGCTCCGCCTTTGTATGGCTCACCAATGCCTCTTCATCATCTTTTTCTTGATTCCGTGCATCATTACATTGAAGATTTTTGTCAGCCGAACTTTGTTCGGCTACTTGTTCTTGTCCTTGAAGTTCATCAATTTCTATGGCACGAAACTCGTAGGGCAGGAAGTAGGTTCCATTAACTTTAGAAAAGTCAAGTATGATCGCTTCGCTATGCTTGCCATGCCCTTTCTCAATAATGGTTGCCTCTTTGGATTTGATGGATTCGGAATATATACTTCTTGATTCGGCTTTTTCAACCGAAGCAGTTTCATGTTCTGAATCATCTTTCTTTACATTGATTCTACCAATTGGCAATGCTTCTTTTACTTGAGCCAAGTATGTTTCTTTTTGTTTCTGGCGGCGAGCAACAAAATTGGCTTTAATCTTTTTCTCAACTTCATCCCACTCTGGATACGATTGCCCCCCCAATGCTTTTAGATTCTTTCGGCAATGACACATGGGTGTTGCTGAAACTTTGCAATTGTGTAGGGGGTGTATAATATGATGTAGTACTAGGTGAAGGCATATACATTGTTGTAAAACCATAGTTTTGCTCGCCAATTTTACCATTTGGCAAAGATTCATCTTCTTGCAAAACTCTAGCTTTTATTGCATTATAATCAGGAACTAGCCCCTTATCATGTTCTTCAAAGCAAAGAGCACTAATCTTATTATTTCGGGCTATATCCCTTTTTAATTTAGTCACTTCCCATTCTGTAACGGATTGCTCCACAATACTTAGATTCTTTCGGCATTAAGGTGTTGCCGAAATTATGCAATTGCGTAGAGGATGCATTATATGTACAATATTAGATGATGGCATGTGCACTCCTGCAAAATTTTCACTTATTCAGCTATGACCGTGAAGGTGCGGAGCCGAATTATGAGCATCTACAGTTGTATACGGTGCCGAATAATTACTAACATGAGGTGTAACATATGATGGTTGAGAGTAACTGGCCGAATAGCTAGTAGTAGAATGGCCAATTCTCCCATCCATCATCATGGTTGAACTAGTTGCCGATGAGTAAAAAGGTGAAGCACTTTGTCGCATGCTATTGGAAGTTCCTACAAGAGGTGTTTCAACTTGATTGACCAAACTCATCATGTTCTTCATCGGCATAACTATTTATGGGGTTGCCGATGCATGAGAGTTGGAGTACATATGGTGCATGTTACTAGTATCATAAGAAGTTGAATCATGCAAATTACTTTGAATCGGCCCTTGCACGTAATTAGATGCATGATTGAAAAAACTAGGGTTGGCCGATAGAGTATATTTATTGAACGAGCAAGTAACACCATATGAATTATTTGCATCTACACACGGGGATTGGTTATTCATATTACCTCTGTAGATTGCAAACCCTAGATGACGATCTCTTCGTAGCAAGAACGGGCTGGAGACAGTTCGAAGCTTCGTCCCCAACGGAGTTGCCAAAAAGTGTGTTCGCACATGAACACGTCATCGTGTACCTCCAACGCCGAGGGTGATGCACCGCAGCTCACATCGAAGGAGACCCGTCCAGAAGAGCGGTACGCAAGCAATCCGGTGGGCGCTTTTGATGACCTGAAACTCCACACGCCCGGGGGGGACCCCGTCTTGGCACACGACGGCTATGGGCTACCCTAGGTCGATTCGCTCGCCCCTAGGGCCTCGAGGTTCGCTACCCTCCAATCTTGAAGAACGACGAAGAACAAGAAGAAGATACAAGGGTAGAGGGATAAGAAGTAGATGAACATGAAGAAGTAGTAGATTCATTTGTTCGATTGTGTGTTGTTCAATCGGCCATCACCTCTCATCTATTTATGAGGTGGCTGGACTTCCCATACAAGAAAAGGATTCCAAATCACGCCCAAATCTTTCCAAAATTAACGGAACTCGGATTTAGGTAAGTCTGGGACAGCAGTTCGGTTTTTAGGCCCCACAGGCCACAAACGACCTCAGATGAAGATGAGCCCACACTACAAAAAAAATACACTTCCGTGATGATACGTGTTTGTCACAGTAGGTCATGTTTTCTATCATGCATGTACATCCATGATGATTTTATGACAGAATCAACATAGTCATACCTGTGTTGTCGTAGAAGTGTTCACTTCCATGACGATAAATGACGCGTCATGGAAGTGCTTTCGTCAAGGGTAACCGACACATGGCATCCACCATAACGGGTCGCCGTTAAGCTATCGGGTCCGGTTTTGGATCTGATAACCCGTTAACAGCAATGACCAATGGGGATTTTCCACATGTAAAATTCTCATTCGCCGGCGGATCCACATGTCGGCTCAGCGTTGGGACAGATGTCATCCAGCGAATGGACGGGTTGCGCCTATGATACGTCGACACGTGGCTCAGTCCAACAGTGGCCCATTCAGGTCAAAAGGCCGGCCCGTTTGTCCTGGTCAAAAGGTAACGGCCCAGCCCACTAAAAGCCTGTTAATGGCATGTTCGCATATAGCCCATTTACAGCCCGCTAACACACGGCCCATTATGGCCAATCCGAATTAGGCATAGTAGCGTCATCTGGGCCGTCCAATATGATTTCAGCCCGTTGTAACTTCCGGCCCATGTATGGCCCATGACATCTTTCGGCCCATATGAGGCCCTGTGTAACTCTTGGCCCACTAATGGCCCGTGGTGAAACTGGCCCATAATGAACAGTATATCGCTTTATGCCCATTAAAGGCCCATTATTCCGTTGGGCCGTTTCCAGCCCGTGTTATCTTTCGGCCTTCTAAGGGCCCATTTATTCTTGGGCTGATTTGCAGCAATCAATTACTTACGATCCGTTACTGGCCTGTTCCGGTTGTGGGCCAAATTCAGCCCCTGGTTAAAGTCGGCCCGCTTATGGCCCATTAATCCGTTGGGCCGTTTTCACAGCGTCATCAAATATGGCCCATTAACGGCCTGTTATGCCTGTCGATAGAATTAATCCCGTTAGACTCATCGGCCTATTAACGGCCCGTTAGGGTCTGCCTATGAACGGACGATGCTCACTCTAGCCCGTTTCGGCACACAATGCGGTCCGTTATTGGCCCACATTTGGCCAATCGATCATACGGCCCGTAGAAGGCCCGTAGGAGGCCCATGGTCACTATAGTAGATATGCAACTCATGGTTATTGTGGCCTAGTTTTAAAAATAGGTTATTGCAGCCACTAGCAAACCACGGAAAAAGAACTGCACTGACTACAAGCAAACAAATAAACAAGACAACAAGGAAATAAATAAGCAAGCAACTTACGCTAGGCTATTACGGCTATTACACATATTACATCCACTGGGCATCAAAGTTTGCCACCAGTGCAAATATGGGGAACAAAGCAGCATATTACATACACTGGTTGTCAAAGTTGGCGACCAGTGCAAATAAACGCCGTAGCAAAACAAGTCCAGCACTGAAACTACTTCACACGAGCTCAAGAAACAATATCTTGGGTATCCACCATGCTGGCAAGATGCTTAGCAAGCTTATTAGCTTTCTCTTGTTTGGCGCTTAAATCCTCCAGCACTTGCTGTTGCACCAGAAAGTATGCATCTGAATTCTGTAGGGACTTCCTCGGTCCTTCGGCTTCCTGTCATAGCACATCTGATCGATAACTTTCAACTTGAAGTTGAGACTCAAGAAGCCGAACTGATTCAGGCAGCAAGTTCGAAGAGCTGGTGCCAGCAGTAGTGGCCAGTAACTCGAACACTACATCAAGACAGGACTTTGGGGTTGTCTCACTGTCTAAAAGATAGTTTTTATCAGCTTTCTTGGAGACCAACAGGGATGTCTCACTATCTTGAACCTTATCTGCATTACTTCCTTTACCATTGCATAACGGGGTACTCTTCTCCAATATTTTGTCTGCATTCTAAAAGAGAAACAAGCAGACACATCACAGGTTTACCATGTTGTATATGAAACTCATTTTGGTAAACCAGTTCAGTAGTAAGGTGGACAGGATAACAGCATGAAACAAACATATAGTATCTATGTAGTATGGTCACTGTATGGTCTATATCATTCTAGTTTATGTTGCCAAATCAAGATAGAGACAGATCAAATCATATCTGTTTAAGACAAAACAGCATAGACAGAATATAAGTGTGGGCAACTACACAGCACTGACAACACTTGTAATGTGCATGGCATGAGAACATAACTGTTTATTCAATTGAAACTGAAATCAACATAGAGCACGTTACAACAGCAAACACGTTAAAGAAACAGGTTTAAAACATACCTGTTGCGCCATTGGAGTTTCAATTGCATCCTTTAAATTTGAAATTAGTTGGTATGAGTAAATACAGTGATGCAAGAGCAAAGGAGTATGAACCATAGCTACGGAACCTGACCTGAGAACAATTCTTCTTCTTCTTTAAGTGTTGACTTGGGGTTCGGAGTGGTGGACCTCGTGCTTTGGGCACTGCAGTTGCCTTACTAAATGCTCGTGTTTGGGTGCTCTGTGGTGGAGACGGTGCTGTGTCAACTGGAACTGGGTTACTATCTGCTGGGGTTGGTGTTAGAAGGGGTGTAGCTGGTTCTCTGTCCAACTGGGTAGGGGTACAATCTGCGTGAGTCTGGGTTATGTGTGGTGGGGCTGGTTCTTGGGCAAGTACAACTGTGGTTCTATCTGCATCGACGGGTAGCACGATCTTTTCTGAAGACCGTGTTTTTACTCCCATAGATACTGCCATCACCCGCTCCAATTCAAATGGCTAATAAACAAGAAAAGTAATTGAATGTACAGACATTGTATGATAGACAGGTGCAATGGATAGTAGGGAAGAAAACAGGGCATGAAATAATTCACATTTATGTTGTCTAACCAAAGAGGATAACATGACATAATTGCACATATATGATGGCTAATTAAACAGTATAGCATGACACAATTTCACATATATGATGGCTAACTAAACAGGATAGAATGACATACTTCAAAATATGATGACTATGTAAATAGGATGACATGATATAACTATACGATGTGTCTATTAAAGTGGTTGGCATGCCATAATTCACAAACATGCCATCGATGGAAACATGATGCATGATATAATTCACGGATAGAATGACATAATTCAAAATATGATGACTATGTAAACAGGATGACATGATATAACTATATTATGTCTTTAGAAAATGGGTTGGCATGCCATAATTCAGATACATGCTGTCTATGTAAACATCATGGCATGATATAATTCAAATATATGATTTACATACTAAGCAAGTGAGCAGAGGGCAATCGCATATATGATGTGTCAACTAAGCAGATGGCATTCAATATTGTGTATATGATGTAAAAACTAAGCATTGCAAGACAACATATGCATGATATGAGTAATATAACCCTGCCAAGTTTGAGCATACACCTCAGAGGGAAAATAGGATTGGTCATATGTCTTTGAATCCTCCTCTGAGGAGCTATCTGTAACCAGCAAGATATCTGCTTCAGCAGGTAGCATTGTCTGCTCTGAAGACCTTGTTTTCACTCCAAATTTTTCCATCACTAATTCAAATGGCTGATGCACAGGAAGAGCAGTTGAATATACAAACATTGTCGACAAATGGAATACGTAATACCAAAAAAGGATGGCATGATATAATTCACATATATGACGCTTGGCTAAACAGCATGGCATTGCATAATTCACATACATAATGCCTTGCAACAAGATAGCATTGCATAATTCACATATATAATGTCTTGCAACAAGATGGCATTGCAAAATTCACATATAAGGTAGTTAGACACTAAACAAGTGGCATTCACACAAAGCATGTCCAAACTAAGCAAATGACATGCCAATGCAAGACACCATATGCATGATATGAGCAATATAACCCTGCAAAGTTAGAGCATGCACCTCGGGGGGAAATAGGACTGGTCATCTGTCTCTGAATCCTCCTCTGAGGAGCTATCCGTAACCAGCAAGACATGCGCTTCATCAGATAGCATTGTCTGCTCTGAAGACCTTGTTTTCACTCTAGATTTTTCCATGACCGTGTCGAATGGCTGATGCACAGGAAGAGTAATTGAATGTACTAAAATTGTTGACAAATTTAATACGTAATAAAAAAAGGATGGCATGATATAATTCACATATAAGATGACTGGCTAACCAGGATGGCATTGCAAAATTCACATATATGATGCCTGGCTAAACAAGATGGCATTGCATGATTCACATATATGATATAGAAACTAAATAGATGGCATTCACACAATGCATGTCTAAACTAAGCAGATGACATATTTTATGTATAAAGTAAGCAATGCAAGGCACCATATGCATGATATGACCAACATCAGCATGCCAAGTTAGAGTAAAAGACCTCAGGGGGTAAATAGGAGTGGTCTGCTCCCTCTGAATCCCCCTCTGAATAGTTATCTTCCTCTTGATTACAGTCTGGAATGGGAGGAGGGGGTTGCTTTTGCGCCCACCATGGAGCGACGTCAGCATGAAATTTTATTGCCACGCAAGGCTCATCTCTTTTGCTCTACATGTTCAGTACCATTGTGTACAATAACTGACATGCATAGGAATAAAACATAGTGAGATTATGTAAGGAGTGCATGCACAAATCCAGAGTGATGGTAGCAAACTGTGGATAAACCCAAAACCAATGATAGCAGGCAGATAATAGCTTCAGTTAAAAAATACAGATAATGGCTCCTTTAATGTTTGTTTCCACCCAACATGAAACTCATAGTATACACCCGAGATTAACCAGATAGTAGACAGATAGTATTGATTGCTGCCCCAATATGTACCCCACAACCATTTAAAAACTCAAGTTTGAGCATTAGTTTGGACCTGACTCGAAGTCTAATCGGTGAACAGGACGATAAAGTAGCATGTCATCATATTAAGTGATGCATAACGTAAGCAGACACGAAAGAGTGCAACCTTAGTCCTCAATGTCATCTGCTCAGTTGATGATGGTAATGCAGTTGTTCTGGCTGCCGGCGGTGGGGAAGAAGATCTGAGGCGGCGAAAGACATTCTGGAGGGCGGATCCCTGCTGTGGTGAACCCTTCCGTCGTTGGAGCAGCTGAGCTGGGGTGGACCACAACACAGCAGGAGCGGGACAAACCACACAAGGTTTTCTTTGACACATATCTGTAATAGAAGTAATTTTGTAAGGGCTTTTTGAATTGTGGGATTCTAACAATGCAGGGATAGGAAATACACAGGAATAGGATAGGAATGCACGTGCAAAATAGAGAATCTTAAAACATAGTATATCTGCCAATCTGGGTGTTTGGTTCACAAGAATTGGAAGATCACAGGAATGCAAAGAAGCATGGTGAGATTAAGTCAAACCACAAGAAAATGTACGGTTATAATGCTATTATGCTACTCTCTCTTAGTCTTGTGCTTCATGAATAGGAATTTGAAAAGGAGGACAAGTGGATATTAAAATTCCTATGGTTTTTCTTTCAAGGAGACACTAAAGGAACAAATCCTACAGTTTTCCTTTGCTCCATTCCTTTGAACCAAATGCATGAATAGTAGTACCATAGGAAACTTTCCAATTCCTATGTTTTTCCTTCACTTTTCCTTTCAAGCACTGGCAATTCTAGTAGGCAGGCTTGAACAGGGAAAAGCCTACACTCCAAAATTGTTTTTGTGCTACTTCTACTACTTTGGACCCAAGCCACTGCCCTACTAGCTCAACTCCAAGGCCCATCTACAAATGCACAGCTCAAATGCGCAGAAATAAATAATGATGGCATCCGAGAGAGTCCATCATGGACAGCTAAGTTGCCTGGTACCTCACTGCTTGTCATATAGTAGGAGAAACTAATCGTATTTCATGTTACTACGTGTGCTCAGTGGACAATATATATAACATGTAGAGTAAAAAAGCGATGCAACAAGTGTACAACCTCTTCGGCGAAGCCATGTCGATCTCAGCATGATTGGGTTGGTCGGTGAGGATGCTCCGGCTGATGTGGCTGTCGGAGGAGGGGAAGAAGATTTTAGGAGTCTGGAGATGGAGCCGAGGGTACTGCTCCGCTGTGATGGAGGGTTTCACCGTTGGAACAGCTCCGATGAGCTGTACAAGGGCGAGGCTGAAGCAGGACAAGAGAGACAACGTTAACCCGAGTAGAATTCTAATAGCATCTCCAATAGATGATGTAAAATACATAACCACAAAGTGCTAGATGTAAAATACATCAGCCGCTCATCTCTGAACTTAACTGTTGAAACTGAATTTAACTGTCCAAGCTAAATTTTACTGTCGAAACTGAATTTTGCTGTCGAAACTGAATTTTACCGTCGAAACTGAATGCACTAGTAGCAGAAAAGCAGTAGCAGCAGCAGCAGCGTCCGGAGCAGCAGCGCATGCGAGAGCCGGGGTAGCTGGTCATGTAGCAGTATCTCGGGTAGTAGCTGTAGGGGCTCGAGAAATAGCAGGATCTGCTGCTCGTGCAGCAGCAGCGCGAGCAAGAGTAGAGCAGCAGCGCAAGCAAAGAGCAAGAGCAGCAGCTCGAGCAAGAGCAAGAGCAGACCAGGCAGGGGACCGAGAGCAAGAGCAGAGCAGCAGTGCGAGCGAGAGCCAAAGCAGCAGCAACTCCTACTGATGTGCACGTCGTCGCCGAGGGAGCGACGCCATGGAGGAAGTGGCCGGCGCCGCCGCCGTAGATGGAGTCGTGCCATGTCGGCTCGGGACCGAGCCCGGCACCACCGTGAGATCGAATCAAGAAGAAAATGCTACGATTAGTGTAGAACCTCTTTGGTGACGCCGATTAGGCCTCAGCTTCATCGAAGGAATCGGTGATGGTGTTGCTCTTCCGGTGGTGCAGGTGAAGACGGCGCTGTAAGAATGGAGGTGGTGCGAAAGACGAGGTGAACGTCGGGCAGCTCCTTGGAGGTGGAGGACGGGGTGGTTGAACCGACGGGACGACGAGATCGACGATGGATCCTCATCCGGTGTGGTGGATGAGGGACGTCGAGGTGTTGCTATGGACAACGTCGTCGGGGAAGAGGCTTCGGCTGGGTGGCAGAAGAAGGAGGGTGTGGGGCTTCGCGGCCTCGGTGTACGAATGGGGGGGCGGAGGGGATGGGAGGGGGGAGCCATGGCTTAGGGACGTGCTTGTCCGAAATGTGGGGTAAGTTACAAAAGTACCCCTACCGATTTGCGCTAGGTGGTTCTTTCGGTTCAGGGGTATCACGGGAATTTTGCAAGTCGGGATTTCGCAGGAGGTGGGAGTTTTCGCGTGCGTCGTAATTTTGGGATAGCAAGGCGCGAGTTGAGATGGAGGGAGTTTTTCGAGCACAACGAGACAAAGAGATATCTTAAAATTTCGGGGTAACAAGGCACAGGTTGAAGAGGCGGGAGTTCCGCAGCACGATAGACAGAGATGCTAGCTTGAAATTTTGGCATAACGCGGCTTGAAATTTCAGGAGAACAAGCTTAACGTGTACAAAAAAAGACAATTCGCACCCCACTAGAGAGAGCAATGTCACCATTTTACTATATTACTAGAAATGCATTCAAATACAACAACAAAAACTAAAAAAATCGGGACAACAAGCTTAACATGTACAGTACCAAATCAATTTGCACCTCCCTAAACAATAAAAAAACAATTCGTGTTGTCTAGCATATGGACTAAATTTGAGTACATTTTCCCTGTTTGAATGGGATTGTACTCGGGTTAGTTATACAACCATCTAAATATTATCTTCACAACACATGACATGAATATAGGAGTAGTAAATTCCCATATAAATATGAACTAGATGTACATACGATCTCGAATTCAAATATATGTATCCATTTTATGTTGAATTCAAATCATAGTACATGTATGCTCTAGCTAGATGTTCGGAATCTAAACCATGTATGATACTATGTACAATGTGTTTAACAAGCACAACACACACACACCATTTAGACTAGTAAGGTACACATGCATTGCACGCATGAGATTTGGCAACCAAATTATGAATAGATACCACATTATAGCATGTAAGCTTTGAGTCATATATGCATGATGTAGATGTTCGTTTAATTCTTATAGTTCATCTCATTCAAAATCAATAAGTTTTTATAAAAAAGCTAATCTATTTTAAGATTCTTGGAATTGTGCGTTGTAAAGCATAAAGTAAAAACAAATAATGGCAGTTCATCTAGAAAAAAAAATTGGGCAATTATGATACGGAAGATTCTACAACAAAGGAGAAGTGCTTGTGTTTTGAGGTTTGTGCATTATGCTTAAGTTCAACCATGGAGTCTTCTAGATTGTACATGTGGCAGAATCTGGTGGAATGTAGATGATATCCAACATCTAGTAGTGCTCAGATTTGCCATCTCTGCACCGTCGGATTGGCTTCATCCAACGACCATCTTTCAAACTTATTCGCACACTATATATATAGGCGTATAGATATAGATAGCTGATGCGAAAGCCACCCATCATCTCCAATTTGAATAGTGTGTCCATGCATTGATGCAATGTGGCCAAACAATGCCTGCCAGCGGTATCTCAAATTCAAATCAGTCTGACCTTGTTCAATGTGTATACAGTATAGCATGCTCGTTTCCAAACCACACCACGCATATCTCAGTTATATTCATGCATGCATGGTGACGGTGTCCTGGACTAGGGGGTACTCACCACGTCGTCTCCCGACCAGCCGGATCGGGCCGAGGACCCCCATGGCGGTTCACTCATGGGCCACTTTGGGCAGCCCATGCCACATACAAGGAGGTTTCCACAAGACTTGGCGCACAAGACAAGGACTCCTCTAAACCCTAGGCCTCCGGTGTGTTATATAAACCGAGGCCAGGCTAGTTAATAGATGATCTCATATTCATTAGAACAATTTCGTGGTAGATACATGTACCCTGTACTACACCCATATCAATACAATCAAAAGCAAGACGTAGGGTATTATCTCTTCGAGAGAGCCCGAACCTGGGTAAAATCCTGTGTCCATGTTACCATCGCTCCAAGACGCCTAGCTTAGGACCCCTACTACGAGATATGCCGGATATAGAACCGACATTGGTGCTTTCATTAAGAGCCTACTAGGTGATCGCCGTGGTTCGACGGGAATCCAAATCAACGATCAGGTGATATATTTTCAGTAAAGATCCGTTTCATGTAAATTATCTCCTTTGCAAGATCATTGTTGTCGTGTCGTGTTACTTTGTTTACAGACAGATCGGGATCAAAATAATAATAATAGCAGCGGTCGTGTGTCCGGCGCCGGGCAGTATGTCGGATCTCAGAAGCATCCATGTGTAAACAACAGCGGTTTGCGGACTCGATCTAGGTCAACGCGAGAAAAATTATATATGGCGATCTGACAGTGGCGTTCCAGCCGAGGAGAGCACGTACACATAGTACTTCTTGTATGGAGCAGTACACCAGTGCCGAGATGAATGCGGCCATGCGCATTGGCTGACCAGACTTCAGCTCGGTGGAGCAACATCAGGAAGATTCCTTTCCTTCTTTTTTAATTCAGCTCCTAGTTCGGTCGCGGGTCATCTGCTACTTTTCTCTGAAAAGTGCAAACCAACAGCACCATGTCAACACATCTAAGTACTTCTTTTCCAAGCACGGTCTTCAAGATTTAGGCTACAAACACCACTCCACGTATTGGTAAATACTACTAGTTCAATTAGTACCACTTCTTGGAAAGATCAAGGCGATCTGGTGCTAGTTCCATTTGGATCAATTTTCTCTTATTTGCTTTGATCTTGCTATAGCTCTGGTCTGTTATAGTCATCAGGATCAAACATGCTTTATTTTTCTTAGCTATTATTTAGCACATAAGTTATTACACGTGGAATATTTTTCTGCTGGTTGTACTGTATTATTTTTGCAGAAATATTTTGTTAACGCTTATACAAACGTTTTCCGTCTGCGTCAATCCGGCGAGCCGACCTACGTGTCAGAACCTTCGTCAGACCAACCTTCATGTTCAGATCGGCCGTTCTATATATTGGTCGGCCCGACGCAGTCTTGAGGCACTCCGACCAGGACGTCCCACGAAGCATAATCACCTCCTCCGCCATCAGTTTGGATGTTATCGGATAAATCCTCAAGTGCAATTGTTCTATTTATTCGCGATACACCTATTAATAATATTTCAAAGGGTATTTTCTACTCGTCAGCGATTTTTGGTGCGGCAGGTTTTGCAGTCTGGCCTAGACTGAAGCCGCCATTTTAGGGTGATCCGATATGTCATCGATGTCCTGCGCACATCGTGTCCATAACTCGGGTGACCCTGCGAATTCAGATTTTGTAAACTCATCGCGCCGACGCCCTGTGTCGACATCGCCCTCGCGCCATGCCAAATCTCTTTTAATAATTCATTTCGCACAAATAATTCTTTAAAGATTTTTTCTTTATTTTTTATTATTGTCTGGCTTCTGCTACTTCATGCATGCAGATAATCAACCTTGACTATGCCACATTGCTGGCAAGACCGACGTCATCGTCCCACCTCCGCCGATCAAGTCGTGGGGTTCCTCGAACGTGACACACGGACCTCCGCGCCCTGCCGGGCCGACCTTGGCGCTCAAGCCATATTACTTTAATTATTTACTTCACTTATGTCAATTAAGTATAAGATTTTTTTTGGCTTGCACTATTTTATGTGTGCAGGTAGTCGACCTCGGCTGCGTCATGCGGTCACCTCGGCATGCCAACGTCATCGTCTCGCCTCCATCGCCCAAGTTGTATTGTCACCTTGGCGCATCACCTCGGCTGGACCGGAGCCATTACCATCGCTTCATCGATCTACTCTGGGGACCTCGGCGTCACCCTGCCGACCTACTTTGTCTCCTCGACTGGTCCGGGGGCTTCACCTCTCCACAGCGGCCGTGTTGTGTCGCCACTTCGGAGTGCCAAGCTCTTCGCTCGGCCACCTCGGGACCGGCATGGGGGCTGGGACCTCGTCCCGCCGTAAGCTCAGGCCGCGTCATCGACACCGAACACATTAACCAGCTAAGTTGCTTTAATGCTCAACTTTTTCAATTTTCAATTTCTGTTCGGTTCGACCAAGCATTATATTTGTGTTTAAAAAAAGACCTGTTTGTCTAAAACGGTGTCTGCTAAAAACAACTTTCTCTGCCTAGGTTAACTGGGAGCTCTTAAATTTATATAAGCCATTTTATAATAAAAAAAATAAGTCATTGCAAAGTCTTTTTCTAAACACTCCTTTTTCAACTCGAGTGTATGGTCAATAGCCAGATAGCCTGGTTTCTCTCTAAAGTCGCTTGAGTTTCGTTCACTAAATTGGCCTCTGAGAAGCACTCCGCCTTCGGGATATGGAGGTGAAAGCCGAAGGCTGACCTACTTGAAGTTTAGAGATCGGATGTGTCATGTTAAAGCACGACGGAAGGAAACGTTTATTTTAAGACCAATTTTTTGGATTGGCACTAAAAACTTGATATAGTTTGGACGTAAAGTTTTTACTTAAAATTTTTGGTTTCCCATGCTTATGGCACTTTTAAACCTATTTGTGTGTTTCCAACATGAGTCTCGCAGTACAACGCTGGACACCTTCAAAGCTTCGGGAATATCAACGCGGGGCTGCGACTAAATCCGAACCCACCAAAAGCCAAGGTACTTCATAGACTCCTCCGCAAAATGTTCTCGGATATTGCTTTTTATGCATCGGTTTCGAATTGTGTCTTTGGTCAATAGTTGGATTGCCCGGCTCCCATGCTTACCCTTATGTTCCCGATTGTTCAGCTAAGGGTAAAGGGAGAACCACTGTGATTCTGCTTCAGGTTCGACTGGTCAAGTGCCTCAGTGGAGAAAGCCGAAAACTGACTGTCACAATAAGCGTAAACTGGTCAGCGATCCAATGACTATGTTAAACTATGGATCAATGGAGGTCACCCCGTGTTAAACGACAGGCCTTTCATAACATTGGCCGAAGTGTTAATAGCTTGACCTCTGCTGACGCCGAACACTAACCGGGGGCTAGTAGCTGGCCTCCCAACTTTAAGCTCCTATGACTAAGTGAAAGTTATAAAGTCTACATATCAGATTGCCTTGTTTCCGCTAACACAACCGCCTCTGGGCACCGAGACGTCGGCTAAGGGTTGTCTTATTAGTATGGAAACACCCTGCATAGCATCTACAAAGGGGTAGAAGCCGACGATGGACCACTTTCAGATTATAAACGGTCACAACGGAGTCAAAATAAACATAAATCCTCAGTGTTTGTATACAATATACGAGCGCTGCCTTCTGTAATTATCGTTATAAAGCCATAAATATGCATCAATTTGCCTTAAGATTTTGGCCAAGCTAGGTTGCCTGGCTCCTTTGTTTACACCCTACGTTCCTGATTGTTCGGCTAGGGGGTAAAGGGAGCACCTCTATGATTGATACTATCGGGTCATCCGGGTTAGTACCTCAGACTGGGTGAAGCCGAAAGCTAGCTATCTTAAGAAAATAATTGGTCGGCAGCGACTGAAGTGAAAATTTCGGTTCATTAAAACCATAGAGTTTGGGAACTTTCCCCAAACTAAATCCTTAATATTTTCCTCCCACATTGATCAGAGGTGAGGTTTCATGATCATGGTCAGCGTGACAACCCAAAGAAAGGAACCGATAGCTAGACTATTTTCTTTGGAAGATGTTTCTTACGTTAAATAGTAATATAACATATCTCTCTGCGTACCTTTGTTTATAAAACCATATGGCCGAATTGCCTTGTTTTCAATAAATCTTTGCCCTTATAATGGCTTTATAAAGTAGGAAAACACTCCTCGACTACAGGCCGAGGAAGTTGAAGCCGATGGTCAGTCAACAAAGTTTGTACAATGCGGATCCGAGCATTAATGATGTAAAGTACTTTGGTACATAGAATCATTACACATACTAGGCAAAGTTCATTTACTTCAAGTCGTCTATTAAAAAGTTCAGGGCACAGTCTTGTTGAGACAGCCGAGCAGCCAGAATTTAATTTTCTGTCAAATGGATATCCATCCTTAATTCGGCCACCAGTTCCCACATTAAGGCTCAGGGGCTACTGGGCTTTGCGCTTATCATTTACAAATATTAAAGGGGCACATCGATGGCTTGGGAGCTACTGCATTGCTTATTCAATGTAGAACATTCAAAGTGGTCAGTGTTCGGCTTGACCGAGCTATGGGCAAACGTGTCTTCGGACAACAATAGGTACCGTCTGGGGCTTATCCGGCATTAAGCTCGGATGTGCTCCTTCAAACTTTTTTGAACCAAGGTGATCTATGACACCTCGGATACGGTACGGCGTTGGAGCTCAGATATAGTCCGGCGTTGGAGCTCGGATACAGTCTGGCGTTGGAGCATCGATGCGGTCTGGTGTTGGAGCTCGGCAGCAAAAAGACACCTCGGATGCAGTCCGGCGTTGGAGCTTGGATACAGTCCGGCGTTGGAGCTCGGACGCGGGAGGACACCGCCGCACGGGAAACACTTCAAGCCCAAGGTGTGGCGTAAAAATGACAAGGCATTGAGTTAATTCCGAGCAATTAAAGGGGCTCCTCGGACTCACTTCGGCGGTCCTCAAGATCGAAGATGACAAGATTTATTGAACCAGTTTTCAAGACCGGCGACCGAAGACGAAGAAATGTTCGAAAGAAACGAGGAGCGTCCCCAACTTGAAGACCGGTTCAGGGGGCTACTAACGGTGTCCTGGACTCCGGATCGGGCCGAGGACCCCCATGGCGGTTCACTCATGGGCCACTTCGGGCAGCCCATGCCGCATACAAGGAGGTTTCCACAAGACTTGGCGCACAAGACGAGGACTCCTCTAAACCCTAGGCCTCCGGTGTGTTATATAAACCGAGTCCAGGCTAGTCAATAGATGATATCATATTCATTAGAACAATCTCGTGGTAGATACATGTACCATGTACTACACCCATATCAATACAATCAAACGCAGGACGTAGGGTATTATCTCTTCGAGAGAGCCCGAACCTGGGTAAAATCCTGTGTCCATGTTACCATCGCTCCAAGACGCCTAGCTTAGGACCCCTACTACGAGATATGCCGGATATAGAACTGACACATGGGTTTCAAACATCATGATCTCTTATTCAAATATTTGAATTCAACTTTACATTGATTATGACCTCACCTAGTATTTTACACCCACACAGTCATCTTCTCTTTATAGTTGTACCACTAACTTTCTCTCGTGCATGCATGCACACACACTACCACTCGGCATTATCCATCGCACACATGCAATCTTTTTCTTCAGGTCGGTCTCCCATACATGCACACACACACACCTCCCCCTCTTCATCACTTCGGGCATTCTTTATCTCTCACATGCATGTGCAACGATCACTGTTCCTCTATGTGTGTGTGTATATAGCTAGGCCTTTCCCAGTTTTCCACACAAACCGATCGATCTATATATCTAGTCAGGTCTCACCATCTTTCCCACGTACACATCGATCAATCTACCTCTCTATATAGGACTACATAGCTAAAACACCCACATTATCTATCCATCATCTCCCTGTCATCATCCATGCCTTCCGCTTCATCTCTCAGACGCGTGCACAATGGCGAAGACAGGGGCAGCAAGGGCCTCCCCCCCCCCCCTAACATCACTATATATTGAGGCTAATATGAATGTGATAAGTAGATCAATTGCTGGTAAAATGGTTTAAGTTGATGAATTGGCCCTCCCCATAAAGGATTAGCCATGCTTGGCCCCCTAGCTCATTTAATTTTCATGGCTCCGCCACTACGCGCAACCGCGCACGTTCTCGCCCCCTCTCTTTAAATATTGATCTCGCACTTGTGCACTCCTTCACAGTCTCCCTCCACTTGGCCCCTCGCACCATCTTCCAGCCCTCCCCCCCATATCCTAGTGCTTGTACGCTCGTAGAGCTCTTCCCTCTATCTGTCTCTATCGATATCTCACGCGGTCGACCCCTCCCCTCCCTTCTCGTATATCACCCCGGCCCCATGCACATACATGTATGTATATAGGCCTCTCCTTCACACAAATTGCATTGACACATATTCCCTCACCATATCTTAGTATCTCTCACACACACGAACTACGTGTCCGAAAGAGAAGAGGTGCACACACGCACTCGTTCCCACATACAAACGCGCGGGTGCACGGTGGAGCACATTTGTACAAAAAATGAGCGTGTAGAAAGGCTTTAGATGATGTGCCACTAGTCTATATCTATACCTCTATATCTATATCTATACCCCTATATAGTGTGCGAATAACTTTGAAAGATGGTCGTTGGCGGTGCAGAGATGGCAAATCCGAGCACTACTAGACATTGGATATCATCTGCATTCCACCAGATTCTGCCACATGTACAATCTAGAAGACTCCATGGCTGAACTTAAGCATAAAGCACAAACCTCAAAACACAAGTATTTCTCCTTTGTTCTAGAATCTTCCATATCATAATTGCCCAAACTTTTTTCTAGTTGAATTGCCATTATTTGTTTTTACTTTATGCTTTACAACGCACGATTCCATGAATCATAAAATAGATTAACTTTTTTATAAAAACTAATTGATTTTGAATGAGATGAATTATAAGAATTAAACGAACGTCTACATCATGCATATATGACTCAAAGCTTGCATGCTATAGTGTGGTATTTATTCATAATTTGGTTGCCAAATCTCATGCGTGCAATGCACGTGTACCTTACTAGTACTTCCAGTATGTGCAAAGCACGTAAATTAGAATTCCAATGGCACGCTACACAGTGTCTCTCCCTTTTTCAGTTAATATATTATGATTAAAATGATGTGGGGGGCATACATGAAGCCACGTGGCACATGTGAAGGCGTTGTCGCGACCTCCTTGTGTGGATTGATCACAGTGACGTGCTGCTGGTTCTAGAAGAATGTACTCGTCCTCTCTCACGCACACTGGCAATACGTGCACGAAGCGAAGATGTGCACACACGCACTCATTCCCTCGCACGCACACGCGGGTACACGGTGGGACGCATTTTTGTACGAAGATCCACCCCATGTGATAATTTGACGCGTGTAAAGTCAATCACCTCATTGATGGTCAATTAATACAGCGCATGCAAATTGAGTTGACGTAAGGGAGGAAGTAGTTGAGAATGACATTACTACTCCACTGCGTGCATGCGAGTAGTTAAATCATGGGTTGCTACATCCATTGGTCTCCTTCATATTTTGTGCCAATTTTTTACCATAATTTTAAGTAACACAATATTTATGCATGCCATAAAAAGTAATGTCATCGAAAACTATGTTCAAATGTGATTCCAATGATATAATTTTTGGTGACATGCATTAACATTTTCTTAGTTAAATTTTTGGTCAAAAATTAGCACAAAATAAAAAGGGGGCCGATAAACCAGGACGCAGGCAGCATGATCAATTTTTGCCTGGTTACTGTTGGTGGCCTTTGCATTTAAATATGGACGGAGTGGAGTAGTACTATCTTTATCTTAGCCTCGTAGGGCTCTCCCAGCGCCTACGCTCGCCTCCCTCCCTCGCCCACTGGATCTCACCATGGACAATCCCTTAGATCCCAGGATCCCGTGGGCTGCCCTCTCGCTGTGGCCCGCATCACTGCTGCCTTTGAGCAAAACCCACATGTGTTTCAGATTGGATCCATTGCTCTGGAATCACAGATCGGTGGCGCCGGAGGACATGCCAGGGCTCTTTTTCAGGTGGTGGGCAGCAAGGGCAAATCGGATCGAGGAAGCGCCGCATCGATTGCAGACAAGTTTGAAG
The DNA here is from genome assembly GCA_011799875.1 of Thinopyrum elongatum. Classification (NCBI taxonomy): domain Eukaryota; kingdom Viridiplantae; phylum Streptophyta; class Magnoliopsida; order Poales; family Poaceae; genus Thinopyrum; species Thinopyrum elongatum. Next base: position 336,444,230 of record CM022297.1, read on the forward strand.
GAGCTGCGCCTGGCAAAGCACAAGGCGAAGGCACAAGTCGATCTCAGGGGAGGGATGCTGAGGGATGTTAGCATCTGGCAGCGTCGTGTTGATTTCGAGTTGGGGCTAATGGCAGAGATCATATTCACAGAGTTGACTGCGGAGGAAAGAACGCGCATGCCTGCGGAATGGCATGAGCAGCCGGTGCAACTGTTCAAATGGGCGGTAGGAGAAGCCAAATTGCGGGACCAGCTGCGGCGGCGCCACTGGGCATGCATCGTAGGCAAGGTGAGCAGTCCTCCTTCCCCGCCAGCGATGCAGTGACCTACTCGGTTGCTGCTGCAGTGAACTTGCGGTGCCATGGCGGTTTGCAACCGTGACAATCACTCCATCTATATGTATTGTATTTCTGTGAAAATACTTGGTCGTTTGGAAAAAGATGGTAATTGATTTATCACGAGTTTTTGAATGCTTGGTCCAGACAACCACCCGATAGCCACAAGTCTTCATCGCGTAATACTTGACGGTCGGTCGCACCAACAGATGATCGGTCGGACCCGCGTCTCACCGAAGGGACACGCATTGGCTTGGTCTGACATGTACGACCAGGTACATCACTGACATGGGCGACCGCATTTGAGCAGTACTTGAAATTTGTGTTCAAGGAAACTCATCGGGAGCCGTTTCGGGCTTCGAAACCAACACCATCAATAAATATTTAGCTTGTTCCCATCACATTCCAAAGTACTAGTAGTACTACTACCATGCTATAATCAAGTGCAAACCTGTTCACACCTATCAAACCTGAACATGTTCCCACTATGCAGGTCTTAGTACTAGTACTACTAGGTTATAAAAAAGGGAACTACCTAGCCGAAAATTACTCTACCTTCCTCCTCATAAGTCATTCTTATTCGTCCTTCCCTGCCATGGCCGGTGTGCAGAGCTCTAGGTCGAGAACTACTAGTAAGAAGGGAGCGGCGACCAAGGCCGCGGAAAAAAAAAGAGGGCTCGCCGCCTCATGGGGGGCTCGAAAGATCTCTCACGGGAAGGCGAGGGCTCCCAGGAGAGCCCTAGCCGCGAAGGCGAACATGCCGAGCTGGCAGTGCTGGAGTCGTTATCCCTCGATGACATGCCCGCTCAGCTTAATAAGCAGAAGGAGTTGACCGATGGCTTGGTGAAGCTACTAAAGGAGAGCCTCGACGACATGCCCGCTGAGCTCAATAACCAGGAGGAGTTGACCGCTGGCTTGGTGAAGCTGCTGAAGGAGAGCATTGCCTTGGGTAAGAAGGCGACCGGCGGAATCCTGCAACTTCAGGAGGACATGGCGAAGCTCCGCCACGAGCTCGACCTACTGAAGGAGGAGAATGCCGGCTGGAAGAAGCTGCATGAGAGGAGTAGTTCCTCGGTGAAGATGTTGCACGCCCTCGTCATCGAACAGAAGGAGGAGTTGGCGAAGCTCTGCATCGAGCACCCGACTGCTGTCAAGGTACGTAATGCGGCCGTGGAAGAGATGATGAACGCTCGCGTCGAGAAATCCCGCATCATGGAAAGAATGAAGAAGATGGCAGAGGAGACAAGCGAGGATATGAAGGTCGTGGAGGCAATGAAGAAGCAGTTAGGACTCCGCGGTCAACTCTTCATGAAGTAGAGAGCAGCGCCCCAGACTTGTGTCTGCATCTTCCTTCTTTGGGGGGGGGGGGTAATCTTCCTTCTTCTTTTGCTCGTGTGTTTCTTCTTTTGCTTCGGGTGCTTTGGGTGTTTCGCCTCATGTGTCATGTTCTCTGCGAGGCACGAACCTCTACTCTTATAAAAAACAGAGTTGGTGATGATGGTGTGCCTGCCATCCTGCAATATAGGCCATCCGATTTATATCTGACGGATAGGAAGGAAACTATGGCAATTTTGCAAAAAGATACCCACACCCCTCTCCACATTTGCAAATAAGGCCTTCCCTCGTTCATCCTTTTTCCCCACAAGATAAACTAGTCATACAAATGCATCTTGATGTTCCGTGCAACGCAGGGGCATCTTGCTAGTAGAACAATGCTAACGATGAGTGGCACTGTGGGATCGATGACTAGCAAATTAGATCATTTTTTATCGCCATATCGCACTGGGCAGCCGTGTTTCGCGCTCCTCCGTCGTACTACTCCTACTCCAGTGGAAAACTTGAGTATACTGCATGGTTCTTTGCTCCTCCTCAGATCGTCGGCAACATTTATTCGAGCAGTCAAATCACAAGGCCCCACCTTCCAGCAGTAATGAGCCGTCAAATCACAAAGGCCCTCTCCTCTCGTGAAACCGACCAAGCAAGACTGCCCTGCCCTCTAGCCTTTTAAATGTACTTTTGTACAGTAGTAGTATCGATGGATTGCGTCATGGAGCAAAACTAACAAGATGAAATTAAATAAAAAAGGTGGTACTTGTAAAGAGCGCTCGTCGCCAAATTATGCATATAGTACTATTAAAAAAGCTAGTAGTACGTGCTTCGATGGGGTGCTAAAGTCTATTAAACAAATTAGCATACCTATTTAATTCTTTGACAACTAAACTGCTTCATGCTTTGGGTAAACTTCTCTCATTTAAGTTTTCTTTTTAGAATTACATATCTCATTTAAGTGTTTTGTGTATGTGGCATGCTTAGAGCATGTTAATAGTATAGCCAACTGCTGGCTATAAGATGTTGGCCATATATATTGTACATATATAATGTGAAGAAATGAGGGGTAGTACTACCAACTACAAGATGAACTATAAGAAATACAAGTATGTACATACTGAAGAGTTAAAGTAACGAGAAAGAACATAACATAGTTCTGCTGGGGGCTCAGCACAACACACCCCTGAAATAAAACTAAGCACCCTGAAATTAAACTAAGCAACTAATCTGGTAGATACTGCATTAGAACCACCATGAGCAACGGCACTGCCACCTTATTCGGACTCCTCGTCCACGTCCTCGACTTCGTCCTTGTCCCTCTTCCTCTTGGCTGATACTTCTTTGCTTGAACCGCACACTAGGCTCTCGCTCTTCATCCAACCCTTGTAGATATTGAAACAAAGGTAGGCATCCATTGCAGCGTACTGGATGTGGTCTTTATCTATTAAATTTCACTCCCATGCAAGATGAAACTTGTGGTCAGGTTTTGTCAGTTTGTCGTACGAAGGATCAACCATGGCTCCTGCCAGGGTCAGCATTGAAGGCTGACGGGAGGACACCAGCCTATTCTTCTGGAGGTCGAAGGGCTGGCCTACAACGAGGCCTATCTGACCCAGGACTTCCTCGCCGTTACGAAAGTCTACAGTAACGAATTTGACTCTGTCGTCCGCGAGGAAGTTCTTAAAATCCTCGCACTTAACGTCGGCATGGCATATGTGGTAGACCAAGCACAAGTTATGCACGCAAACCTGGATCACGGCGGGCTTCTTCTTCTCTTCCTCCTTTAGATTCTTCTCTTTTCCCAGGACTGTGGTGTACTCAAAATCTAGCCCAGCGACCCACTCATCACCATCTGACTTTTCGAACATGCGTTTGAAGCGAGCAAGGCATCCTTTCACCGTCGTGGAAGAACGGGTGTAGATGACATCGAACTCATCGCCGGTGATGGTTCTAACCTTGTACTCACCGCCGATCATGGAGATTTGGGACGCCATGGATTTTGGAGGAGGGTTAGGATTAGTGGCACTGCTGTAATGTGAAAGGACGGATGACTAGTAGCAAACTTCTGTAATGTTAAAGGACGGCCGGGACGAGTAGGAGTGAACTGCTAGCGGTTTTTCGATTGTAAAAATGCTGAGTGGGGCGTGCGAATGATAGGGTAGTGGCTTGCCCGATGGATAAATGGATTCATGCAAAGTACTATGGGGGCCCAATTAGATGTCATGTCTACTAGACCCACTTTGTAGGCCTGATAGTATAGCATCTGCGTGTTCGCATGTCAAGCGTCAAGAAAATTACAGGTGATATGAAGCTTTCCATGCTCCCATGATACGGGCTTCCGAGAGCCCTTGGATCTGAGATCGAATGGTTGCATGGAGTGAGTCTAGACCTACGGGTGAATATCCTATCCTGGAGGGTTATTCTGCAAATTTTTAGCAACTTAGCATGCGACCGTTCAATCTCAGATCCAAGGGCTGTCAGTAGCCCGTATCATGGTCGCGCCTACCACAACCGTCGCCTCGCTCACGCGGTCGCGCCCTTGGAGATTTCAGACGGCCATAAATGAGCATTTTTTTGCCTACTTCGCATGCATGAAACTACTTCCTCCGTCCAGGTGCGTTAGGCTATCTGATGTTGGCATGCCATACATAGTCATCACTTATAGTCACTCATACAACAAGGGTAGCTATAAGGTTGGCTATAAGAGTATTTTTTTTACTTCTCTCTATCTCTTTCTTCGTAGTATTTATTGCATTTGCCAAGGAGTAAGTAGCTAGGGTGTTGCACAAGAGCCCACTCCCACCATTTTGCCCATGTCTCTCTCCTCGACATATAAGCAAAAGTGCCATGTCAGCAGGCTATAAGCCCATTATTGTAGAGTACTTGGTCTTAGCACCTGTATACCATGGAGGGGGTCAGGGGAGACTCACGCCGGTCGTAGCGCCGCAGTAATAATGATAATGGCAAGTCAAATCACAGGGCCCCACCAGCCCAGCAGTAACAAGCCGTCAAATCACACAACCATATGTTTGCAGCAGTCTACTCCCTCTGCCGGGGAAGGTGAGAAGGTGCAATGTTCACGTGGTCGTCCTCGGCGACGGCTCTTACCCACTACCGGCGCGTCCCGATCAATGTGCCTTGTTGTTCTCTCCCATGCAGCGCTGGCTAGGGAGGGCCTCCGACCCCTTCTTCCTCGCTGCCGTAGTGTGGGCAGATCCGGCCTCCCGCCGCCCACCTAGCGACATCCCGCTGACCCTCAGGTATAACTTCCTTTGAAACCGGCCTTGCTCTACTGCCCCAGCTCCTCACGTCACTGCATTTGTATCTTTTACTATTTCTCAGGCCCCCTCGTAGATAGGATCGATCGGCTGTTCGAAAGCCACCTAAATTTTTACTGTTAAGAGGTAAAACTACTTCATGCAGTCGAATCTAGTACTACTTGGTTCAAACAGGGAAGAAAGTGGGTGGGGGGTGGGGAAGATTTGTTACCTGAATCTAGGACTTGGTCGAAAGAGGAAATAATGGGGTCGAAAAGTAGCAGAGATTGGCTATCCAGCTGGTCTCTTGGTCTAATAGGGAAATAAAGGGAAACACAGTACAAACTCGATATAAATCGATCTATTGGTTGAAAAAGGAAAGAAAGTGGGGACTGGTGGACAATTCAACAAAGTATGTCCAGCACTAGATTTGCTAGCCTCACACAGTATAAGGTGGCTATACCGAACAAAAATGGGACCAACCCAGATATCCTGTTTGGATGTTTGTTGCCCCAAGCCCCTCTTATGTAATGCCACTGGTAAAATGTGGCAGTCCCACTATTAAATCAAGGACACTTTAAACCAATGTTGTTTTCAATGTAATGCCTCCAGTAATATGAATCAATGACACTGTTTTTCATGTCCTGCAAAATTTCCCATTAAGATAAGTTGCTTCTTTTCGTTAGAAATGAAACTGTCCTGGTCCGCCTACTCTCCGATGCCCAAATACCAACTCTTTAGCAGCTGTTAATGGAATGTTGCAGGTAAAATGAAGCAATGGCACCATTAAAGTTATGTCGTATTTAACGGTTGTCATAGTTAATCCTAATGCCCACACTAATATCTAGCAATGCTGCTGCTTTAGAAATTGCTACTGTCCTTGTAGGATCGCCATTCAGATAAGGAACATGCTTTTTTTCATTTGATGTATGTTTCATCACTTGTTAGTCACCCTCCTTTCCACCTTTTTGTGCAAACAGAGATATACATTTCACACTTGATCTTAGTTGAACTGCACAAAAGGATATCCAAATTATAGTTGAACATTCCACGAGCTTCACGACCAACCTTGATGTTGCTCAATTTTATTGCAACTAATGAAGAAGAAGATGCTAGCTCATGGGACCAAGTACTTGCTAACTGCATGATGCAAACATTGCTTCATTTTAGGTGAACTGCACAAAAAGGTCCCATGAATTGAATCATCCATGTTGGTGACTGGAGTCATCCCTTCTACGATGGCGTTGACTGCAGATATGGTTCCCATCACGAGGTATGTTCCTTTTTGGTCCGACCGTTTACCAAAGATCTTGCATGTTGACTCTGTTTTTGTGCTATTGTTTTGGCACTGCCATGATAAAGCAGTAATGTTATTATTTTGCACCTTAATCTAGTGGCACTATTAATTTGAGGCAATGTTTTGGCACCGCTAGTGCCACTGATTTTTTTATATATCAAAAGAGGGGGTTTCCTCTGATTTCATTAAAGAAACCCAGCCATAGAGAACCATTATCCGACAACATCTAAGTGTAAACAGGCTGTTATGCAACTACTACTAGAACGGACTGAGTACTAGCAGGAGACAAGTTCGCCACATAAGCTAGGCAAGTAGGGGGACGCAGCCCCATCTTGACCAAGTTTGGATTACAACCCAAAAGCTACCACAGAAACATTAGGGGGGGAGATAGGGACTGAAAGAGCCAGCTTCAGCATCCCAGTCTAAGCACCCCCGGCTTCCATCCTTGTGACGCATGGTACACCTCGCTTGCCACCTGCTCGACCCTAGTGCCACTGATAAAATGAAGTAATAATATAGTTAAAATAGAGCTAGTGTCCTCTCTATCGTTTCATGTCCAATGTAGATAAAGAAAGTGCTTCTCTTTGTTAGTATATGTTTCATCAACTAGTCTCGTTGTTAATGTTTAAGTGTTTCTGCAAACTGGGGTGCTTAATTTTAGTTGATCTGCACAAAAATAGAGATTGGAATGTCTCAAGGCCCCTCCTTGTACTACCGTTGTACACTGATGTTCATCACTGGTAGAAGGTGTATCGGGGAGAATTGGGTCGATTTCCAGTATGAGGCCTACCGTATGAGGTGTCGCAGGGCCCCTCTTGCCCTCGCAGCATGGCATACTGTGATACTACCGCAATATTTTCCAATTAAGAAAATGAAGTTTCTTCTATTTATTAGTGTATGTTTCATCAACTAGTGCCACTATAATGTAATCATGCTTTTTCATTATCTGTGCAAACAGGGTTATTCAGCTGCATTTTGGTGGAACTGCACAAATGTACGGATGGAACCGGCATATATGCAGAGTGCGAGGTGCCAAGTAAAAATTATCGACACCAACCATGCTCCATCTAAGCATTGGCATCCACCACCGGTGGGATGGGTGGCGCTCTCTGTGGACAGATCTTTCTCGGCAGCAAATCCTCTAATCAAATACTAGTAGCTTATATTGGCACTTTTCTAGGGAGTACTCTTTTCTGAAAGAAGCACCAATCGATTTTTATTTATTTCTACACAGTGTCACAACTTTGTTTTTGGTCCAGAGCTATTTTAGGGTGATTGGCGTAGTACTCAGAGACTCGGAGTACTACCCAGTACTTACTCGTATGATTTTCATTAGCCATCACACTGATTGTAAGCATGAGCAGATGGAAGATTAGGTCAGTGTGAATCTTACCTTAAACCCTACCGCCGCCGTTGAAACGAGGCGAGCGGCGAGGGAACCGTGGAGAACGGCGGGGAAGTGATGTCGCGCCATCCGGTCTCCTCTTGCAGTGGGAGAATGAAGACTCCTGTGGCTCCGGCTGGAACTGCACCCTCACGACCGGCATACCGTACTCGATCGATTCGTTATCCTCTGGATGCTCGACCTTCGACCTGTACGCCCACCACCTCCGCCTGACCTTCGCCTCGGGTGAATCTGTCTGCTCCATCGCCCAGAGGAGATACTTGATGAACTCAAAGGACTGCAGCGTGACAGCCGCCGGGGAGTACATCGCCACCCTCATCGCCGCCGTCTCGCTCTTTCGCATACATTGCCACATGGCCCTCACCGTCCTCGAAATCTCCCACTCATTCTCAAACCAAGTAAGGATCTCCTTCAACTTGGCTAACTTCGCCTGGTCACAGCCGACGATCTGCCTGATTCACTGCTGCATCCTCTCCATAGATGTCCTTCTGAGAGGTCCGATGCTAGCTTTGGAAGATGGGAGAAGAAACGATGGTCTTGCAATGGAGAAGAGGGAGAGGCAAGACGGTGGTTTTACAATGGAGAAGATGGAGAGGAGAGGGGGTCATTTTGCAATGGAGAAGAGGGAGAGGAGCGTGCAGCAGCGATTTAGGATTGGAAGAGAGGGCCGGCGCGCTATGACTGGATCAAAATCAAAATCAATTTACCCTTCAATTAAGAAAGCGACCCCACATTAACTAGTCTCCCTTGTATTCTGGGTCATATTTGACCATGATTTTCACAAATAAAATATATGTTATACGTTGCAAAAAATATATAATTTGAAAGTACATTCAGATACGAACCAAATGATACAATTTTTGATGACATGCATTCACATTTTGCTTGTCAAATACAGTACGTGGTCAAACTTTGACCCAAAATACGCAAAACAAAAAAATACTTCCAAGACCAGCGCCGCTTCTCTCCTCTTAAACCACCGCCGCTCCTCTCCTGTTCTAATCCAAAACCAGCGCCGCTCCTCTCCTCTTCCATTTCAAAACCACCGCCGCTCCTCTCCTGTTCCAATCCAAAACCAGCGCCGCTCCTCTCCTCTTCCATTTCAAAACCACAACCGCTCCTCTCCTGTTACAATCCAAAACTAGTGCCGCTCCTCTCCTCTTCCATTTCGAAACCACCGCTGCTCCTCTCCCGTTCTAATCCAAAACCAGCCCCGCTCCTCTCCTCTTCCATTCAAAAATCACCGCCGGCGAGTGAAGGTGCTGTGGAGAAGTAGATCGATGGAGGAGTACAACCGATACGTGTGGCTCGCAGGCGGCGACCCTCTGAAGCTAGCTAGGATGTTGGAGATACAGTCTTGGTTTGACAACCCGGAGCAATTAGTGGTGACGGCGACAGCGATGGCCAAATATCTAGAAAAGAGCAAAAAGGAGGCGATACACCAGGAGGGAGTCATGACGGAGTACATAGAGCTACTCCTCTGGGCCATGGAGCAAACAAATTCACCGGATCAAATCATGAGGCTGCGGTGGTGGGAGTATCAATTCAAGATGGAGCATCCACCCGAGATTGAAGGATCGAGCATCTACACACTGCCGTTTGTGAGGGTGTCGTGGCAGAGCGAGCCGGTGGAGTCTTCGTCGACCAAACACAACTGCAAGAGGAGAAAAATAGTTGGCGCGATGATGCTTCCCCTGCCATCCTCTCCCTCGCCGTTCACCTCATCCCACGGGGCGGCTGTTGGCCGCCGATGAATAGGAGGGGACCCCCCCCCCCCAAATAGTCTGAGGAGGAGCTTATGGTTGTCAGTATTTGCAGGTTGTGAGTTGTGTTTTGTGTTTCAGATTTGAGAGTACTTTCATATATGAAAGTCTTTGAAATTTCAGATTTGCAGTATTGAGCATATGAAGTATTTTATGAATTCTAGAGATCTATTTTTAGCACTTTAAAAAATGTAGTTTCATATAAAAGTGCAGACAATGTGATTCTCAGAGAAGAAACTGCAAGTTTCAGAGGCAGAGCATTTATATTAACACACCCTTTTCAAACAGGGATAACATCATGTTGGAAGTTTTATTCATGGTTGAAAATGGAACTACCAGCCAGTTAACATCATGCTGATCAACATTCATGCATAGCACGTCTTCATATGATGCACAGTCAAAAACATATGCTATTTTCAAAATGCCCACACAATGTTGAGTGTGCGAATGACGGAGAAACCGAGGGACGAAGTTTTGGCAGTGTTGGAGGTGGTGTGCGTAGATGACAATGGGCACCCACATGTCGGAGGCAAAGGCAAAAATTTGTGGATATTTTCACTGCATCAGGTGGAATCCAACCCGGGCAGAGCAGCAGTTGGGGAGTGGAACTCGGCCACTGGGCTACTCCAGTACTTTCGCAAGAAATTAGGCACAACACCTACCACTACTGTAGCATGTCTTCCCCGGCTCTGGTGCGTTCTTCTTCGGGGCCTGGATGTCATCCTCCGCCTTTGTGTGCTCGCCGCGGCGCTGCTGTCTGCCGTTGTGGACATGCTCAACAACCGAGAGGAATCTGGAGAGGACTGCACGTGGAGAGGCGAATAGTCAGGACCCACCAGGTCCATGGCCGCAAGCAAGTGCCTCATTGAAAAAATACTTCCTCCTAATGTTATACTGACATTGGGGGCCACAGGTTTGTCAACATAGTTACTAAAGGAGATAAATTTACAACGAAGCGAGTCATCAGGGAGCTGGCAGGTATTATTTATTATCAGTGGGCCCACAAGTATCAGCTGGGTTGTGGGCTGCCCAGTCTAGGCTTTATTTTTTAACATGTGCAGCCCACGACATGCCGGTTTGTATTTTTTTGAGGGCCATCATGTATCGACTGGCCTATGGCCCTCCCATCCTAGGTTTTATTTTTTCTTAAACATCTGCAGCCCAACTTATGTACTTTTTTGAAGAAAACACAGAGGTCTGTTCTATTTTTCTATATAAGAATAGGAATGCCAGGTCCACTTATATTTCCCTACTAACTATATTATATATTTATATTTTTTTATGTGTTATTATATATTATTGTTATTATCATCATATATTTAACACATACTTACATATATAAGAAAAAAATATCCCACGTATTATGAACTTATAAAAACAAATGTTTAACAATAAAATCCTGGTTTTTTTTTTTACTTAAGGTCAACGAAAATACAGGTGATTGTGTATAAAACCTTGGTAAGATTTAAGGGCCAATGTAAATAAAGCACTTGTTATTTAAATATATTTATAACAAAATGCTAAGCCCCTGTTTATTTTTTGATAACATTGTTGCGCCCAACCCAACATTATAATTAGAACCAGCCCAACAAAATCGTGTATTTTGAGAAAGTGCAAATGGGCTGTAATTTTTTAGGAAAAACTAAATGGGCCGCATGGACGCTACATTATTTGTTCACCCAGCGCAGCGAATGGACTGTAAATTCTAAAAAAATGGGTTGAATATGTGAGACATTTTTTAGGCTGAAATGTGGGCCAATAGGTCGAGGCCAACGCAAGGCGTTGTCAACTTAGTCGTCAAATGATTCTGACATTGATAGCCGTTGGATTTACATCCAACGGTCGGCATTCATCTTCAATCTCTCGTCTTCTTCCTCTAGCACCGCCGGAACCACCTGCTCCCCCCTCCGGCTGCTAGCAGCTCTGCTTAGCATGCTTCGCTGCGAAGTGCTACCCCACCGCCGGCCAAGCCATCCCTCCACCCCTCCACACCTCCTGTAATTCTCTGTCGACTGCAGAACCACGCCGCACCAGAACCAGTTAACCCTCGTACACCTCTCCGTCTGCGAATCCACTGCCGCGTCTTCCCATCACCGGCTCATTGCCGTCCGGGGCCTCGCCGTCGTCCGCCGCCTTGGTGCGCTCGGCGCGCGATTGTCAATATGCAACAAACGAGAGTCATTGGAAGAATACTGTACGTGGAGAGGCTGACAGTGAGGACGCACCAGCTCCATGGACGCACGCATGCAACCGCCTCCTTATTACGTGAAAATAAAATTATTCCTCCCCTTGAAAGCTGGGACCCACCCTGTATATCTTCGCAAGGAAGGAAGTGCCTCCTTATTCCTGCCCCTAATAGCTGGGACCCACCAACAATATCTTTGCACGCAAGGAAGTGCCTCCTTATTACGGGCAAAAAATATATGATTCCGCCCCTGACCGCTGGGACCTGCCAGCTATATATTCGCATGCAAGGAAGTGCCTCCTTGTCCTCCCTGACAGCTGGGACCCACACAGTCGAAGCGTACGTAGCGTTGTCTATGTACATATCGGTCGATCGGTCTGTCTGCCATGGTGAACCGCTGCAAAAAATATGGCCACGTACGTACATACGGGCATGGTCTCGAACGGCTACAGGGACGGCGTCCTGTTCATCGGCAGCCAACCGGCTAGGTCGGAATGGAGGAAACGGTGTCGTATTCATCGGGAGGCAACTGACTGGGTCGGAATACATCATGTTCATCGGGAGCGAACCGGCTTGGACGGAACAGCCAAAACGAGGTATGGCATACCGCAGAACAGAGGAAACGGCCTTCTGTTCGACCGCATACAGTCGAAACAGGGTCTTGCTCATCGAGAAGGGTCTGGCGTACTGCAAAATGGAGGAAACGGACTTCTGTTTGAGTGCCTATGGTCGAAACGGGGTCCTGTTGATCGGGAGGGGTGTGGCGTACCGCAAAACGGAGGAAACGGAATTTGTGTTGGAGCGCCTATGGTCGAAACAGGGTCCTGTTCATCGGGAGGGGTGTGGCGTACCGCGAAACGGGACTCCACGGGCTACTGCTCATCCACCGTCTATTGCCTCGCTCCAGCCTCCACGAGCTACTGTTCATCCACCGTCGACTTCCTCTAGCCTCCACCAGCTACTGTTCATCCAGCCTCCACCGGCTACTATTCATAGAGCCTCCACGGGGTCCTGTTCATCCACCCCCAACCGGCTCGGGTGTGTGGCGGCCTCCTAGCTGTCGATCGGGGTCCTGTTCATCCAGCGGCAACGGCCTCTCCTACCACGGGGTCCTGTTCATCCAATCCCCATCGGGAACTGTTCATCCAGCCCCCAACAACGGTCATTGTTCATCAAGAGGCAGCAGGTTCGATCGGCTTCAGTTAGCAGTAGTAGGGAAGGAATCGCCCGGGTTCAGTTAACAACCAAGGGATCGATCGCTCGAGTTCAGTAACGTAGCTAGCAGTGCAATCGCTCGGGTTCAGTAAGCGAACGCCTCTTGCTCGCGTTCAGTTAGAGCCCAGCACCTCGCACACATGCGTGTACGTGTATGAGAGAAACGCGCAAACCTCCGTGCATCGCTCAGCCCCAACCACCCACCGTAACCGGGAACTCCCCGATATTTTCCTCGCCCTCGCTTCTACCATGATTTTTTCTGTCATGGACGGCCCAAAGAATGTCATGCAGGTGCGTCCCCGTCCCGCCCAGGACGAAAAGCCCATTTTCTGTCATGATTTTTTTTCATAGAAGTAGGAGCCCACCACATCTATGATGATACGTGTTTTGTCACAATTATCGTCATAGAAGTGTCATAAGATGACAGAAAAAAATTTCGTTTGGCCCAAAATGTCACGGATGTGTCTTTTTTTTGTAGTGCCAAAAGCAAATTTGACTGCGTCGACGAGATGAACAACTTTCATGTTGAAGCCATCTTGAGGGCCGAATCTCTCACGCAAAACAGCCGATTGGTGGTGCTACCCATCAAACGCGTGTCTGGTGGGGCGCGCCATATTTTGCCTCCTGGCAGGTCTGCATTCCGATGGCTCTAACTTTTGCATACGAACTCAAATTGGGACAATTTTTATATCAAAATCGACCGTTTTGATGAGAAACGCAACTTTCATATTGAAATGTTTTCCATCAGAGGCCACCTTAATTGAGTTTCATGCCATTCTTTAATCTGGTGTCAACATGAGCATCTCTGAAATTGTCATTCTTCCTGCATCCAAGCTCCATTTTGGACTATCTTTGTATCCATCTTGATCTTCTCGAAGAGAGCCATCCAATGGTGACTTCCAATCAGAAATTTGACTTTATCTTGCTACAGCTTCAAGCCACTCTTTGAGATCATGCCATTTTCGAGCGTCAACACGTCGCTTTATGTGTCTGGTCCTCTTGTGAAACCTTGGTTCCTTGGCTAGAGCAATGGCACCAATGTTGTCGCAGAACATAGTCATTGGGTTCAATACACTGGGCACAACTCCAAGATCTGTCATGAACTGCTTCATCCAGACACCTTCCTTCGCTGCCTCTGAGGTAGCTATGTACTCCACTTCGCATGTAGAATCAGCTACCACGCTTTGCTTGGAACTGCACCAGCTTACCGCTCCCCCATTCAGAATGTTTACGTATCTAGTTTGAGACTTAGAGTCATCCGGATCAGTGTCGAAGCTTGCATCGACGTAACCCTTTACGACGAGCTCTTGATCACCTCCATAAACGAGAAACATTTCCTTAGCCCTTTTCAGGTACTTAAGGATATTCTTCACCGCTGTCCAGTGATCCATTCCTGGATTACTTTGAAACCTTCCGGCCATACTTATGGCAAGGCTGACATCCGGTCTTGTGCACAGCATCGCATACATGATAGAGCCTATGGCAGAAGCATAGGGGATGACACTCATCTTCTCTCTATCCTCTGTAGTCGCTGGGCATTGAGTCTGACTCAACTTCACACCTTACAAAACAGGCAAGAACCCCTTCTTGGACTGATCCATTTTGAACTTCTTCAAAATCTTATCAAGGTATGTGCTTTGTGAAAGTCCTATTAAGCGTCTCGATCTATCTCTATAGATCTTGATGCCTAATATGAAAGTAGCTTCTCCTAGGTCCTTCATTGAAAAACTCTTCTTCAAATATTCCTTCACGTTTTCCAAAAGTTATGTATTATTTCCAATCAGCAATATGTCATCCACATATAATATTAGAAACGCTATAGAGCTCCCACTCACTTTCTTGTAAATACAAGATTCTCCAAAAACTTGTATAAACCCAAACGCTTTGATCACCTCATCAAAGTGAAGATTCCAACTCCGAGATGCCTGCACCAGTCCATAAATGGATCGCTGGAGTTTGCACACTTTGTCAGCATTCTCTGGATCGACAAAACCTTCTGGTTGCATCATATACAACTCTTCCTTAAGGAAACCGTTATGGAACGCTGTTTTGACATCCATCTGCCAGATTTCATAATCGAAACATGCAGCTATTGCTAACATGATTTTGACGGACTTAAGCATCGCTACGAGTGAGAAAGTCTCATCGTAGTCAACTCCTTGAACTTGTGAAAACCCCTTTGCCACAAGTCGAGCTTTATAGACGATGACATTACCGTCCGCGTCCATCTTCTTCTTGAAGATCCATTTATTCTGAATGGCCTTTCGCCCTTCAGGTAATACTTCCAAAGTCCATACTTTGTTTTCATACATGGATCCCATCTCGGATTTCATGGCCTCTAACCACTTGTCAGAATCCAGGCCCACCATCACTTCTCCATAGCTCGTAGGTTCACCGTTGTCAAACAACATGACCTCTAAGACAGGGTCACCGTACCACTCAGGAGCTGTACGTACCCTTGCCGATCTATGAGGTTCGATAGTAACTTGATCCGAAGCTCTACTCTCTGGTTGAAGTAAAGGTTCAACAACCTCATCAAGTTCTATCTTCCTCCCACTCAATTCTTTCGAGAGAAACTCTTTCTTGAGAAAGGACCCGTTCTTAGCGACAAACACTTTGCCTTTGGATCTGAAATAGAAGGTATACCCAACCGTCTCTTTTGGGTATCCTATGAAGATGCATTTGTCCACTTTGGGTTCGAGCTTTTCCGGCTGAAGCCTTTTGACATAAGCATCGCAGCCCCAAACCTTAAGAAACGACAACTTAGGTTTCTTGACAAACCACAGTTCATACAGTGTCATCTCCACAGACTTAGATGGTGCCCTACTTAAAGTGAATGCAGCTATCTCTAATGCATAACCCCAAAATGATAGTAGTAGATCGGCAAGAGACATCATAGAACGCACCATATCCAATAAGGTACGATTACGACGTTCGGACACACCATTACGCTGTGGTGTTCCAGGTGGCGTCAACTGTGAAACAATTCCACATTGTCTTAAGTGATTGCCAAACTCATAACTCAGATACTCACCTCCTCGATCAGATCGTAGGAATTTGATCTTCTTGTTATGATGATTCTCAACTTCACTCTGAAATTGCTTGAACTTTTCAAATGTCTCAGACTTGTGCTTCATTAAGTAAATATACCCATATCTACTCAAATCATCGGTGAAGGTGAGAAAGTAACGATATCCATCACGCGCGTCAACGCTCATCGGACCGCACGCATCAGTATGTATGATTTCCAACAAGTCACTTGCCCATTCCATTGTTCCGTAAAATGGGGTTTTAGTCATCTTGCCCATGAGGCATGGTTCGCATGTGTCAAGTGATTCAAAATCAAGTGACTCCAAAAGTCCATCAGCATGGAGTTTCTTCAATCTCTTTACACCAATATAACCTAAGCGGCAGTGCCACAAGAAAGTGGTACTATCATTATCAACTCTACATCTTTTGGCATCAATGTTATGAACATGTGTATCATCACTATCGAGATTCAATAAGAATAAACCCCTCACAAGGGGTGCATGACCATAAAAGATATTACCCATATAAATAGAACAACCATTATTCTCTGATTTAAATGAGTAACCGTCTTGCATTAAACAAGATCCAGATATAATGTTCATGCTCAACGTAGGCACTAAATAACAATTATTCAGGTTCATCACTGATGTCGCTTGAACTACGTCGGTATTTCCCCAAAGAGGAAGGGATGATGCAGTACAGCTTTGGTAGGTATTTCCCTCAGTTATGAAACCAAGGTTATCGAACCAGTAGGAGAACCAAGCAACACTATGTAAACGGTACCTGCACACAAAGAACAAATACTTGCAACCCGACACGTAAGAGGGGTTGTCAATCCCTCTCGGGTAAAAGATAGATTGGTTTGTATGATTTTGGATAAATAGATCTCGCAATAAAACAAAATAAAATAAAGAAAGAAAAAGTGCAGCAAGTTTTTTTGGGTTTTTAGAATAATAGATCTGAAAACAAAAGCAAATAAAAATAGATCTCAAAGCAAATATGATAAAGAATAGACCCGAGGGCCGTAGATTTCACTAGTGGCTTCTCTCGAGAAAAATAGCATACGGCGGATAAACAAATTACTATTGGCCAATTGATAGAACTTCAAATAATTATGACGATATCCAGGCAATGATCATTATATAGGCATCACGTCCAAGATTAGTAGACCAACTCCTGCCTGCATCTACTACTATTACTCCACACATCGACCGCTATCCAGCATGCATCTAGTGTATTAAGTTTATGGAGAAATGGAATAATGCAATAAGAACGATGACATGATGTAGACAAGATCTATTCATGTAGGAATAGACCCCATCTTGTTATCCTTAATGGGAACGATCAATACGTGTCTTGCTGCCCCTTCTGTCACTGGGAAAGAACACCGCACGACCGAACCCATCACAAAGCACCTCTTCCCATGGCAAGAAAAATCGATCTAGTCCGCCTAACTAAACCAAAGATTCGAAGAAGAAATATGAGGCTATAAGTAATCATGCATATAAGAGATCAAAGAAACTCAAATAACTTTCATGGATAAATAGATCTGATCATAAACTCAAAGTTCATCGGATCCCAACAAACACACAGCAAAAAGAGTTACATCAAATAGATATCCAAGAGACCATTGTATTGAGAATCAAAAGAGAGAGAGGAAGACATCTAGCTACTAACTACGGACCCGTAGGTCTACAATGAACTACTCACGCATCATCGCAGAGGCACCAATGAGGATGATGAACCCCTCCGTGATGGTGCCTAGATTGGATATGGTGGTTCTGGAACTTGCGGCGGCTGGAATTGTGTTTTGTCGACTCCCCTAGGGTTTTTGGATTTTCGGGGTATTTATAGAGCAAAGGGGCGGTGCGGGAGGCGGCCGAGCTGGGCACAACCCACCAGGGCGCGCCTGTGCCCCCAGGCGCGCCCAGGTGGGTTGTGCTCCCCTCGGAGCCCTCCTTTGGTACTTCTTTGGCCCAACAAGTGTCTTTTGGTCCAGAAGAAATCTCCAAAAAGTTTCGCTGTGTTTGGACTCCGTTTGGTATTGATTTTCTGCGAAGTAAAAAACAAGCAAAAAAGAGCAACTGGCACTGGGCACTGTGTCAATAGGTTAGTCCCAAAAAATGATATAAAGTTGCTATAAAATGATTGGAAAACATCCAAGAATGATAATATAACAGCATGGAACAAGCAAAAATTATAGATATGTTGGAGACGTATCAGCATCCCCAAGCTTAATTCCTACTCATCCTCGAGTAGGTAAATGATAAAAACAGAAGTTTTGATGTGGAATGTTGCCTAACATGTTCATCACATATTCTTTTCTTTTGTAGCATGGACAATTGGACTTTGATATGATTCAAAGCAATACTCTAGTTTCGACATGAAGACTTCAATACTCAAGCATATCAACAAGCAACCATGTCTTTCAAAATATCAACACTAAAGCAAGTTATCCCTAGCCCATTATTCTCAATCATTGATCCATTCATGAAACACACTCGCATATTAGCTACACCCAATGCTCAAGTACGATCATAGTGCCCCTTAGTTGGTGCTTTATAAGAGAAGATGGAGACTCAAATAAAAATAAAAATTGCATAAAGTAAATAGAAAGGCCCTTCGCAAAGGGAAGTAGGGATTTGTAGAGGTGCCAGAGCTCAAAGCGAAAAAATAGAGATAAAACATTTTTGGTGGCATGCTTTTCCTGTTAACGAAAATGATCGATTAGTTCCTAATACTTTCCATGCTAGATATATCATAGGCGGTTCCCAAACAGAAAATAAAGTTTATTCCTTTTTCCACCATACTTTCACATTCCACGGCTAGCCATATCCACGGGTGCCGTCCATACCAACACATTCCAAGGAATTTATTATTTGACAACATAAAGTAAATTCATTTTTCATTTCGGGACTGGGCATCCCTAATACCTTTGTCGTACTCTCGTGCAATGACAAGTGAATAAACACTCATCTTGAGAATAACACATCTAGCATGGAAAAATATCAGCTACCCCCTACCGTTTCATGAGCGGTACGAGCACACAAAAAGGAAAATTTATTTTGAAAATTAGAGATGGCACATACAAATTTGCTTAGAACGGCACAGAAATGCCGCATATAGGTAGGTATAGTGGACTCATATGGCAAAACTGGGTTTAAAGATTTTGGATGCACAAGTAGTATTCCTACTTAGTACAAATGAAGGCTAGCAAAAAGATTGAGAAGCATCCAACCAAGAAACGAAAAATCACATAAGCGAGCATTAAGCATAACTAACACCGAACAATGCACCACAAGTAGGATGTAATTTCATTGCATAACTATTGACTTTCAGGCTTGCATAGGGAATCACAAACCTTAACACCAATATTCTTACTAAAGCACAATTACTCATCAACATGACTCACATATCACTATCATCATATCGAAAACTATTACAAAGAATCAAGTTTATTTTGTCCAATGATCTTCATGAAAGTTTTTATTATATCCCTCTTAAATATCTATCACTTTGGGACTAGTTTCATATGTTGCTTTTGATAGCTCAAACAAATCTAAGTGAAGAACATGAGCATAAAAAATTTTCGTCTGTCAAAATAATATAAGTGAAGCATGAGAGAATTTCTTCAAAAATTACTAACTCTCAAATAAATCTAAGTGAAGCATGAGAGCATTTCTTCAAAAACATTAAAGCACACCATGCTCAAAAAGATATAAGTGAAGCACTAGAGCAATTCCATAGCTCAAAAAATTTAAGTGAAGCACATAGAGCAATTATAACAAATCATAGCATAATATTGGCTCTCTCAAATAGGTGTGTTCAGCAAGGATACTTGACTCAAAACAAAAAGCAAAACAAGCAAAGACTCATATAATACAAGACGCTCCAAGCAAAACTCATGATATGCAACGAATAAAAATATAGCTCCAAGTAAAATACCGATGGTCGTTAGAAGAAAGAGGGGATGCCACTCGGGGCATCCCCAAGCTTAGTTGCTTGTTTCTCCTTGAATATTACCTTGGCGTGCCGTGGGCATCCCCAAGCTTAGGCTCTTCTTACTCCTTATTCCTTCATCCATCGTGATCTCACCCAAAACTTGAAAACTTCAATCACACAAAACTTAACAAAACCTTCGTGAGATCCGTTAGTATAACAAAGCAAATCACCACTCTAAGTACTGTTGCAAACCCATTCATATTTTATTATTGCATTATATCTACTGTATTCCAACTTTGCTATGGCTCATACCCCCCGATACAACCCATAGACTCATCAAAATAAGCACACAACGCAACGAAAACAGAATCTGTCAAAAACAAAACAGTCTGTAGCAATCTTTAAACTTAGTATACTTACGTAACTCCAAAAATTCTGAAAAATTAGTACAATGTATTCAATTTGTATATCAATCTTGTATAAAAAATTCAGAATTTTTTGTCACTTATGTGATTTTTTTAAAAAAAATTGCTGGACACAAAAGTTTCTGTTTTTCAACAAGATCAAATCAACTATAACCCAACATGATCCCAAAGGCTTTGCTTGGACCAAACACTAATTAAACATAAAAAACACAATCATAATAGAGGAATAATTGTTCAAACACTCAAGAACAGAAAGAAAAAGGCAAAAATAAATTTTATTCATTGGGTTGCCTCCCAACAAGCGCTATCGTTTTACGCCCCTAGCTAGGCATAAAGCATAGATCTAAGTTTTGTCATCTTTCTTCTTATTTTCCGTAGATGTGCTTTTATCAGGAGGTTTTGCAAAAATAACTTGAAACACATTGTCCATAGAAATTTTGGCATTATCAAGTTGCCCATCTTTGTATCCCCTTTGATTTCCAGCAACAATCCAAGAATATCGTTGATTAACATCATTGAAAACTTGTTGGATTATATCTAAAGCGGGGATTTCCTTTTTGAGAATCTCATAAAAAATTGATTATTACCAAGCAAATGTCTCAACATGTAATCACTATTGTAAATGATCTCATCTATTACTGGTTTTTCACGGCTCATACCATAAAAAACAAAAATCTCCCTAGCTTCCCGTACTATGTAATCAAATTCATTCATAAGAACTTGGGTAGCTATCTTTTTGGCTTTAAGATCTTTTATAGATGGTAGCTCATAAAACAATCTTTGCAAGGTAGGATGGGTATGGATAAATCTACTTTCAAGTTTCAGAACTAGTGCTGAAATAGCTTCCCCATAAGATTTAGTTATTTTAAGTATAGGAGCATCATCAAGAGTCAAAGTTCCAATACAATTGAAAATTTCTTGGATATGTTCATTTCCTATAATGTTCCCTTGCCCCAAAACAAAAGTTTTAGCATCCAGATTGCCAGATCATCCAATTTTAGGAGTTAGGCCATCATCTATTTCTGCCATACCAAAGTCACTCAGGGTGACAAGTTCAAGCAAGTAAGAGATCTAACTAGAAAAACGGCGAACGAAAAAGAGGGCGAATAAAACGGCAAATTTTTCTGAAGTGGGGAAGATGAAAATGAGAGGCAAATGCAAATAATGTAAATTGCAAGGAGATGAGATTTGTGATTAGGAACCTGATAGATGTTGATGATGTCTCCCCGGCAAAGGCGCCAGAAAATCCTTTTGATGTCGCTTGAACTACGTCGGTATTTCTCCAAAGAGGAAGGGATGATGCAGTACAACTTCGGTAGGTATTTCCCTTAGTTATGAAACCAAGGTTATCGAACCAGTAGGAGAACCAAGCAACACTACGTAAATGGTACCTGCACACAAAGAACAAATACTTGCAACCCGGCGCATAAGAGGGGTTGTTAATCCCTCTCGGGTAAAAGATAGATTTGTTTGTATGATTTTGGATAAATAGATCTCGCAATAAAACAAAATAAAATAAAGAAAGAAAAAGTGCAGCAAGGTATTTTTGGGTTTTTAGAATAATAGGTCTGAAAACAAAAGCAAATAAAAATAGATCTCAAAGCAAATATGATAAAGAATAGACCCGGGGGCCGTAGATTTCACTAGTGGCTTCCCTCGAGAAGAATAGCATACGGGGGATGAGGGAGTTATGGACTAAGGGGTCCTCGGGGCGTCGGCCCATCGAATATGGGCCGGACTGGTGAAGCTGTATAGCGACAGGAGGTCTATGAAGTCGTGGTGTGCCCTCCAAGTCCAGGATAGGAAGGATCTCTTTACCCCTTATTGTAATCTATCTCCGGTAACCCTAACCCTACCGGTGTCTATATAAACCGAGGGTTGTAGTCTTTAGGGCTAGAGCTACATTCATCACCTCATCACCTTAGGGTTTAGCTCATGCTGATCTCGAGGTAGATCTACTCTGTAACCATACTATACATCCAATACAATCAAGCAGGACGTAGGGTATTACCTCTTCGAGAGGGCCCGAACCTGGGTAAACACCGTGTTCATCGTCCCTTGTTCCCCATCGATCTCAGATCCATAGCTCGGGACCCCTACACTGAGATTTGCCGGTTTTGACACTGACATTGGTGCTTTCATTGAGAGTTTCGCTGTGGGGTCGCCCAAAGGATCGATGGCTCGCCTGATCGTAGGAGAAGGCATCGGATCCGGGGACTTCTTTGTCCCCGGTCAACTCTTCGCGTTTGGCAGCATCGTGCGGCACGCCGACCCGACTGGTCATTTGGATCAGTACGACAACTTTGCTCCTGAACACCGAATTTGATTCGGTAATCTGGAATACATTGCGGACACGCGGGGTGATCTGGTCCTCGCCGGATTCACTGCCCCCTCCTGCACCCTCGCAGGCCTCGCCATGCCCGCTCTGGAGTCCCCATCCGATCTATAGATCGGCCCCCGCCCTCCGAACAGCTTCGAGCCAGGAGGCTCCGCTTCAAGCGGGGGACAGACTCCACCTTCGGTCGGATCCATCATGTCTGCGGAGGGCCTATCCTCGGCCTTCGAGGCAGAATCAGGAGGCGGAAGCCAAGAGTCAATCTCGGCCAAACCTTTCCGTCATAATGCTCCTCTGGCCTTGAGCCCTTACGATGAACCGGCAACCGATGGCCAGGGGTCACCCCCGGCCCGAAGCAGCTCGATCTCGAATCCCGACATGGAAACCACATGC
This sequence comes from Thinopyrum elongatum, assembly GCA_011799875.1. Classification (NCBI taxonomy): domain Eukaryota; kingdom Viridiplantae; phylum Streptophyta; class Magnoliopsida; order Poales; family Poaceae; genus Thinopyrum; species Thinopyrum elongatum. Next base: position 336,467,119 of record CM022297.1, read on the forward strand.
AAAAACCAAGGCCCGTCCTTAGTCTCCAGTGACAATCCGGACCCCCTCAAGGATCCGGCACCGTACCCCGAGCTTAGCTCGGCCTGTGGAAACCAAGGACCGGCCAGGGCACTGACTGCCCCCCACCCCGTTACAACGGAATTTGGCCTAGGGCCCTCGAATTCGGCGACCCTCGCTATGTTAAACGAGGCGCTAGACCGAATCCAGAAAATGACCATCCAGGAGGACCTGCCCTCCGCCCACAATCATCAACCCTTCGAGGCATACCACAGGGAATTTTACGTCCCACCCACCACCCACTTGGTAGCCATTGTTGATGATTTAACCGATATGCTAGATTATAATTCAGAAAACACCGAATACATGGATAAGAATAGCGGAGCCATGGCTAGTACTGATGTCGCCCCCCCCCCCCCCCCCCCCGGTCACCGGCCGCTGGTCGGCCACATCCACCTACGATATTTACATGGTGGACACCCCCAAGGACGGCGATGGCACTCCCAATCAGGACCGAGAAAAACCCGGAGATGAGCCGCCCAAACGCCGAAGACAGCATCGTCGATCAAAGCCACGTCGAAGCCATGCGAGCAACGTGGACTTTGTGGAGAACGGCACCACGAATAATATGGATGACCTCGCCGGAGCCACAGCTAAGGAACATCATCAGGATGACCCCGCAGGGCAGGAGGACCCGTTCAACCCAGAAAATCCCGATGACTTCGAAGACAGCAACTACCTCCCATCCTCCGAAGAGGAGGCCAATCTCGAGGATCACGATTTCATCATCCCCGAAGGCCCACTGGAGCAGGAGCGGTTTAAACAGAGGCTTCTAGCAACCGCCCGCAGTCTGAAGAAACAAAAACGTAGAATCAAGGCTGAACAGGACACCCTCAATGATCGATGGACCAAAGTCCTAGCCGCCAAAGAAGGGTACGGCCGCGAACAGCCAATCAAAAGTTATCCCAAGCAAAGATTGCTGCCGCAATTCGACGACGAGGCCGTAGAGCCCACATGTCTGACATACACACGCACCGAACAGCCAGACCGCCCCCCTAGAGGGCGGGACAAACAAGCTGACGAGGCCGAGCACCCCGCCGCCCCACCTCGCCGTTACGGCAAGGATCAAGTGCGGCCCACCTACGAATATGACCTCTGCCATGACCTAGACGCTCGAGGAGGCCGTACCAGGTCCATCTATGGACCCAGAGAAGATCCGCCCACTCACCGGGAAGGATAGTACGATTGGCTGAACCAAAACAATAGAGTCCGGGAGCAGCAGCGGACTCGGATGGCCGAAGACCTCCGACGCGATGTAGCCTGAGTTCAGGACGCCGCACACCCCCTATGCTTCACAGAGAGGGTAATGCAACACCAATTCCCAGAAGGCTTCAAGCCTGTGAACATCGAGCCATACGACGGAACCACAGACCTGGCCGTATGGATAGAGGATTTCCTCCTCCACATTCACATGGCGCGAGGAGATGACCTCCACACCATCAAATATCTGCCACTAAAGCTTAAAGGACCAGCTCGACACTAGTTGAACAGCCTTCCCGAAGACTTTATAGGCTGTTGGGAAGAGCTTGAGGACGCTTTTCGAGCAAACTTTCAGGGCACCTATGTCCGGCCTCCGGACGCGGACGACCTAAACCGCAGCACACAACAGCCCAGAGAATCTGCCCGGCAATTTTGGAACCGATTCTTGACCAAGAAGAACCAGATTGTCGACTGTCCGGATGCCGAAGCCTTGGCCACTTTCAAGCATAGTGTCAAGGACGAATGGCTCGTAAGACAGCTCGGCTAGGATAAACCAAGAACTATGGCAGCCCTTACTTCTCTCATGGCCCGCTTTTGCACGGGCAAAGACAGTTGGCTCGCTCGTAAAAACACCAACCCCGACACACCCGGTACCTCTGAGGTTCGGGACGCTAATGGAAAGCCGTGACGTAGCAAGAGTAAACGTCGCCACAATGGCGGCGAAGGCAAGGATACGGCAGTAAATGCCAGGTTCAGAAACCCAAAGTCCGAACCCCGAAAGAAAGCCCCTAAATGCAATGGCGACGGCCCATCCAGACTAGATGCAATTCTGGACAGGACTTGCCAGATCCACGGCACGCCAGAGAAGCCCGCCAACCACTCCAACCATAACTGTTGGGTGATAAAGCAGGCCGGCAAGCTTACAGCCGAAGACTCGGGAAAAAGCCCACAAAGCAAGGACAATGACGAGGCCCACAGGATGAATAGTGGAGGCCAGAAACCCTTCCCTTCCAAGGTCAAGACGGTGAACATGATCTACGCAACCCACATACCAAAGAAGGAGACGAGGCGAGCGCTGCGAGATGTATATTCCGTCGAGCCCATAGCGCCGAAGTTCAATCCGTTGTCATCCTGCCCGATCACTTTCGATCGCAGGGATCACCCGACCAGCATACGCCATGGAGGATCTGCAGCCTTAGTACTCGACCCCATCATCGATGGATTCCACCTCACTAGAGTCCTAATGGACGGGGGCAGTAGCCTCAATCTGATATACGAAGACATAGTGAGGAAGATGGGGATCAATCCGTCAAGGATCAAACCCAGTAACACCACCTTCAAGGGGGTCATTCCGGGAGTGGAGGCCCACTGCACAGGTACTGTGATGCTTGAAGTAGTGTTCGGCTCTCCGGACAACTTCCGAAGCGAGGAGTTGATCTTCGACATTGCACCTTTTCGCAGCGGCTATCACGCCCTCTTCGGCCGAACGGCGTTCGCTAAATTCAAAGCCGTCCCGCATTACGCGTACCTCAAGTTGAAGATGCCCGGTCCTTCGGGCATCATAACTATCAACAGCAATACAGAACGCTCACTTCGGACGGAAGAGCACACTGTGGCCCTAGCGGCCGAAGACCAAACCGGCCCATACGGGTCCCGTTACCGGCCCATCGTAAAGGCCGGCGACAACAGTAAACGGGCCCGAACCCGCTCCCCGTCATGGGAACCCGCATGTGTTCGCCGCAAATAGGGATGCGTGCCCCATGGCATGCCCACATTCTTCGCGCTCCATGTGCCTCGTCAGCACAATTTCGCACTCAAAATACCATGGGCAGCCGTGAGGCATATATTAATAAATCCGAAGCATGTGTTTGGCTAACCCAAACTTCAAAATTACCTTGTCTTCGGATGACCCGGGGGCCAATTCCGAAAACCCCCCCTCCCCAAGCATAAAGCTTCATTGGCAGGATCCTCGCCCCTCAAGGTTTCATCGAAGGTCCCAACTCCCACCTCTCAGAAGCAAAGGCGCAGACATGCAGCAGGGCACAATTGAGGCTTCGACTCACGCATCAAGGCCCTGCGTGAACCTTTACTCCATAAAACTTTTTCCTTTTTACAAATAATGCCATGGCAGTTCGAATTGTATTGTTAGACGTCTTGAGCCTACGAGAAATAATAAAAATGCCCTTTATGGTGTTCGGATATCCGCATCTTGCGATTGTCTCCTTTCCTTCCGATTCTCCCCTCGCTCTTCAAACAGCCCAGCATGGAAACATGATCGGTTAACTAACCTAGAGATCGATTTAACCATCGGCTCCGTACCCCAAGTCCGACACCACTTTTCGCTGAGTGTTTGGCGTCTCGGATATTGCACTATATGCATCAGTTCCGAACTATGTCTTGGGTCAATAGTTGGGTTGCCCGGCTCCTGTGCTTGCCCCTTATGTTCCGCTCATTTGGCTAAGAGGGCAAAGGGAGAACCCCTGCGATTGTACTTCTGGCTAGCCCGGTCAAGTACCTCAGGAGGAGAAAGCCGAAAACTTACCGTCATAGTAAGCGCGAACTGGTCAGCGATCCGATGACGAGGTTTGACTCTAAAAATCATTGGCGATTTCACAGTGTCACACGAAGGGTTCGTTTTAATGCAAACCAGGTGATCGGAAAGGGCAGGTATTGACCCCCCAGTACATCACAAAACTATGGGGGCTAGTCCTTAGCCCCCACCGTTAAGCTCCTAAGGCTAAGTGAAAGCAATAAAACCTAATAGTCTGATTGCCTAGTTTCGCTCACGCACTACCGCCTTCGGGTACCAAGATGTTGGCTAAGGGTAACAGTGCGGAGACAAAGCACCCCCTGTGATATTCACCTGGGGGCTGAAGCTGACGACTGGTAGCTTTCAGAATAAACATACAGCCGCACAGGAGTCAAAATTAAACCAAGACAAGACAAAATAAGTCAGGTGGACGCATCATAAAGCATAGGGTCCAAGTGATAAAAACTAAATACAGTCATTCCAGCATTACATCTTTCGAGCACTGGCCCTCTATCGCCCGCGCTCCATTCATCACCTGCGAAAAGTACAACTCAGGGTGGCGGTGCTCCTTCCCCTTGGGCGGAGGGCCAGTAGCCATGTCCATCGGATTAATCTTTGGCCAATGCACCATGGTCTTTGCAAACACAAGCCTAGCCCCCTCAAGGCACATGGAGCACTTCATGGCGTCAATCCGGAGCGGCGCCTCCCACAGCTTCTGCACAAGGCCAAAGTAGGTGTCTGAAATCGGCTCAGCGGGCCACAAATTGACACAGAGGTCCTTCACGGCCAGCTCGGACATCCGATGCAACTCCATCAGCTGCTTCATTTGGTTGCTGAGGAGGGGAGGATGCTAGGAGGCCGAAAAATGTGACCAGAAGAGCCGTTGCAGGGAGTCCTCCTCGCGAGTGGCATAGTGCTCCACTGCGGCCGCCGCACTCCTCGGAAGTTCGGCGAAGACGCCTGCGGAGTGCCAGACCCGCGTCAGCAAGGCGAACCTGTTGCCTCCGAACACACTCTGCAGTAAGTATTTCTTACCGTTTGCAATTTGCCCCACTTGGCGGAGGTCCTCTCGGACACCTCACACTTCGGTCCTCGTCTCTTGGAGTTCTTTCTCCACCTTGGACAGCGCGGAGGACCGCTTCTCCTTCTCCTTCTCAAGGCCCTCTAGCTTTGTGGCAGCATCCTTGAGCTCCACCTACACTTCGGCCACTCGAGCCTCGTGCTTTTGGCTGGAAAGCTTGGCTTCCTCAAGCACGGGAATCGCCTTTTCGGCGGCCATTTTCTTGGCGGCCGCCTCAGCCTCGCCTTTCTTTAGGGCCTCCTTCAAGCCCTCCACCTCAGCAGAGGCAGCTGAAAAATCCGCACATAGAATGATCAGCATACAGTCCAGGCATATAAGTACCCGGCGACGAGCGATCACACACATTAACGAAAAGCTTATCTTGCGCTTCGTCAAGCCATTTGTTGACAAGGTCAAGCTCCCCTTTGGAGCGTTCGAGCTTCTGGTCCATCTCCTTTAGTGCCGCGGCATTAGCAGCCGCAGCCAAGGAAGATGCCTACGTCAGCAAAAGAAACGTCGACATTATTAATCGGCCTACAGAGTTTGATCCTCTGCAAGCTTCTCCGAAGTCCTTGCAGAGTCTCAGGGGCTGCTATGTACATGGCCTACCCAAACTAAAGATTACAACTTCTTTACAGGATAAGAGCATTACTTGACTTACCTCAAAGCCTGTTAGCAGGCCTTGAACAGCGTCGTTCAGTCCGGAATGAATGGACCGAACACCCGGTATAACCGCACCCATAAGAGTGCGGTGCTCATCGATGATGGCAGAGTTGCTCACCAACTCCGACAGCGTGTCCGGCCAGCCCGCCGCCGCCCGAATAGAGGTGTTCGGCGCAGGCGTCGAGCCCTCGGCACCTTCCCCACCGAAAGGAGGAATTGGCTCCCTCGAGGGCCTTGGGGGTTCAGGAGTCGGATGTTGTAGGGGTTAGGATGATCCGGATCCCCTCCCCGCATTAGCCAGGAGGGATGCATCCCCCTGGTCTTCAACGACCGAGGCGTCGGCCTCGGCCATGGTGGCGTCGACCTCCTCCCCTGAGTTCGGAGGAGGAGGGGTCTTTCGCGATAGCACCTCCCCAACCTCTTCGGGGATTGGAGGAGGTGCGGAACATGAGCCACTGTCCGCCAGTTCGGCCGGCGGGGACTGTCAGTGTCAAAACCGGTGGATCTCGGGTAGGGGGTCCCGAACTGTGCGTCTAAGGTCGATGGTAACAGGAGATGGGGGACACGATGTTTACCCAGGTTCGGGCCCTCTCTATGGAGGTAATACCCTACGTCCTGCTTGATTGATCTTGATGAATATGAGTATTACAAGAGTTGATCTACCACGAGATCGTAATGGCTAAAACCCTAGAAGTCTAGCCTGTCTGATTATGATTGCCCCTATGGACTAAACCCTCCAGTTTATATAGACACCGGAGGGGGCTAGGGTTGTACAAAGTCAGTTACAGAGAAAGGAATCTTCATATCCAAACGCCAACATTCTCGTCCACGCCAAGGAGAGTCCCATCCGGACACGGGGGAGAGTCTTCTGTCTTGTATCTTCATGGCCCATCAGTCCGGCCCACGTTATGTAGCCTGGACGCCCGAGGACCCCTTAATCCAAGACTCCCTCAATAGCCCCTGAACCAGGCTTCAATGATGATGTGTCCGGCGCGCATATTGTCTTCGGCATTGCAAGGCGGGTTCCTCCTCCGAATACTCCAGAACAGACTTCGAGCACAGAAAGCGTGTCCGGCTCTGCAAAACAAGTACCACACACATCTGCAGAGAGTATAATATTTCACGAGTCCAATCTGCTGACAACTTTTTGTAACGCGACACCACGTTCCTGCATGGTAATTATTCCGAACCGTTCTTTAGTCTCCCGCTCCATGCTTTGAGATGCGGTTTCCAGTGGCACATCTTGTCACAGCAGAGATCGTGTCCCTTCATTACGGGATTCTCGTCAATACGGGCATGGGTAATCCAATCGTGCAGTCTGCACGGCCCTTAGGAATAGGCGAGTTTTAAGGCGAGTGGGGAGGCGCTTGATATTCACTGCCTTTATAAGGAGATAAGGATTCACCCCTTTCACCCACGCCTTCTCTTTTCCGCATCCTTTCCAACCTCGAGTTCCAGCACCCAAGGTTCAATTTATTTGTTTCGAGCCTCCTAGCCATGTCCGGACCCAACCCTCAAGGTCGGTGGGTGGCCTCCTCCATCACAGAGGAGGATATCGCGAAGCTCCGGGCGGCAAAATACCTGACCGCGGAAATCCCCCACAGGCTCCTTGCTCAAGGGCAGGTCATTCCTACTCCCAGATCTGGCGAGAGGGTCGTATTCATCTCTCACTTCCTCCGAGGGATAGGGTTCGCTCTCCATCCCTTCGTCCGCAGACTCATGTTCTATTACGGGCTAGATTTTCATGATCTGGCTCCGGACTCTTTTCTTCACATCTCGGCGTTCATCGTCATGTGCGAGGCCTTTCTCCGTATTCCCCCACACTTCGGCTTATGGCTCAAGACCTTTAATATGAAGCTGAAGGTAGTCGATGGGAAGCGCGCAGAGTGCGGCGGTGCGATGGTGAGTAAACTCACCCACACACCTTGGCCAAAAGGCTCTTTCACAGAAACCTCCAACCTATGGCAACGGGAGTGGTTTTACATCACTGAACCCCGTGGTACCAAGTGGGCAGCTACGCCTGCATTCCGGCCTGGCCCTCCATTACGGCTCGCATCATGGATTAATAAGGGGCTGGACTGGGGATCAATGGACGAAGTGCAGACGCTACAAAGCCGCATCCGGAGCCTCCTCGAGAAGGACACCGGCCTCATCGACGTAATCCAGGTAATGTTAGTCCGCCGGGTCCTGCCGTGCCAGCGACGGCCCCTCCACATGTGGGAGTTCAATCCGGAAGGACCATGGACTCTTCAGCACTTCTTTGGCACGACGCACAAAGGAATGTGGAAGTTATTCTTTGGGACCCGAAAACAGTGGCCGGATACTACGGAGGACATCGGCCTCGACTGCAACCATCCGGATACCTCGGTAGGCCCTCGACTCCTGAACACAACTTAGTTAAATATCTCGTAACAATATACTGAGAAAACCATCTTAGACCAGGGCTGGATCAAGAAGGCGGAAAGAATTAGGTGTTCGGCCCCTCTTCCCGAAGACTCAGCAGATCCTGTGTTAACAAGGATGCTGGCTCTGGCGCCATACCAAGTGTCGGCGAAGGGGGACAAAGAGGAGAGTAAGAAGGCCAAAGGTGGCCTCTATTCTAAAGGTACACCAGACAATATGTCCGGGGAGATTGGAACTCCCTCTTCCGAAGACAAAAGAGAAGGAGAAACCGACATCCCCTCTCTCGATGGGAAGAAGAGGGCCGCCTCCGAGGATTTGGAAGCAAAGGCTCCTAAGCGAGGGAAGATGTCCCTGTCAGGTGGCTCGGGTTCAGAAGACGACGTTGTCGCGCAGTTCCTCCATAAGGACAAGCCTTTAGCCGAATCGTAAGTGAACAGAGGCGTCCGAAACATATCCCATTGCTTTTCGGTTACCAGGGTAACATTTAAAATATATGTTTGCAGTCCGACACGTAGTCTTCCTCAACAGTCCTCCTCCTCGGGGGACCTTCTTCCGGAGATGATGGAAAGCGAGACACCTCCATAGACCTTCTCGCCCGACAGGGCAGACGACTCCGAGGTGTCGTCCCGGAGGATCTCTCCCGACCAACGAGCGGTGCGAGGGACAATGAAAACTACGGCCGAAGGTGATACTTCGGTCGTCCAGAGTCCGGGGCATGCAAACCCTATGGGGACAAACAATAAAGGGCCTGGACTATCCGGTTTACAGCCGGGGACGACTCTAGAGCCGGGTAAACATATTCTTTCAAAGGGAGTCCATACTCCTGTGGCCACTCCCAGGGATCCGGGGGCGCCGGATACAATGATGGGCATGCTGCAGCATGCATCCATTTCAGAGGAACATCGTACCTTAATGGGTACGGTTGTTGAGAGGATTCTGTCCGCGAAAAGCGGATTGAATGAATCCTTCATGAGCCTGCTAAGAGGCTTCGAGGTATGCAATGTAATATCTTTAATTGCACTTCTACGTGCAAAATGCACCTGTGTATAGATAGTAGCCCCTGAGACTCTGGTTGCCGTCCGAAGGGAGGCGGTCAGAGGATCAAAAAAGATATTTCCAGGAAATAATCTGATGAATTGGAACACAGGCTGTTTCATCCATGACGACTGCCCAAGCTACAGAGGTTGCAAGGCTGAAGCAGAAACTTGATGTGGTGGATGACGACCTTACACTTATTAACAAGCGGCTCAACGAGGCACAAGGTATGTTTTTGGGGCAGTCAGTATATGTAAATATGATAATATGAGCATGACGCTGAAAATTGTATACTGAGATATGCATAACTGCAGATAATGCTGCCGCAGTTGAGGCCCTACGGGCTGAGCTTGCCCGAGCCAAGGAGCAAGCCAGGATGAGTGAGGCGGCTGCCAAGAAGGCAGCTGCTGAGTTAAAGGCCGAATAGGCTGCTCGGCGCCAGTGTGAGGAGAGAATATCTACCATGACGCGCGAGCTAAAGGATGCCAATGTTCGATGCGAATTCCTCGAGAAGGATAACAAAGCCAGAACGGTCGAACTCGGCAAGGCCTTACAAGAGGCTAGAGAAGCACGGTCCGAGTCTAGAGCGGCTCGGGAAGAAATCCGGCAAGTTGGGGAGATAGCGGCTGGTAAGCCTTTCTTATTACAGACTAAATTCGGTGATCCGAAGTATGCTCCCCTTAATCAAATGTGGAGTTCTCCAGACGCATTCTTGGACTTGCCGAAGAGTGTCTCTGATGCGGCGCAGTTTTTCCAAGCGCAAGAAGGACGTGCAACGGAGAAGCTTTTCTGGTCGCAATTCAGCATGCCGAAGCGTCCGCTGTTGCTGAACGAACAGATGGCCCAGTGGGCCGAGCTCCACAAGATATCCGAATCTGCCATGAAGGACGTCGTGGTCCGGCTGTGGCCGACTGAGCCAATTTCGAATAGTTATTTCGGTTTGGTGCAGCGACTTGTTGATGCGGTGCCGCGTATCGACGCTGTTAAGCGGTCAACGTGCATTGAAGGTGCACCGATGGCCTTTGCCCGCGTGAAGGCGTACTGGGCGAAGATGAAGGCCACCGATATTGCAGTGAAGAGTCCACCCGAGGGCAAGGACCATCACACGCCAGAGCATTATTTTGAGGATGTCCTAGAGGGTGCCCGCTTGATAGAGGGTCAGTGCTCGAAAGATATGATGTTCGAGTGAATATACCAAGTTTGTAAAAACAATATTATGATATATTAAGGCCATATTTTTATACTTTTGCCTGAAAGTATTGGTTCCTCCTGTGCGGCCGTTCTTCATATAATCTGAAAGTTTGCCAGTCGTCGGCTTCAGCCCCCTCGCATATAATGCGGGGGTGTTCAGAAAAGCACTTGATCACTCTTGACCCAACGTCTTGGTCCATGAAGGAGGTGTCAATGCGGCGAACTAGGCAATCGGGCTATAGGGCTTTAACACTTTCACTTGCCATAGGAGTTTGACAGCGGGTCTACGATATAGCCCCTGGTATGTACGCGTTTACCCGAATACGATGCGTTACATAGGTGACCAGAAAAACGGTCCTTCGTGTAATACGGAGAGAATCGCGAAGGATTCTGATGAGTCATCGAGTGGTTGACCAGCTCTCGCCGCATCATGATAGTCAGTTTTCGGCTTTCTCTACTGAGGTGCTCATCCGGATGAACCAGGACACAATCGCAGTAGTTCTCCCTTTACTACCCTAGCCGATATAGCGGAACGTAAGGTAGTAAGCACAGGAGCCGGGCAACCCAACTATTGACCAAAGACATGATTCGGAGCTGATGCATATAAGGCCAAACTCGTGACGCCGAAGTGTGCTGAAAAGCTGTTCGGACTTGTCGGCAACTCATGTGTTGCCGTATCGAGCCCCTGGCAATTTGTGCCGAGGTGCGTTCGTGAAACAACCGAAGAAGCAAAATTCGGTACATAGAAAAAGCGAATACTGAATACGGGTTATGTTCACTGGAATCTGATTGATATGTTAAACGCAATTCTACAGATTATAACGCCCCTACCCGGGCTATTTAACATGCCGGGGGCCGAGTGCTGAGGAAAAAGGCACTTTACAGGTTTAAAAATAAAGAGTGCGGTCTTACAAAAATCATTAGGACCTCCTGTCGCACGTCTGCGCTGCCTTGCCTCGGTGAAAGGGCTCCTTAGTAGGAATAGCCTTTGGTTATTTATACAAAGCCGAACTTTAGAAAGAGTCCGTAAGATGACCAGGCTTGGAATCACCTGTTGTAAAAGATAAAAAAATAGTCAGGAAAAGTAAAAAGACTATGAGGGTGCGGACTGCATTGTAAGCCTGTCCGTACTGTGCCTCCGCCGATGACCATGGTATTTTAGGTGCATAATTATATATGCGCGGTATAAACTTCGCGGCTATATGGGGCGGACGACGGAGGCCGAACTGCTAATCCAGCTTTGAGATTGATTGGTCCTGTTTAGTAAAGACCGGTGGCTTGACGGCCGATGAGATACGCGGCTTGATAAGGCCGCTTTGTACTTCGACTGCAGCAACCATAGTACACTTCTCTGTACGGAGGGAGCATTCCGTATTTCCGTTTACAGTGATGACGCCGCGTGGACCGGGCATCTTAAGATTGAAATAGGCGTAATGTGGGACCGCATTAAAACGAGTAAAAGCAGTATGCCCGAGTAGTGCGTGGTAGCTACTGCGGAACGGTACAATATCAAAGGTCAAGCCTTCGCTTCTAAAGTTGTTCGGCGAGCCGAAAATGACTTCCAATGTAATTGATCCCGTGCAGCGAGCTTCTACGCCGGACACTGCTCCTTTGAAGGTAGCTATGGTGGGCTTGATTCATGAAGGATCAATGCCCATTTTGCGGACAGTGTCTTGGTAAAGTAGATTAAGACTACTGCCGCTGTCCATAAGGACTTTAGTGAGATGGAACCCATCGATAATTGGATCGAGGATCAGAGCTGCCGAACTTTCGTGACGGATACTGGCTGGGTAGTCCTCGCGATCAAAAGTGATCGGGCAGGCCGCCCATTGGCTTAATTTTGGGGTGCCTGGCTCTATGGCATTGGTGTCCTGTAGTGCGCGCTTGCACTCCTCTGTAGGTATGTGTGTCACATATACCATGTTGACTGTTTTTACTTCGGGGGGAAATTGCTTCTGACCCCCGGTGTTTGGTTGGCGAGTCTCTTCGTCGTCGCTGTCGCTGGGCGGCCCCTTCCCCTTGTGTTCGGCGTTAAGCTTGCCAGCTTGTTTGAAGACCCAACAGCTTCTGTTGGTGTGATTGGCTGGTTTATCGGGGGTGCCATGAATCTGGCAGGGCCGATCCAGTATCTTGTCTAAATTGGATGGTCCGTCTCTGTTTGCCTTGAATGGCTTTTTCCGTTGACCGGTTTTGGAGCCGCTGAATCCGGCGTTTACCGCCGCGTCTTGCGTTCCTTCATTATTATTTCGACGCTTGTGTTTATTGCGTCGTGGCCTGCCGTTGCCGTCTCGAACTTTGGAAGTGCCCGGACCACTGGTGCTGTTGCTTCTACGAGCGAGCCAGCTATCTTCTCCCACGCAAAAACGGTTCATCAGAGCGGTAAGGGCTGCCATGGATTTTGGTTTTTCTTGACCGAGGTGGCGGGCAAGCCATTCGTCTCGGACGCTATTTTTAAAGGCCGCGAGGGCTTCGACGTCCGGACAATCGACAATTTGGTTCTTTTTAATTAGGAACCTAGTCCAGAGCTTCCTGGCTGACTCCCCGGGCTACTGGATGATGTGACTTAGGTCGTCGGCATCCGGAGGCCGGACATATGTACCTTGAAAGTTATTGTGGAAGGCGTCTTCCAAGTCTTCCCAGCTGCCAATGGAGTTCTCTGGGAGGCTGTTCAGCCAGTGCCGCGCTGGTCCCTTTAATTTTAGTGGGAGGTATTTGATGGCGTGGAGGTCATCACCGCGGGCCATGTGGATATGGAGAAGGAAATCTTCAATCCATACTGCGGGATCTGTTGTTCCATCGTATGATTCGATATTCATGGGTTTAAACCCTTCCGGGAATTCGTGTTCCATTACCTCATCAGTGAAGCAGAGGGGATGTGTGGCGCCTCTATATCGGGCCAAGTCGCGACGTAGTGCGGATGTAGTCCGTCTGCGGTTTTCGGCCCGGACGTGGTTATGCTCGGTACATCTGGCTTGATAGCCGTCGTCGCGCGCCAGGGTATGCCCCCGCGATCCGTAGATCGATCTGGACTGACCTGCTCTGTTCTCCAGGTTTTGCCGCAGGTCATATGTGTATTCCCGAGCTGTGGTGTCTTTGCCTTTACGGCGAGGTAGTATGGGCAGGTGTTCGGTTTGAGTTGCCGCTTTGTCCCGGCCACGTGGTGGTCAGTCAGCCGCATTACGTGTTGATGGCATGGGCTCAAGTGCCTCGTCGTCGAATTGGGGTAGCAATTTACGCTTCGGGTAACTTTTAATGGGGCGCTCGAGTCCGTATTCCTCGGCTGCCAGGACATCAGTCCATCTGTCATTGAGCAGATATTGATCAGCTTGAAGCTGATGTTGTTTCTTTTTCAGGCTCCTCGCAGTGGCTATTAGCCGGCGCTTAAACCGCTCCTGCTCGACGGGTTCCTCAGGCACGATAAAGTCTTCGTCGCCGAGGCTCACCTCATCTTCGGAGAGTGGAAGATAGTTGTTGTCCTCCGAGTCTTTGTTTATGGCCTGTTCGTCAGGGCTGACTTGCCCATCTTCCCTATCGTCCTGTTCGGAAGTCGGCTCGATGGGATCTTCTTTGTCTTCGGCATCGTCCAGAGTATTGTTTTCTCTTGTGCCGGTATTGCTGTCTTTTCCACGGCATGATTTAGAGCGGTGCCGCTGACGTCGGCGCCTTGGCTGTATCTCAGGAGGTTTATCCTCAACTGGATCTTTCTTGTTATCGCCGTTATTCTCTTTGGGAGTATCCACGATGTACACGTCGTACGAGGAGGTGGCTGTCCAGCGCCCAGTAAACAGCGGGTTTTGGGCCTGCTCCTCTCCGGCATCGTTGTCCATACCGTCGATGTCTTCGGAGTCGTAATCGAGCATGTCGGTTAAGTCTTCGACAGTGGCAATGAAGTGGGGGGTGGGTGGGAAGCGAAATTCTCCGTCATCAGCCCCCAGTTCAAACCGGATATAATTCGGCTGTGAGTCCCCCGCTAAGGAGAGGGTTTTTAATGAGTTTAGCACATCACCCAAAGGCGAGTGTCGGAAGATGTCCGCGGAGCTGAACTCGACGATCGGCGCCCGATCAAGCTCGATGGGCGCGGACGCACGCGGTTCGGAACCTGTGGCCGGAGATGAATCCGAGGTTTCGGTGACACAGATCCTGTTCGAAGTTGGGTCTGTGTGAGGCTCCAACGCCGCTGAGTCTGCGGATTCCGTGGCGGGGTTGAGCTTCCCGTCCTCGGATGGCGCAATCTGCTCCGGATCTAGGGCCAGGGCAGTTACAGGCGCTATCTCCCGGGTATGGTCCGATGACAGATTTAGGTCATGTTCATCGTGGTGGTAGGGAGCGGCTGCCATGGGCTCGAATCCGTCAAAGATCAAGTCTTCGCGGATATCAGCAACGTAGTTCAAGCTTCCAAACCTGACCTGATGGCCAGGGGCATAGCTGTTGATCTGCTCTAGATGGCCAAGCGAGTTGGCCCGCAGTACCAAGCCGTCGAATACGAAGATCTGGCCGGGGAGAAAGACCTCCCTCCAGGCCGCATCGTTGTGGATGATTGATGGAGCCATCGAGTCTTCTAGCGATGACACAGCAGAACTCTCAATGAAAGCACCAATGTCGGTGTCAAAACTGGCGGATCTCGGGTAGGGGGTCCCGAACTGTGCGTCTGAGGTCGATGGTAACAGGAGACGGGGGACATGATGTTTACCCAGGTTCGGGCCCTCTCTATGGAGGTAATACCCTACGTCCTGCTTGATTGATCTTGATGAATATGAGTATTACAAGAGTTGATCTACCACGAGATCGTAATGGCTAAAGCCCTAGAAGTCTAGCCTGTCTGATTATGATTGCCCCTATGGACTAAACCCTCCGGTTTATATAGACACCAGAGGGGGCTAGGGTTGTACAAAGTCGGTTACAGAGAAAGGAATCTTCATATCCAAACGCCAACCTTGTCGTCCACGCCAAGGAGAGTCCCATCCGGACATGGGGGAGAGTCTTCTGTCTTGTATCTTCATGGCGCATCAGTCCGGCCCACGTTACGTAGCCTGGACGCCCGAGGACCCCTTAATCCAGGACTCCCTCAGGGACGTCCCCTCCGAGGTCTCCTCGGCGGGGTGGCCATGCGGAGGGCTGCACCACCAAAAAACAATCAATCTATGTTCTACCAGGGTCTACTAAAGAATAAGGCAATTGAAAATGCCGCGATATGTACCTAGTCGCATGGGGCTTGACCCTGGGTTCCCTCTCCGGAACCTTTTTGGATGCGTCAGACTCCTCTTCGGAGTCCGCGCTGTCGGACAGGACTAGCTTAGGCCGGCATTGTCTCTTCGGGGCCTGAGAAGGTTGAACCTCCTCGACGTCGCCGGACGCCGCCCTCTTCTTAGAGTGCGAGGAGGTGCTTTCCTCCTCGTCCTCATCCTTGTCTCCCTCCTGTGTAGATAGGGCCGCAGTGTCTCCGGACTGGCTGTCCGGACAAGCCCTGCGACGGAGGCCCTCCCTGGCTTCCGGCACCTCCGTCTTCTTGCCCTTCTTGTCGGGCGCCTTGTACGGCACCACGACCAACAGCTTCTCGAGCTGTTCGAATCGGCGCCCTTCTGGCAGCGGCGCCGGGCCACTGATCTTCTCGGCCTTGGAGAGCCAGCCTTGCAAAATCCACATCAAGAGGTTTGGATCAAATCATACGGTGCGAATATTCGAACTCATGTTAAGACAAATGCCGCTCACCTTCTTCGGAGGGTTCGCAGCATCGAGGCCGATGTCCCCCCCCCCCCTCCCCCTTCGACCGGCCACTCCTTCTGTGGCTTGAATAGCAGACCCCACACTTTCTTGTGGGTCGTGCTGAAAAGATGTTGTACGGTGACCGGATCTTCGGGGTCATACTCCCATATTGGTTTGGCCCTCTCCTGACAGGGGAGGAGTCGACGCTTGAGCATGATCTGCATCATGTTAACCAGCTTCACGCCGGTCCCCATTACGCTGACGAAGCGCTTCTGCAGTGCCTTCAAGTCATCAGCAGACCCCCAGTCCGGGCTCTTGGTGGTCCATGAGGCCAGACTGGTAGGGGGTCTGGATCTGAATGCGGGAGCTGCCGCCCAGGCGGCTCCCCTTGGCTTGGTGATGTAGAACCATTCCTTTTGCCATACCTTATCGGTGTCGATGAACTTGCCCTCTGGCCACGAGACCCGCGTCAGTTTGCTGATCATGGCCCCGCCATAGTCCGCATGTTCGCCACCAACCACCTTGGGCTTGACGTTGAACACCTTTAGCCATAGGCCGAAGTGTGGTCGGACCCGGAGGAGAGCCTCATAGAAGATAATAAAGGACGAGATGTGGAGGAGGGAGTTGGGGGCTAGATCGTGAAAATCTAGCCCGTAAAAGAACATCAACCCCCTCACGAAAGGGTGCAGGGGAAATCCAAGCCCCCTAAGGAACTGGGGAAGGAATACGACCCTTTCGCCCGGCCTGGGCGTAGGGACGATCTGGCCTGCTTCAGGGGCCCGATGGGCGATGTTGGTCGACAAGTAGCCGGCCAGCTTCAGCTTCAAGATGTCGCTATCGGTGACAATGGAGATGTCCCACTTCCCGTTGGAGCCAGATCCGGCCATGGCTGAAGGAGACGGGGAGGGATTTGTTGTGGAAGCAGAGAAAAGGGGCGCTGGAGCTCTAAAGATCTGCGTGAGCGGAAGGTGGAAGAAGGCGTGGGATGCTGACTGTTGTAGCTCCCCCTTTATAGGTTGTTGATAAGCCAAGAGTTCCTTTTTTCATGTCGTTGGCTTTTCCACTTACCAATATGCTCGCAACGTTATGTGCGGGGTGGGGAATCGAAATCATTGATCATATCCCCTGAAAGGCGGGGCACGATCTCCACCTTGAGGAGACATGCGAAACGTGGCGTCATCCTCAAGCCGCGCTTCAAGAAGTACTAACCGCTCGGCGTTATGGCCGGATGTGACTCTTCGAGAAAAAGTTGTCAGATGAAGGAATTGTTTACACTTGAACGATTTTTTGCCTTCATGGCTAAGTAAAGCGATCGTTTCGGATTCCGGACATCACTTGACTCCGAACATGAATGAAGCACACTGGAGAACTCGCCTCGCAAGCCGAATACTGTTGGCTGAGCAGATGCCGGACACAAGCCTTGGCGTTGGAGGCAAGTTCGGGGGCTACTGAGGGAGTTATGGACTAAGGGGTCCTCGGGGTGCCGACCCATCGAATATGGGCTAGACTGGTCAAGCCGTATAGCGACAGGAGGTCTATGAAGCCGTGGTGTGCCCTCCAAGTCAAGGATAGGCAGGATCTCTTTACCCTTTATTGTAATCTATCTCTGGTAACCCTAACCCTACCGGTGTCTACATAAACCGAGGGTTGTAGTCTTTAGGGCTAGAGCTACATTCATCACCTCATCACCTTAGGGTTTAGCTCATGCTGATCTCAAGGTAGATCTACTCTGTAACCATACTATACATCCAATACAATCAAGCAGGACGTAGGGTATTACCTCTTCGAGAGGGCCCGAACCTGGGTAAACACCGTGTTCATCAGCCCTTGTTCCCCATCGATCTCAGATCCACAGCTCGGGACCCCTACCCCGAGGTCTGCCAGTTTTGACACCGACAACGGATAAACAAATTACTGTTGGGCAATTGATAGAACTTCAAATAATTATGATGATATTCACGCAATGATCATTATATAGGCATCACGTCCAAGATTAGTAGACCGACTCCTGCCTGCATCTACTACTATTACTCCACACATCAACCACTATCCAGCATGCATCTAGTGTATTAAGTTCATGGAGAAACGGAGTAATGCAATAAGAACGATGACATGATGTAGAAAAGATTTATTCATGTAGGAATAGACCCCATCTTGTTATCCTTAATGGCAACGATCAATACATGTCTTGCTGCCCCTTCTGTCACTGGGAAAGAACATCGCACAACCGAACCCATCACAAAGCACCTCTTCCCATGGCAAGAAAAATCAATCTAGTCGGCCTAACTAAACCAAAGATTCAAAGAAGAAATACGAGGCTATAAGTAATCATGCATATAAGAGATCAAAGAAACTCAAATAACTTTCATGGATAAATAGATCTGATCATAAACTCAAAGTTCATCGCATCCCAACAAACACACAGCAAAAAGAGTTACATCAAATAGATCTCCAAGAGACCATTGTATTGAGAATCAAAAGAGAGAGAGGAAGCCATCTAGCTACTAACTACGGACCCATAGGTCTACAATGAACTACTCAGGCATCATCGGAGAGGCACCAATGAGGATGATGAACCCCTCCGTGATGGTGTCTAGATTGGATATAGTGGTTCTGGAACTTGCGGCGGCTAGAATTGTGTTTCGTCGACTCGCCTATGGTTTTTGGATTTTCGGGGTATTTATAGAGCAAAGAGGCGGTGCGGCAGGCGGCCGAGGTGGGCACAACCCACCAGGGCGCGCCTGGGCCCCCAGGCGCGCCCAGGTGGGTTGTGCTCCCCTCGGAGCCCCCCTCTATTACTTCTTTGGCCCAACAGGTGTCTTCTGGTCCAGAAAAAATCTCCAAAAAGTTTCGCTGCGTTTGGACTCCGTTTGGTATTGATTTTCTGCGAAGTAAAAAGCAAAAAACAGCAACTGGCACTGGGCACTATGTCAATAGGTTAGTCCCAAAAAATGATATAAAGTTGCTATAAAATGATTGTAAAACATCCAAGAATGATAATATAACAGCATGGAACAAGCAAAAATTATAGATACGTTGGCGACGTATCAATCACTAATCCCGATGGTAATCGAAGAGCGAGCGTGCCGACGGCGATCACATCAACCTTGGAACCATTTCCCACGCGCATCGTCACTTACTCCTTCGCCAGCCTCCATCTATTCCGTAGTTCATGCTTTGAGTTGCAAATGTGAGCAATCGAACCGGTATCAAATACACAGGCACTACAACGAGAGTTGGTCAGGTACACATCAATAACATGTATACCATATATACCTTTGTTGATGTTGGCCCCCTTCTTGTCGGCCAGATACTTGGGGCAGTTCCGCTTCCAGTGGCCAGTTCCCTTGCAATAGAAGCACTCAGTCTCCGGCTTGGGTCCAGCCTTGGGTTTCTTCACGGGAGGAGCAACTGCTTTGCCACCTTTCTTGAAGTTTCCCTTCTTTCCCTTGCCTTTCTTGAAACTAGTGGTTTTATTCACCATCAACACTTAATGCTCCTTCTGGATGTCTGACTCAGCGACTTTCAGCATCGCGAACAGCTCGGAGACTGACTTGTTCATCCCTTGCATGTTATAGTTCAACACAAAGCTCTTGTAGCTAGGTGGTAGCGATTGAAGAACTCTGTCAGTGACAGCCTATGGCGGGAGCTCAACTCCCAACTCAGCCAGACGGTTGTAGTACCCAAACATTCTGAGTATGTGCTCACTAACAGACCCGTTCTCCTCCATCTTGCAAGCATAGAACTTATCGGAGGTCTCATACCTCTCGATCCGGGCATTCTTCTCAAAGATAAACTTTAACTCCTGGAACATCTCATATGCTCCATGACGTTCAAAATGCCTTTGAAGTCCCGGCTCTAAGCCATACAGCATGGCGCATTGAACTATTGAGTAGTCTTCAACACGCGACTGCCAGGCGTTCACAGCTTCCGCAGTTGCTAGAGGGGGTGGCGCACCAAGCGGTGCATCTAGGACATAAGCCTTTTAGGCAGCCGTGAGGATAATCCTTAGATTACGGGCCCAGTCCACAAAGTTACTTCCATCATCTTTCAGCTTAGCTTTCTCTAGGAACGCATTGAAATTCAGGGGAGCTACTGCACGAGCCATTGATCTACAACATAAATTTGCAAAGATAACTTAGACTATTATTCATGATAAATGAGTTCAATTAATCATATTACCTAAGAACTCCCACTCAAGCAACATCCCTCCGGTTGTCTGAGTGTAACATGATCCAAATTCACCAACCCAAGTCCGATCATCACGTGAGATGAGGTGGTTTCAATGGTGAACATCTCTATGTCGATCATATCTACTATATGACTCGTGTTCGACCTTTCGGTCTCTTGTGTTCCGAGGCCATGTTTGTACATGCTAGGCTCGTCAAGTTTAACCCAAGTGTTCCGCATGTGCAAAACTGGCCTACACCCGTTGTATGCGAACGTAGAGTCTATCACACCCGATCATCATGTGGTGCTTCGAAATGATGAACTTTCGCAACGGTGCACACTTGGGGAGAACACAATTTTATCTTGAAATTTTAGTGAGGGATCACCTTATAATGCTACCGTCGTCCTAAGCAAAATAGGATGCATAAAAGGATTAACATCACATGCAAATCTTAAGTGACATGATATGGCCATCAACTTGTGCTTTTGATCTCCATCTCCAAAGCACCGGCATGATCTCCATCATCACCGGCATGACACCATGATCTCCATCATCATGGTGTCCATCATCGTGTCTCCATCGGGGTTGCCACGCCAACCATGCTTCTACTACTATTGCTACAGCTTAGCGATAAAGTAAAGCATTACATAGCGTTTAATGATTGACACGCGGGTCATACAATAATTAAAGACAACCCTATGGCTCCTACCGGTTGCCGTATTCATCGACATGCAAGTCGTGATAAACTATTACAAAACATGATCATCTCATACATCAAATATATCTCATGATGTCTTTGGCCATATCATATCACAACATACCCTGCAAAAACAAGTTAGACGTCCTCTACTTTGTTGTTGCATGTTTTACGTGGCTGCTGTGGGTAACTAGTAAGAACGGTTCTTAACTATGCAAAGGCACAACGGTGATATGCAAGTTGCTATTTAACCTTCAACAAGGACCGCCTTTGTCGAATCCGATTCAACTAAGGTGGGAGAGACAGACACCCGCCAGCCATCTTTATGCAACAAGTTGCATGTCAGTCGATGGAACCGGTCTCATGTACGTGGACATGTAAAGTTGGTCTGGGCCGCTTCATCCCACAATACCGCTGAATCAAGAAAAGACCAAGGGAGGAAGCAATTTGAATGTCAAAGCCCACAAACTCCTTTGTGTTCTACTCGTGATGTCATCTACGCATAGACCTAGCTCATGATGCCACTGTTGGGGAACGTTGCATGGGAAACAAAAAAATTCCTACGCTCACCAAGATCAATCTAGGAGATGAACACCAATGAGAGGAGAGATTGCATCTACATACCCTTGTAGATTGCTAAGCGGAAGTGTTAAGAAACGCGGTTGATGTAGTCGAACGTCTTCGTGATCCAATCACGATCCGTCCACGATCTCCCGATCCAAGCGCCGAACGGATGGCACCTCTGCGTTCAACACACGTACGGCTTGATGACGCCTTCACCTCCTCGATCCAGCGAGCAATGGTGAAGTAGTAGCTCGAGTCCTCCGGCAGCACGACGGCGTGATAGCGGTGGTGGTGGAGAAATCTCAACAGGGCTTCGCCAAGCCTCACAGAGAAGAAGAAGGACTACGAGGGAGAGGAAGGGTAGCGCCGTGGCATAGATCAGGTGCGGCTGCCCTCCCTCTACTCCTCTATATATAGGAGGAAGGGAGGAGGAGGGGGCGCCCTA
Organism: Thinopyrum elongatum; assembly: GCA_011799875.1. Classification (NCBI taxonomy): domain Eukaryota; kingdom Viridiplantae; phylum Streptophyta; class Magnoliopsida; order Poales; family Poaceae; genus Thinopyrum; species Thinopyrum elongatum. The sequence goes on from CM022297.1 coordinate 336,488,838, forward strand.
GGGTTTCCCCTAGGGGGCGGAGGCCACCACAGATGAGGGCGCCCATAGGGAAACCCTAGGGTGGCTTGCCCCCCAAGCCAGGTGGAGAGAGCCCTAGGGGGGCGCCCCACCTCCTCTAGTGATCATGGGATGGGGTAAGGGGGCGCACAACCCCTTAGTGGGCTGGTGTGCTCCCTCCCCTTGGCCCATGAGGCCCCCAAACACTTGTCGGGGCCCCCGAAACCCCTTTTGGTTCTCCTGGTCATAACCCGGTACCCCCGGAACACTTCCGGACTCTGATTCCCTTCGTCCTATATATCAATCTTCACCTCCGGACTATTCCAAAGTTCCTCGTCATGTTCGGGATCTCATTCGGGACTCCAAACAACCTTCGGTTACCACCAAAACAACTCAACTATACTTATATCGTCACCAAACGTTAAGTGTGTAGACCCTGCGGGTTCGAGAACTATGCAGACATGACCGAGACACCTCTATGGTCAATAACCAATAGCGGGACCTGGATGCCCATATTGGTTCCTACATATTCTATGAAGATCTTTATCGGTCGAACCTCAATGTCAAGGATTCGGCTAATCCCGTATGTAGTTCCCTTTGTCTAGCGGTATGTTACTTGCCCGAGATTTCATCGTCAATATCACCATACCTAGTTCAATCTCGTTACCGGCAAGTCTCTTTACTCATTCCATAATACAAGATCCCGTGGCTAACCCATTAGTCACATTGCTTGCAAGCTCATTGTGATGTTGTATTACCGAGAGGGCCCAGAGATACCTCTCCATCATACGGAGTGACAAATCCCAGTCTTGATCCATGCCAACTCAACAGACACCCTCGGAGATACCTATAGAGCACCTTTATAGTCACCCAGTTATGTTGCGACGTTTGGTACACACAAGGTACTCCTCCGGTGTTAGTGAGTTGCATGATCTCATGGTCATAGGAACATATACTTGACATGCAGAAAATGATAGCAATAAACTTGACACGATCATATACTATGTTCATAGTTTGGGTCTTGTCCATCACATCATTCTCCTAATGATGTGATCCCATTATCAAATGACAACTCATGTCTATGGCTAGGAAACCATAGCCATCTTTGATCAATGAGCTAATCCGGTAGAGGCTCACTAGGGACATGTTGTTATCTATGTATCCACACATGCATTTGAGTTTCCAGTCAATACAATTATAGCATGGATAATAAACAATTATCATGAACAAGGAAATATAATAGTAACCACTTTATTATTGCCACTAGGGCATATTTCCAACAGTTTTCCCAACTTGGAGAGCAAGATCAATAAGACTCAGAGTAGGACATGGGTTGAGAGTACGACCCGGAATCATCTGTAACCCAGGACCCCGCTGTTATATAAAGAGGACATCCTGGGACATAGAGGACATGTTACAATCTCCCGAAAGCTAGGTAGCGAAAGAGCATCCTTGTAATTGAGATCTGTTGGGAAACGTTGCATGGAAAACAAAAAAAATTCTACGCACACGCAAGATCTATCCATGGAGATGCATAGCAACGAGAGGGGAGAGTGTGTCTACGTACCCTCGTAGACCGTAAGCGGAAGCATTTAGTAACGCGGTTGATGTAGTCGAACTTCTTTGCGATCCAACCGATCGAGTACCGAACGTACGGCACCTCCGCGTTTAGCACACGTTCAGCTCGGTGACGTCCTCGCCTTCTTGATCCAGCAAGACGGTGAAGTAGTGGATGAGTTCCGGCAGCACGACGGCGTGCTGACGGTGGTGGTGATGCTATCTCCGCAGGGCTTCGCCTAAGCACTACGAAAATATGACCGAGGGACAAAACTGTGGAGAGGGGCACCGCACACGGCTAAGAGATTGTTGTGGGCTATGTGTGGCGCCCCCTCCCACATATATATAGGTGGGGGGAGAGGGGAGGCAGCCAGGAGGCACCCCAAGTGGGGCCAAATCCCACTTAGGCTCCTGCCCCTAGCTGCGCCCCCCTTCCATGTTTGTGTGCGGGAGGAAGGCAGGGGGAGGTGGCGCCCCCCCCCCCCCTTCCTTTCTCTAATGAGGAGGGAAAGGCGAGAGGGGCTAACCCTCCCCCATTCTTTCCCTAGGGCCGGCGGCCAGGGAGAGGGCACGCCAGCTGATACGTATCCAATGTATCTATAATTTATGAAGTATTCATGCCATGTTTACAACAATTTTATATGGTTTTGGTATGATTTGATTAGAACTAACCTAAACAGACGCTGTTTTCAGCAGAACTACCGTGGTGTCATTTTTTTGTGCAGAAATAAAAGTTCTCGGAATGGGCTGAAAATTTACGATGATTTTTTATGGACCAAAAGAGACCCCCGAAGCACCGAAGCTAGGCCAGGAAGTGACCGAGGTGGCCACAAGCCGCCAGGGCGCGCCCTGGGGGGTAGGGCGCGCCCCTACGGCTTGTGGGCACCTCGGGCACCCCCTTGACGTGAGACCGACGTCAATTTTTTTATAAATACCCAAACCTCCAAAAAGAACCCTAGATCAGAAGTTCCGCCGCTGCAAGCCTCTGTAGCCATGAAAAATCAATCTAGGCCCTCTCCAGCACCCTGCCGGAGGGGGCCATCATCACCGGAGGCCATGGAGGAGGAATCCGGAGGGGGCCATCATCACCATGGAGGCCAAGGACCAGAGGGAGAACCTCTCCCCATCTAGGGGGGAGGCCATGGAGGAGGAAGCACAAGGGGGAGACTCTCTCTCGGTGGCGCCGGAGTGCCGCCGGGGGAACCATCGTCGCGGTGATCGTCTTCATCAACATCACATTCTTCATCATCGTCCTCATCTCTTTTCAGTGGTCCACTCTCCCGCACCCCACTGTAATCCCCTACTTGAACATGGTGCTTTATGCCACATATTATGATCCAATGATGTGTTGCCATCCTATGATGTTTTGAGTAGATTTCTTTTGTCTTTTGGGTTGATTGATGATCTAGATTGGTTTGAGTTGTATGCTTTATTTTGGTGCTATCCTATGGTGCCTTCTGTGCCGCGCACACGTGAGGGATTCCCGCTGTAGGGTGTTGCAATACGTTCATGATTCACTTATAGTTGGTTGCTAGAGTGACAGAAGCATAAACCCGAGTAAGGGGGTTGTTGCGTATGGGATAAAGGGAACTTGATACTTTAATGCTATGGTTGGGTTTTACCTTAATGATCTTTAGTAGTTGCGGATGCTTGCTAGAGTTCCAATCATAAGTGCATATGATCCAAGTAGAGAAAGTATGTTAGCTTATGCCTCTCCCTCATATAAAATTACAATAATGATTACCGATCTTGTTAACAATTGCCTAGGACAATTCCGCACACCGTTCCATCATTATTCCACACTCACTATTTGTAATATACTGTGATATATTCTAACTTTATGATAACAGCACCTATTTTTATATTTTATTTCTCCTATATCATGCAAAGCTATCCTCTTCATACCCACAACGTAGTTTTATTTCTCGTTTCTAGATGGAAGCAAACGTTTGATGTACGTAGAGTCGTATCAGTGGCAGATAGGACTTGAGAGAATATTGATCTTACCTTTAGCTCCTTGTGGGTTCGACACTTCATACTTATAACTTCCACCTTTGGAAATATCTACGATGATTCCTTGCACTTGGGGATTATCAAGTTCTTTTCTGGCGCCGTTGCCGGGGAGCAATAGCATGGGGTTGATATTCTCGTGTGTGCTTGTTTGCTTTCTTCACTAAGTAGATTTTGTTTTCCCTTTTGTTTTTGTTTTCTTTAGTTGTGGGTGAAAAAAATTAAAAGAATGCAAAATACAAAAAAAATTACTTGCGTCTTATGCCTAAACACTTTTTCAAAAAGAGAAGTGATTGGAAGGTTATGCATTGGAGAAGTGAGGGTCGACCTTGAACACTTGTGTTCATGCTCATGGAAACAATGTAGAATTTTTCATGGAAGTTTCTCAAAAATAATTATCCCCTTGTATATATCCATTGTATTATAAAAATAGTGTGCCAAGTTTTGTCTTTAGGATGATTAGATTGCTTGTTTGCTATGTGCGGTGCAAAAACAGAAACTTTGGCTGTAGTGCGTGATTTTACATTTTTTACTGGAACGTCAAAAGTTTATGAAATTTTTACAAAGTACTTCTATGCAAAAAAATTATTTTTTCCTAATTTTTTAGAATTTTTGGAGTTACAGAAGTATATGAATTTTCCAGATTGCTACAGACTGTCCTGTTTTTGACAGATTCTGTTTTCTATGTGTTGTTCACTTATTTTGATGAATCTATGGGTAGTATCGGGGGGTCTGAACCATGGTGAAGTTGGGATACAGTATATATAATTCTAATATGAAATTGGAATGAGTTTACAACAGTATCTAAAAGTAGTGATTTGCTTTATTATACTAACGGATCTCACAAGGTTTTTTGTTAAGTTTTGTGTGGATGAAGTGTTCGAAGATCGAGGAGTTATCGATATGAGAAGAATAAGGAGAGGCAAGAGTTCAAGCTTGGGGATGTCCAAGGCACCCCAAGTAAATATTTCAAGGATACTCAAGCATCTAAGCTTGGGAATGCCCCAGTTGGCATCCCATCTTTGTTCTTCAACAATTATCGGTATATCTCGGTTTTTGTTTTGTTCACGTGATATGCGTCTTTTGTGTTTATTTATTTTTATTTCCCTATTATGCACCATGATATTATGAGATAGTCCTTCATTGATTTATAGAATACTTCATGCGCTTCACTTAAATCTTTTGAGTATGGCTTTATAGAATGCTCTTTGTGCTTCACTTAAATCTTTTGAGTATCGCTTTATAGAATGTTTCGTGTGCTTCACTTATATATTTTGAGCTTGGATATTGGTCAACCTATATTAATTGTAGAATGCTCTATGAACTTCACTTATATCTTTTAGAGTATGACTAAAATTATCATTGGGATTGGGCTTGGAAGAGTATCATTAAAATTTCATGCCTAGCTAAAAAGGCATTAAAGAAAAGCGCTTGTTGGGAGACAACCCAATACTTACCCCTACTGTTTTTGTCTGTTCACATGATTAAGCTAATATATTAATCATGTTTTATAACTTTTGTTTCAATAAAGTGCCAAGTAAAGCCTTTGGGATAGTGTGGTTGATAGTTGATTTGATTCTGTGCAAAAACAGAAACTTTTGCGTCCAGTAACAGAATTGTTAAAATTAACTGGAAAGTGGAAAACCTCTGAATTTTTTACAGAGGATTTATATACAAATTTTCAACGTTATCCTATTTTTTCAGGAGTTTTCGAGTAATATAAGTATGAGCATAATTCATAATTTTACAGACTGTTCTGTTTTTGACAGATTCTGTTTTTGATGCATAGTTTGCTTGTTTTCTAGTTTCTATGGCTTATATTGCTTAATATAAATTGTGGAAATTATAGAGTGCAGTAGTAATTATGTGGAAACAATTATGAATCTTGTCTTTTACAGTACCCAAGTGAATGATTTGTTTTACTATACTAACCCATCTCACAAAGTTCCGTTAAGTTTTTTGTGATTGAAGTTTTCAAGTTTTGGGCGAGATATCGATATGAGAAGAATGAAGAGTGGCAAGAACCTAAGCTTGGGGATGCCCAAGGCACCCAAAGGTAATATTCAAGGAAGACTCAAGTGCCTAAGCTTGGGGATGCCCCGGAAGGCATCCCCTATTTCGTCTTCAAAACTATCGGTATACCTTACTTGGAGCTATATTTTTATTCATCACATGATATATGTTTTGCTTGGAGCGTATTTTCATTTTACTAGATGTTTGAATAAAATCATTGGATCTGAAATCTTGAATGGGAGAGAGTCTTCACATGGCTAATTAACTATTGGGCTACTCATTGATCTTCACTTATATCCTTTTGGGAGTAGTTTTGTCATTTACTCTCGTTCTTCACTTATATCCTATGAGTAAATGGTTGAATGAATTGAATATCATAAATATGAAATTATATATGTTGCATATGCTTATCCCATGGGGAGTAATGACTTCACATATAATAAGTATAGGTGGTAAAATTTATTGAAAGTTAGCAAACACCGCATTGGTCACTTGAACAATTCATGAAAGAATATTGAAGGAAGAGACATTTCACATATAAATATACTATCTTGGACATCTTCTATGATTGTGAGCCCCATTAATTATTTTCAAACTTGAGAAAATTAGTTGAAGTTGGACAAGGAAGACAACGTAATGAGTTATGTTTGGATATATTTGTATAGAAGTTATATTGTTATGGATCCTCCAACATGTGGTGCTTGCTTAGGATCTTTTGCTAGCCAAAATTTTGTACTAAGTAGAGATACTACTTGTGCATCCAAAAAACCCTTAAGCTCCGTTTCTTGCCATCAGTGTCCACCATATCTACCTATGGATTGAATAAGATCCTTCAAGTAAGTTGTCATCAGTGCAAAAAGCAATAAAAATTGCTCCTAAATATGTATGATCTTTTATTGTTAGGGAAAATAAGCGTTGTACGAACTTGTGATGGTAAAGAAATAAAAGCGACGGACTGCATAATAAAGGTTGCTATCACAAAGGGCAATACAGCATGACATTCCTTTGCATTAAGGGTTTGCACATCCAAAATTAAAAAGCGCATGACAACCTCTGCTTCCCTCTGCGAAGGGCCTATCTTTTACTTTCATGTATTTACTTTTATGCAAGAGTCAATAGTATTCCTTCTTATTTCAACCTCAATTATTCTTTAGTTGGCAAGCATCATATGGTGGGGAAAGATCCAATCATATATGGCCATTCAAATATATTTGATCATAAATTATTATTGTTGACAATTATCTATATGGTAAATAAGTTGGGAGGTGAAACTTTAAGCCCCTATTTTTCTCTATGTTCGATGGATGCTATTTGTTCTAAAAATATGCTTTGAGTGTTAGCAATCATGGAAGACTATATGATAGTTGAGTATGTGGAATTTGCTAAATCAAAGCTCTTACATAGACCCTTCCTGAAAATAAGATGAATTGCAATTGTTTGGTGACCGAGAACATAGTTTGTTAGTTTGCAAGAAACTTTATGATCTATACTTTAACATGTGAATAGCTTGTTACTTGATCATGAGAAGTTTTATGAGATGAACTACTGTTTATGATATATAATGGTGCTAGAAAAAGTGTTTGGAACCACCATTGATCAAATTTATGCACTATGCTAGCATTCACACTTCATAAATTATTTCTTTTATCATTTACCTACTCGAGGACGAGCAGGAATTAAGCTTGGGGATGCTGATACGTCTCCAACATATCTATAATTTATGAAGTATTCATGCCATGTTTACAACAATTTTATACGGTTTTGGTATGATTTGATTAGAACTAACCCGGACTGACGTTGTTTTCAGCAAAACTACCGTGGTGTCGTTTTTTGTGCAGAAATAAAAGTTCTCAGAATGGGCTAAAAATTTACGATGAATTTTTATGGACCAAAAGAGACCCCTGAAGCACCAGAGCTGGGCCAGGAAGTGACCGAGGTGGCCACAAGCCGCCAGGGCGCGCCCTGGGGGTAGGGCGCGCCCCTACGGCTTGTGGGCACCTCGGGCACCCCCTTGACGTGAGACCGATGCCAAAAATTCTTATAAATACCCAAACCTCCGAAAAAACCCTAGATCGGAAGTTCCACTGCCGCAAGCCTCTGTAGCCACGAAATATCAATCTAGGCCCTCTCCGGCACCCTGTCGGAGGGGGCCATCATCACCGGAGGCCATGGAGGAGGAATCCGGAGGGGGCCATCATCACCATGGAGGCCAAGGACCAGAGGGAGAACCTCTCCCCATCTAGGGGGGAGGCCATGGTGGAGGAAGCACAAGGGGGAGACTCTCTGCCCCTCTCTCTCGGTGGCGCCGGAGTGCCGCCGGGGGAACCATCGACGCGGTGATCATCTTCATCAACATCACCTTCTTCATCATCGTCCTCATCTCTTTTTAGCGGTCCACTCTCCCGCACCCCACTGTAATCCCCTACTTGAACATGGTGCTTTATGCCACATATTATGATCCAATGATGTGTTGCCATCCTATGATGTTTTGAGTAGATTTCTTTTGTCTTTTGGGTTGATTGATGATCTAGATTGGTTTGAGTTGTATGCTTTATTTTGGTGCTGTCCTATGGTGCCTTCTGTGCCGCGCACACATGAGGGATTCCCACTGTAGGGTGTTGCAATACGTTCATGATTCATTTATAGTGGGTTGCTAGAGTGATAGAAGCTTAAACCCGAGTAAGGGGGTTGTTGCGTATGGGATAAAGGGGACTTGATACTTTAATGTTATGGTTGGGTTTTACCTTAATGATCTTTAGTAGTTGCGGATGCTTGCTAGAGTTCCAATCATAAGTGCATATGATCCAAGTAGAGACAGTATATTAGCTTATGCCTCTCCCTCATATAAAATTACAATAATGATTACCGATCTTGTTAACAAATGCCTAGGACAATTCCGCACACCGTTCCATCATTATTCCACACTCGCTATTTGTAATATATTGTGATATATTCTAACTTTATGATAACAGCACCTATTTTTATATTTTAGTTCTCCGATATCATACAAAGCTATCCTCTTCATACCCACAATGTAGCTTTATTTCTTGTTTCTAGATGGAAGCAAATGTTCGGTGTACGTAGAGTCGTATCAGTGGCAGATGGGACTTGAGAGAATATTGATCTTACCTTTAGATCCTTGTGGGTTCGACACTTCATACTTATCACTTCTACCTTTGGAAATTGCTATGATGATTCCTTGCACTTCGGGATTATAAGCCCCCTTGTGGGCTGGTGTGTCCCTCCCCTTGGCCCATTAGGCCCATAGACCTCCCGGGGGTGTCCGGAACCCCTTCCGGCAATCCGATGACTACCCGGTGCACTCCAAAACTCTTCCGGTGTCCAAATATTATCGTCCTATATATCAATCTTTACCTCTGGACCATTCTGGAGCTCCTCGTCATGTCCGTGATCTCATCCGGGACTCAGAACAACATTCGGTCACCAAATCATATAACTCATATAACACTATATCGTCAACGAACATTAAGCGTGCGGACCCTATGGGTTCGAGAACTATGTAGACATGACCGAGACACCTCTTCGGTCAATAACCAATTGCGGAACCTGGATGCCCATATTGATTCCTACATATTCTACGAAGATCTTTATCGGTCGAACCTTATGACAACATACGTAATTTCCTTTGTCTGTCAGTATGTTACTTGCCCAAGATTCGATCATCGGTATCTTCATACCTAGTTCAATCTCGTTACCGGCAAGTCTCTTTACTCATTCTGTAATACATCATCTTGTAACTAACTCATTAGTCACTTTGCTTGCAAGCTTCTTGTGATGTGTATTACCGAGAGGGCCCAGAGATACCTCTCCGATACACGAAGTGACAAATCCTAATCTCGATCCATGCCAACTCAACAGACACCTTCGGAGATACCTGTAGAGCATCTTTATGATCACCCAGTTACGTTGTGATGTTTGATAGCACACAAGGTATTCCTCCGGTATATGGGAGTTGCATGATCTCATAGTCGAAGGAATATGTATTTGACATTAAGAAAGCAATAGCAATAAACTGAATGATCATATGCTAAGCTAACTGATGGGTCTTGTCCATCACATCATTCTCCTAATGATGTGATCCCGTTATCAAGTGACAACTCATGTCTATGGTTAGGAAGCCTTAACCATCTTTGATCAATGAGCTAGTCAAGTAGAGGCTCACTAGGGACATGGTATTTGTTTATGTATCCACACATGTATTTAAGTTTTCGGTCAATACAATTCTAGCATGAATAATAAACCTTTATCATGATTAAGGAAATATAATAATAACCATTTTATTATTACCTCTAGAGCATATTTCCATCAGTCTCCCACTTGCACTAGAGTCAATAATCTAGTTCACATCACCATGTGATTAACACCCATAGTTCACATCGCCATGTGACTAACACCCAAAGAGTTTACTAGAGTCAATAATCTAGTTCACATCGCCATGTGATTAACACCCAAAGAGTACTAAGGTGTGATCATGTTTTTCTTGTGAGAGAGGTTTAGTTAACGGGTCTGCCATATTCAGATCCGTATGTATTTTGCAAATTTCTATGTCTATAATGCTCTGCATAGAGCTACTCTAGCTAATTGCTCCCACTTTCAATACCTTTCCAAATTGAGACTCAGAGTCATCCGAATCGGTGTCAGAGCTTGCATCGACGTAACCCTTTACGACGAACTCTTTATCACCTCCATAACCGAGAAACATTTCCTTAGTCCTCTTTAGGTACCTAAGGATAATTTTGACCGCTATCCAGTGATCCACTCCTGGATCACTACTGTACCCCCTTGCCAAACTCAAGGCAAGGCACACAACTGGTCTGGTACATAGCATGTCATACTTTATAGAATCTATGGCTGAGGCATAGGGAATGACTTTCATTCTCTCTCTATCTTCTGCCATGGTCGGGCTTTGAGTCTTACTCAACTTCACACCTTGCAACACAGGCAAGAACCCTTTATTTGACTGATCCATTTTGAACTTCTTCAAAACTTTTGCCAAGGTATGTGCTTTGTGAAAGTCCTATTAAGCGTCTCGATCTATCCCTATAGATCTTGATGCCCAATATGTAAGTAGCTTCACCGAGGTTTTTCATTGAAAAATTCTTACTCAAGTATCCTTTTATGCTATCCAGAAATTCTATATCATTTCCAATCAACAATATGTCATCCACATATAATATCAGAAATGCTACAAAGCTCCCACTCACTTTCTTGTAAATACAGGCTTCACCGTAAGTCTGTATAAAACCATATGCTTTGATCACCTCATCAAAGCGTATATTCCAACTCCGAGATGCTTGCACCAGTCCATAGATGGATCGCTGGAGCTTGTACACTTTGTTAGTACCTTTAGGATCGACAAAACCTTCTGGTTGCATCATATACAACTCTTCTTTGAGAAATCCATTAAGGAATGCAGTTTTGACATCCATTTGCCAGATTTCATAATTATAAAATGCGGCAATTGCTAACATGATTCGGACAGACTTAAGCATTGCTACGGGTGAGAAAGTCTCATCGTAGTCAACCCCTTGAACTTGTTGAAAACCTTTTGCGACAAGTCGAGCTTTGTAGATAGTAACATTACCATCAGCGTCAGTCTTCTTATTAAAGATCCATTTATTCTCTATGGCTTACCGATCATCGGGCAAATCCACTAAAGTCCATACTTTGTTCTCATACATGGATCCTATCTCAGATTTCATGGCCTCAAGCAATTTATCGGAATCTGGGCTCATCATAGCTTCTTCATAGTTCGTAGGTTCGCCATGGTCTAATAACATAACTTCCAGGACAGGATTGCTGTACCACTCTGGTGCGAAACGTGTTCTGGTCGACCTACGAGGTTCAGTAGTAACTTGATCTGAAGTTTCATGATCATCATCATTTGCTTCCTCTCTGGTTGGTGTAGGCATCACAGGAACGGCTTTCCCTGATGTACTACTTTCCAATTCAAGAGAAGGTACAATTACCTCATCAAGTTCTACTTTCCTCCCACTCACTTCTTTCGAGAGCAACTCCTTCTCTAGAAAGGACCCATTCTTAGCAACAAAGATTTTTGCCTTCGGATCTGTGGTAGAAGGTATACCCAATAGTTCCTTTCGAGTATCCTATGACGCACTTCTCCGCTTTGGGTTCGAGCTTATCAGGCTGAAGCCTTTTTGACATAAGCGTCGCATCCCTAAACTTTTAAGAAACGACAGCTTAGGTTTCTTGCCAAACCACACTTCATACGGTATCATCTCAATGGATTTAGACGGTGCCCTATCTAACGTGAATGCGACTGTCTCTAATGCATAACCCCAAAATGATAAAGGCAAATTGGTAAGAGACATCATAGAATGCACCATATCTAATAAAGTACGGTTAGAACGTTCGGACACACCATTACGCTGTGGTGTTCCAGGTGGCGTAAGTTGTGAAACAATTCCACATTTTTCATAAATGAAGGCCAAACTCGTAACTGAAATATTCGCCTCCATGATCAGATCGTAGAAACTTTATTTTCTTGTCACGATGATTTTCCACTTCACTCTGAAATTCTTTGAACTTTTCAAATGTTTCAGACTTGTGTTTCATTAAGTAGATATACCCATACCTACTCAAATCATCTGTGAAGGTTAGAAAATAACGATACCCGCCGCGTGCTTCAACACTCATCGGACCGCATACATCGGTATGTATTATTTCCAATAAGTCATTAGCTCGCTCCATTGTTCCGGAGAACGGAGTTTTAGTCATCTTGCCCATGAGGCATGGTTCACAAGTATCAAATGATTCATAATCAAGTGATTCCAAAAGTCCATCCGCATGGAGTTTCTTCATGCGCTTTACACCAATATGACCTAAACGGCAGTGCCACAAGTATGTTGCACTATCATTATCAACTTTGCATCTTTTGGCATCAATATTATGAATATGTGTATCACTACGATCGAGATTCAATAAACCATTCACATTGGGTGTATGACCATAGAAGGTTTTATTCATTAAACAGAACAACAATTATTCTCTGAATTAAATGAATAACCGTATTGCAATAAACACGATCTAATCATGTTCATGCTCAACGCAAACACCAAACACTACAAAAAAAAGACACATCCGTGACATTTTGGGCCGAACGAATTTTTTTCTGTCATGCTTATGACACTTCTATGACGATAATTGTGACAAAAGCATGTATCATCATAGATGTGGTGGGCTCCTACTTCTATGACAAAAAATCATGACAGAAAATGGGCTTTTCGTCCTGGGTGGGCCGAGGACACACTTGCATGACATTCTTTGGGCCGTCCATGATGGAAAAAATCATGGTAGAAGCGAGGGCGAGGAAAATAACAGGGAGTTCCCGGTTACGGTGGGTGGTCGGTGTTGGAAATATGCCCTAGAGGCAATAATAAAGTGGTTATTATTATATTTCCTTGTTCATGATAATTGTCTATTGTTCATGCTATAATTGTGTTATCCGGAAATCGTAATGCATGTGTGAATACATAGACCACAACATGTCCCTAGTGAGCCTCTAGTTGACTAGCTCGTTGATCAATAGATGGTTACGGTTTCCTGACCATGGACATTGGATGTCGTTGATAACGGGATCACATCATTAGGAGAATGATGTGATGGATAAGACCCAATCCTAAGCATAGCACTAGATCGTGTAGTTCGTCTGCTAAAGCTTTTCTAATGTCAAGTATCATTTCCTTAGACCATGAGATTGTGCAACTCCCGGATACCGTAGGAATGCTTTGGGTGTATCAAACATCACAACGTAACTGGGTGACCATAAAGGTGCACTACAGGTATCTCCGAAAGTGTCTGTTGGGTTGGCACGAATCGAAACTGGGATTTGTCACTCCGTATGATGGAGAGGTATCTCTGGGCCCACTCGGTAATGCATCATCATAATGAGCTCAATGTGACTAAAGAGTTAGCCACGGGATCATGCATTACGAAACGAGTAAAGAGACTTGCCAGTAACGAGATTGAACAAGGTATAGGGATACCGACGATCGAATCTCGGGCAAGTATCATACCGGTAGACAAAGGGAATTGTATACGGGATTGATTGAATCCTCGACATCGTGGTTCATCCGATGAGATCATCGTGGAACATGTGGGAGCCAACATGGGTATCCAGATCCCGCTGTTGGTTATTGGCCGGAGAGATGTCTCGGTCATGTCTGCATGGTTCCCGAACCCGTAGGGTCTACACACTTAAGGTTCAGTGACTCTAGGGTTGTTATGGGAAATAGTATGTGAATACCGAATGTTGTTTGGAGTCCCGGATGAGATCCCGGACGTCACGAGGAGTTCCGTAATGGTCCGGAGGTAAAGATTTATATATGGGAAGTTGTTGTTGGGGTTCCGGAAAAAAGTTCGGTTTTTTCGGTATTGTACCGGGAAGCTTTCGAAAGGTTCCGGAGGATTCCGGAGGGGTCCAGAAGTCCGGAAAGGGTTCCACCACGTCCAATACAGCAGCATGGGCTGTAAGGGGGCGCCCTAGCCTTAATGGGCTAGGGGCACCAACCCCCCTAAGGCCCATGCGCATGGGAAGGGGGAAACCCTAAAGGGGGAGGGCCTCCACTTGACTTGGGAGGCACTCCTCCCCCCCTTGGCCGCCGCCCCCAACCCTAGATGGGATCTAGGGGGGCCGGCCCCCTCTCCCCCCAGCCTATAAATAGTGGAGGGGTGGGAGGGAGGCCATAATCTTGCCCTTGGCGCAGCCCCTCCCCTCTCCAACACCTCCTCCTCCTCCGTTTGAGATTGGCGAAGCCCTGCCGGAGAACTGCAAGTTCCACCACCACGCCGTCGTGCTGCTGGAGCTGTCTTCCCCAACCTCTCCCTCCTCCTTGCTGGATCAAGGCGCGGGAGACGTCACCGGGCTGCACGTGTGTTGAACGCGGAGGCACCGTTGTTCGGTGCTTAGATCGGAATCGACCGCGATCTGAATCGCTGCGTGTACGACTCCTCCAACCGCGTTCTTGCAACGCTTCCGCATCGCGATCTTCAAGGGTATAAAGATACACTCCTCTCTCTCTCGTTGCTAGTCTCTCCATAGATTGATCTTGGTGAAGCGTAGAAAAAATTTTGATTTACTACTACGTTCCCCAACAGTGGTATCAGAGCTAGGTCTATGCTTAGATTCTTTGCACAAGTAGAACACAAGTAGTTGTGGGCGATGATTTGTCAATTTACCTGCTGTTACTAGTCTTATCTTGATTCGACGGCACCATGGGATGAAGCGGCCCGGACCCACCTTACACGTACGCTTACGTGAGACAGGTTCCACCGACTGACATGCACTAGTTGCATAAGGTGGCTAGCGGGTGTCTGTCTCTCCCACTTTAGTCGGATCGGATTCGATGAAAAGGGTCCTTATGAAGGGTAAATAGAAATTGGCATATCACGTTGTGGTTGTGGCGTAGGTAAGAAACGTTCTTGCTAGAAACCAATAGCAGCCACGTAAAAAAAATTTGCAACAACAATTAGAGGACGTCTAACTTGTTCTTGCAGCATATGCCGTGTGATGTGATATGGCCAAAAGGATGTGATGAATGATATATGTGATGTATGAGATTGATCATGTTCTTGTAATAGGAATCACGACTTGCATGTCGATGAGTATGACAACCGGCAGGAGCCATAGGAGTTGTCTTAATTTATTGTATGACCTGCGTGTCAATGAAAAACGCCATGTAATTACTTTACTTTATTGCTAACCGTTAGCCATAGTAGTAGAAGTAATAGTTGGCGAGGCAACTTCATGAAGACACGATGATGGAGATCACGATGATTGAGATCATGGTGTCATGCCGGTGACGATGATGATCATGGTGCCCCGAAGATGGAGATCAAAAGGAGCAAAATGATATTGGCCATATCATGTCACTTTTTGATTGCATGTGATGTTTATCATGTTTACATCTTATTTTCTTAGAACGACGGTAGCATAAATAAGATGATCCCTCGCTAAAATTTCAAGAAAGTGTTCCCCCTAACTGTGCACCGTTGCGAAGGTTCATTGTTTCGAAGCACCACGTGATGATCTGGTGTGATAGATTCTAACGTTCGAATACAACGGGTGTAAGCCAGATTTACACATGCAAAACACTTAGGTTGACTTGACGAGCCTAGCATGTACAGACATGGCCTCGGAACACGGAAGACCGAAAGGTCGAACATGAGTCGTATAGAAGATACGATCAACATAGAGATGTTCACCGTTGATGACTAGTCCGTCTCACGTGATGATCGGACACGGCCTAGTCGATTCGGATCATGTATCACTTAGATGACTAGAGGGATGTCTATCTGAGTGGGAGTTCATTGAATAATTTGATTAGATGAACTTAATTATCATGAACTTAGTCTAAAATCTTTACAATATGTCTTGTAGATCAAATGGCCCACGCTAATGTTGCCCTCAACTTCAACACGTTCCTAGAGAAAACCAAGCTGAAAGACGATGGTAGCAACTACACGGACTGGGTCCGCAACCTGAGGATTATCCTCATAGCTGCCAAGAAAGCATATGTCCTTGAAGCACCGCTAGGTGACACACCTGTTTTCCCAGCAACTCAAGACGTTATGAACGCCTGGCAGTCGCGTAGTGATGATTACTCCCTGGTTCAGTGCGGCATGCTTTACAGCTTAGAACCGGGGCTCCAAAAGCGTTTTGAGCAACACGGAGCATATGAGATGTTCCAAGAGCTGAAAATGGTTTTCCAAGCTCATGCCCGGGTCGAGAGATATGAAGTCTCCGACAAGTTCTACAGTTGTAAGATGGAGGAGAATAGTTCTGTCAGCGAGCATATACTCAAAATGTCTGGGTTGCACAACCGCTTGTCTCAGCTGGGAGTTAATCTCCCGGATGACGCGGTCGTTGACAGAATCCTTCAGTCGCTTCCACCTAGCTACAAGAGCTTTGTGATGAACTTCAATATGCAGGGGATGGAGAAAACCATTCCTGAGATATATTCAATGCTGAAATCAACGGAGGTGGAGATCAAAAAGGAACATCAAGTGTTGATGGTGAATAAAACCACTAAGTTCAAGAAAGGCAAGGGTAAAAAGAACTTCAAGAAGGACGACAAGGGAGTTGCCGCGCCCGGTAAGCAAGCTACCAGGAAGAAGCCAAAGAATGGACCCAAGCCTAAGACTGAATGCTTTTATTGTAAGGGAAACGGTCACTGGAAGCGGAACTGCCCCAAGTACTTAGCGGATAAGAAGGCCGGCAATACCAAAGGTATATGTGATATACATGTTATTGATGTGTACCTTACCAGCGCTCGTAGTAGCTCCTGGGTATTTGATACCGGTGTGGTTGCTCATATTTGTAACTCAAAACAGGAGCTGCGGAATAAGCGGAGACTGGCGAAGGACGAGGTGACGATGCGCGTCGGGAATGGTTCCAAGGTCGATGTGATCGCCATCGGCACGCTACCTCTACATCTACCTTCGGGATTAGTTTTAAACCTCAATAATTGTTATTTAGTACCAGCTTTGAGCATGAACATTGTATCAGGATCTCGTTTGATGCGAGATGGCTACTCATTTAAATCCGAGAATAATGGTTGTTCTATTTATATGAGAGATATGTTTTATGGTCATGCCCCGCTGGTCAATGGTTTATTCTTATTGAATCTCGAACGTGATGTTACACATATTCATAGTGTGAATGCCAAAAGATGTAAGGTTGATAATGATAGTCCCACATACTTGTGGCACTGCCGCCTTGGTCACATTGGTGTCAAACGCATGAAGAAACTCCATGCAGATGGAATTTTGGAGTCTCTTGATTATGAATCATTTGACACGTGCGAACCATGCCTCATGGGCAAAATGACCAAGACTCCGTTCTCCGGGACAATGGAGCGAGCAACCAACTTATTGGAAATCATACATACTGATGTGTGCGGTCCAATGAGCATTGAGGCTCGCGGTGGTTATCGTTATGTTCTCACCCTCACTGATGACTTAAGTAGATATGGGTATATCTACTTAATGAAACACAAGTCTGAGACCTTCGAAAAATTCAAGGAATTTCAGAGTGAGGTAGAGAATCAACGCGACAGGAAAATAAAGTTCTTACGATCAGATCGTGGAGGGGAATATTTGAGTCACGAGTTTGGCACGCACTTAAGGAAATGTGGAATTGTTTCACAACTCACGCCGCCTGGAACACCTCAGCGTAATGGTGTGTCCGAACGTCGTAATTGCACTCTATTGGATATGGTGCGATCTATGATGTCTCTTATCGATCTACCGCTATCATTTTGGGGTTATGCTTTAGAGACTGCCGCATTCACTTTAAATAGGGCTCTGTCGAAATCCGTTGAGACGACACCGTATGAATTATGGTTTGGGAAGAAACCTAAGCTGTCGTTTCTGAAAGTTTGGGGATGCGATGCTTATGTCAAGAAACTTCAACCTGAAAAGCTCGAACCCAAATCAGAAAAATGCGTCTTCATAGGATACCCTAAAGAAACTATTGGGTATACCTTCTACCTTAGATCCGACGGCAAGATCTTTGTTGCCAAGAATGGATCCTTTCTGGAGAAAGAGTTTCTCTCAAAAGAAGTAAGTGGGAGGAAAGTAGAACTTGATGAGGTACCCCCTCTTGAACCGGAGAGTAGCATAGCTTAAGAAGATGTTTCTATGGTGCCTGCACCGACTAGAGAGGAAGTTAATGATGATGATCATGAAACTTCAGATCAAGTTGCTACTGAACTTCGTAGGTCCACGAGGACACGTTCCGCACCAGAGTGGTACGGCAACCCTGTCTTGGAAGTCATGTTGTTAGACAACGGTGAACCTTCGAACTATGAAGAAGCGATGGCGGGCCCGGATTCCAACAAATGGCTAGAAGCCATGAAATCCGAGATAGGATCCATGTATGAAAACGAAGTATGGACTTTGACAGACTTGCCCAATGATCGGCAAGCCATAGAGAACAAATGGATCTTTAAGAAGAAGACAGACGCGGATGGTAATGTGACCATCTATAAGGCTCGACTTGTCGCTAAGGGTTATCGACAAGTTCAAGGGGTTGACTACGATGAGACCTTCTCACCCGTAGCGAAGCTGAAGTCCGTCAGAATCATGTTAGCAATTGCCGCATACTATGATTATGAGATATGGCAAATGGACGTCAAAACGGCATTCCTTAATGGTTTCCTTAAGGAAGAGTTGTATATGATGCAGCCGGAAGGTTTTGTCGATCCTGATAATGCTGACAAGGTATGCAAGCTCCAGTGCTCAATCTATGGGCTGGTGCACGCATCTCGGAGTTGGAACATTCGCTTTGATGAGATGATCAAAGCGTTTGGGTTTACACAGACTTATGGAGAAGCCTGTGTTTACAAGAAAGTGAGTGGGAGCTCTGTAGCATTTCTCATATTATATGTAGATGACATACTATTAATGGGAAATGATATAGAATTCTTGGAAAGCATAAAGGCCTACTTGAACAAGTGTTTTTCAATGAAGGACCTTGGAGAAGCTGCTTACATATTAGGCATCAAGATCTATAGAGATAGATCGAGACGCCTCATTGGTCTTTCGCAAAGCACATACCTTGACAAGATATTGAAGAAGTTCAATATGGATCAGTCCAAGAAGGGGTTCTTGCCTGTATTACAAGGTGTGAGATTGAGCACGGCTCAATGCCCGACCTCGGCAGAAGATAGAGAAAAGATGAGTGTCATCCCCTATGCCTCAGCCATAGGGTCTATTATGCATGCCATGCTGTGTACCAGACCTAATGTGAACCTCGCTGTAAGTTTGGTAGGAAGGTACCAAAGTAATCCCGGCATGGAACACTGGACAGCGGTCAAGAACATCCTGAAATACCTGAAAAGGACTAAGGATATGTTTCTCGTTTATGGAGGTGACGAAGAGCTCGTCGTAAAGGGTTACGCCGATGCTAGCTTCGACACAGATCTGGATGACTCTAAGTCACAAACCGGATACGTGTATATTTTGAATGGTGGAGCGGTCAGCTGGTGCAGTTGCAAGCAAAGCGTCGTGGCGGGATCTACATATGAAGCGGAGTACATAGCAGCCTCGGAGGCAGCACAGGAAGCAGTCTGGATGAAGGAGTTCATCACCGACCTAGGTGTTATTCCCAATGCGTCGGGCCCAATGACTCTCTTCTGTGACAACACTGGAGCTATTACCCTTGCCAAGGAGCCCAGGTTTCACAAGAAGACCAGGCATATCAAGCGTCGCTTCAACTCCATTCGTGAACATGTTCAAGATGGAGACATAGATATTTGTAAAGTGCATACGGATCTGAATGTCGCAGATCCGTTGACTAAACCTCTTCCACGAGCAAAACATGATCAACACCAGAACTCTATGGGTGTTCGATTCATCACAATGTAACTAGATTATTGACTCTAGTGCAAGTGGGAGACTGTTGGAAATATGCCCTAGAGGCAATAATAAAGTGGTTATTATTATATTTCCTTGTTCATGATAATTGTCTATTGTTCATGCTATAATTGTGTTATCCGGAAATCGTAATGCATGTGTGAATACATAGACCACAACATGTCCCTAGTGAGCCTCTAGTTGACTAGCTCGTTGATCAATAGATGGTTACGGTTTCCTGACCATGGACATTGGATGTCGTTGATAACGGGATCACATCATTAGGAGAATGATGTGATGGACAAGACCCAATCCTAAGCATAGCACTAGATCGTGTAGTTCGTCTGCTAAAGCTTTTCTAATGTCAAGTATCATTTCCTTAGACCATGAGATTGTGCAACTCCCGGATACCGTAGGAATGCTTTGGGTGTATCAAACATCACAACGTAACTGGGTGACCATAAAGGTGCACTAGAGGTATCTCCGAAAGTGTCTGTTGGGTTGGCACGAATCAAAACTGGGATTTGTCACTCCGTATGACGGAGAGGTATCTCTGGGCCCACTCGGTAATGCATCATCATAATGAGCTCAATGTGACTAAAGAGTTAGCCACGGGATCATGCATTACGAAACGAGTAAAGAGACTTGCCGGTAACGAGATTGAACAAGGTATAGGGATACCGACGATCGAATCTCGGGCAAGTATCATACCGGTAGACAAAGGGAATTGTATACGGGATTGATTGAATCCTCGACATCGTGGTTCATCCGATGAGATCATCGTGGAACATGTGGGAGCCAACATGGGTATCTAGATCCCGCTGTTGGTTATTGGCCGGAGAGATGTCTCGGTCATGTCTGCATGGTTCCCGAACCCGTAGGGTCTACACACTTAAGGTTCGGTGACTCTAGGGTTGTTATGGGAAATAGTATGTGAATACCGAATGTTGTTCGGAGTCCCGGATGAGATCCCGGACGTCACGAGGAGTTCCGGAATGGTCCAGAGGTAAAGATTTATATATGGGAAGTTGTTGTTGGGGTTCCGGAAAAAAGTTCGGTTTTTTCGGTATTGTACCGGGAAGCTTTCGAAAGGTTCCGGAGGATTCCGGAGGGGTCCGGAAGTCCAGAAAGGGTTCCAGCACGTCCAATACAGCATCATGGGCTGTAAGGGGGCGCCCTAGCCTTAATGGGCTAGGGGGACCAGCCCCCCTAAGGCCCATGCGCATGGGAAGGGGGAAACCCTAAAGGGGGAGGGCCTCCACTTGACTTGGGAGGCACTCCTCCCCCCCTTGGCCACCACCCCCAACCCTAGATGGGATCTAGGGGGGCCGGCCCCCTCTCCCCCCAGCCTATAAATAGTGGAGGGGTGGGAGGGAGGCCATAACCTTGCCCTTGGCGCAGCCCCTCCCCTCTCCAACACCTCCTCCTCCTCCGTTTGAGCTTGGCGAAACCCTGCCGGAGAACTGCAAGTTCCACCACCACGCCGTCGTGCTGCTGGAGCTGTCTTCCCCAACCTCTCCCTCCTCCTTGCTGGATCAAGGCGCGGGAGACGTCACCGGGCTGCACGTGTGTTGAATGCGGAGGCACCGTTGTTCGGTGCTTAGATCGGAATCGACCGCGATTTGAATTGCTGCGTGTATGGCTCCTCCAACCGCGTTCTTGCAACGCTTCCGCATCGCGATCTTCAAGGGTATGAAGATACACTCCTCTCTCTCTCGTTGCTAGTCTCTCCATAGATTGATCTTGGTGAAGCGTAGAAATTTTTTTGATTTACTACTACGTTCCCCAACAGTCGGGGCCGAGCGATGCACGGAGGTTTGCGCGTTTCTCTTGTACACGTACACGCGTGTGTGCGAGGCGTTGGGCTCTAACTGAACCCGAGCGAGGCGTTCGCTTACTGAACCCGAGCGATTGCACTAGCTACGTCACTGAACCCGGGCGATCGATCCCTTGGCTGTTAACTAAACCCGAGCGATTCCTTCGCTACTGTTGCTAACTGAAGCCGGTCGAACCTGCTGCCTCTTGATGAACAGTGACCGTTGTTGGGGGTTGGATGAACAGTTCCCGATGGGGGTTGGATGAACAGGACCCCGTGGTAGTAGTAGGTTGTTGCCGCTGGATGAACAGGACCCCGATCGAGAGGAGTCCGCCACACACCACCCGATCGAGCCTGTTGGGGGTGGATGATCAGGACCCCGTGGAGGGCTGGTTGAACAGTAGCCGGTGGAGGGTGGATGAACAGGACCCCGTGGAGGGCTGGTTGAATAGTAGCCGGTGGAGGCTGGATGGACAAGACCCCGTGGATGAACAGTAGCTGGTGGAGGCAGGAGGAAGTCGATGGTGGATGAACAGTAGCATATGAAGGCTGGAGGAAGTCGACGGTAGATGAACGGTAGCCCGTGGAGGCTGGAGCGAGGCAGTAGATGGTGGATGAACAGTAGCCCGTGGAGTCCCGTTTTGTGGTACGCCACACCCCTCCTGATGAACAGGACATCGTTTCGACCGTAGGCGCTCCAACACAAGTCTGTTTCCTCCGTTTTCCGGTACGCCACACCCCTCCCGATCAATAGGACCCCGTTTCGATCGTAGGCACTCGAACAGAAGTCCGTTTCCTCTGTTTTGCGGTACACCAGACCCTTCCCGATGAACAGGACCCCGTTTCGACCGTACGCAGTCGAACAAAAGGCTGTTTCCTCCATTCTGCGATACGCCAGAGCTCGTTTCGGCTGTTTCGTCCAAGCCGGTTGGCTCCCGATGAACAGGACGTATTCCGACCCAGTCGGTTGCCTCCCGATGAAGACGACGATGTTTCCTCCGTTCCGACCCAGCCGGTTGGCTGCCGATGAACAGGACGTTGTCACTGTAGCCGTTCGAGACCACGCCCGTATGTACGTACGTGGCCGTCTTTTTTGCAGCGTAGCTATCATATGTGTACATGATTTAGACGGGACTGCCTGAACTGCTACCGCTCCTTACTCGACCATGGTTCATCGTGGCAGATAGACCGATCGACTGGTATGTACACAGACAACGCTACGTACGCTTCGACCGGGTGGGTCCCAGTTGTCAGGGAGGACAAGGAGGCACTTCCTTGCGTGCGAATATATAGCTAGCGGGTCCCAGCGGTCAGGGGCGGAATTATATATTTTTTGCCCATAATAAGGAGGCACTTCCTTACATGCAAAGATGTTGTTGGTGGGTCCCAGCTGTCAAGGGCAGGAATAAGGAGGCACTTCCTTCCTTGCGAAGATATACGTGGTGGGTCCCAGCTTTCAGGGGGAGGAATAATTTTATTTCCGCGTAATAAGGAGGCGGTTGCATGCGTGCGTACATGGACCTGGTGCGTCCCCACTGTCAGCCTCTCCACGTACAGTCCTCTTCCTATGACTCTCGTTTGTTGACCATGTACATGGACCGAGCGCACCAAGGCAGTGGACGACGGCGAGGCCCCGGACGGCAACGGGCCAGTGATGGGAAGACGCGGCAGTGGAGTCGCAGACGGAGATGTGTACGAGGTTAACTGGTTCTGGTGCGGCGTGGTTCTGTAGTCGGTGGAGAATAACAGGAGGTGTGAAGGGGTGGAGGGATGGCTTGGCGGGCGGTGGGGTAGCGCTTCACAGCGAAGAGTGCTAAGCAGAGCTGCAAGTAGCCGGAGGCGGGAGTAGGTGGTCCTGGTGGCGCTGGAGGAAGAAGACGAGAGATTGAAGATGAATGCCGGCCGTTGGATGTAAATCCAACTGCTATCGATGTCAGAATTATTTGTTGACTAAGTTGACAACGCCTTGCGTTGGCTTCGACCTATTGGCCCACATTTCAGCCTCCAAAAATGCCGCACATATTCAACCCATTTTTTAGAACTTACAGTCCATTCGCTGCGTTGGGTGAATAAATAATGTAGCGTCCATGCGGCCCATTTATTTTTTTCTAAAAAACTACAGCCCATTTGCACTTTCTAGAAATACACGAATTTGCTGGCCTTGTGAACAAATAATGTAGCGTCCATGCGACCCATTTATTTTTCCTAAAAAATTACAGCCCATTTGCACTTTCTCGAAATACACGATTTTGCTGGGCTGGTTCTAATTATAATGTTGGGTTGGGCGCAACAATATTATCAAAAAAAAAACAGGGGCTGAGCATTTTGTTATAAATATATTTAAATAATAAGTGCTTTATTTACATTGGTCCTTAAATCTTACCAAGTTTTTGTACACAATCACCTGTATTTTCGTTGACCTTAAGTAAAAAAAAACCCAGGATTTTATTATTAAACATTTATTTTTATAAGTTCATAATACGTGGGATATTTTTTTTCTTATATATGTAAGTATCTGTTAAATATATGATGATAATAACAATAATATATAATAACATATAAACTAATATAAATATAGTTAGAAGGGAAACATAAGTGGACCTGGCGTTCCTATTCTTATATAGAAAAATAGAACAGACATCTGTGTTTTCTTAAAAAAAATACATAAGTTGGGATGCGGATGTTTAAGAAAAAATAAAACCTAGGATGGGAGAGCCATAGGCCGGTCGATACATGACGGCCCTCGAAAAAATACAAACCGGCATGTCGTGGGCTGCACATGTTAAAAAAGAAAGCCTAGACTGGGCAGCCCACAACCCAGCTCATACTTGTTGGCCCACTGATAATAAATGATACCTGCCAGCTCCCCGATGACTAATTTCATTGTAAATTTATCTCCTTTAGTAACTACGTTGACAAACCCGTGGCCCCCCATGTCAGTATAGCATTAGGAGGAAGTATTTTTTCAATGAGGCACTTGCTTGCGTACGGCCATGGACCTGGTGGGTCCCAACTATCCGCCTCTCCACGTACAGTCCTCTCCAGATTCCTCTCGGTTGTTGAGCATGTCCACAACGGCAGACAGCGGCGCCGTGGCGAGCGCACAAAGGCGGAGGATGACGTCCAGGCCCCGGACGAGAACGCATCGGAGCCAGGGAAGACGTGCTACAGTAGTGGTAGATGTTGTGTCTAATTTCTAGCAGAAGTACTGGAGTAGCCCAGTGGTCAAGTTCCACTCCCCAACCGCTGCTCCGCCCGGGTTCGATTCCACCTGATGCAGTGAAAATATCCACAAATTTTTGCCTCTGCCTCTGACATGTGGGTGCCCATTGTTATCTACGCACACCACCTCCAACACTTGCCAAAACTTCGTCCCTCGGTTTCTCTGTCATTCGCACACTCAACATTGTGTGGGCATTTTAAAAATAGCGTATCTTTTTGACTGTGCATCATATGAAGATGTGCTATGCATGAATGTTGATCAGCATGATGTTAACTGGCTGGTAGTTCCATTTTCGACCATGAATAAAACTTCCAACATGATGTTATCCCTGTTTGAAAAGGGCATGTTAATATAAATGCTATGCCTCTGAAACTTGCAGTTTCTTATCTGAAACTGAAACTTGCAGTTTCTTCTCTGAGAATCACATTGTCTGCACTTTTATATGAAACTACATTTTTTAAAGTGCTAAAAATAGATCTCTAGAATTCATAAAATACTTCATATGCTCAATACTGCAAATCTGAAATTCAAAAGACATTCATATCTGAAAGTACTCTCAAATCTGAAACACAAAACACAATTCACAACCTGCAAATACTGACAACCCTAAGCTCCTCCTTAGACTATTTGGGGGGGGTCCCCTCCAATTCATCGGTGGCAGACAGCCGCCCCGTGGGACGAGCTGAACGGCGAGGGAGAGGATGGCGGGGAAGCGTCGTCGCGCCAACTGTTTTTCTCCTCTTGCAGTTGGGTCCGGTTGATGAAGACTCCACCGGCTCGCTCTGCCACGGCACCCTCACAAACGGCACCGTGTAATGCTCGATCCTTCAATCTCAGGTGGATGCTCCATCTTGGATCGATACTCCCACCACCGCAGCCTCACGATCGGATCCGGTGAATCTGTTTGCTCCATGGCCTAGAGGAGCAGCTCTATGTACTCCCGCGCGACTCCCTCCCGGTGTATCACCTCCTTTTCACTCTTTTCTAGATATTTGGCCATCGCTGTCACCATCGCTGCTAATTGCTCGGGGTTGTCAAACCAAGACTGTATCTCCAACATCCTAGCTAGCTTCACAGGGTCGCTGCCTGCGAGCCACACGTATCGGTTGTACTCCTCCATCGATCTACTTCTCCACAGCACCTTCACTCACCGGTGGTGGTTTATGATTGGAAGAGGAGAGGAGTGGCGCTGGTCTTGGATTAGAAAGGGAGAGGAGCGGCAGTGGTTTTGAAATGGAAGAGGAGAGGAGCGGCACTGGTTTTGGATTGGAACAGGAGAGGAGCGACGGTGGTTTTGAAATGGAAGACGAGAGGAGCGGTGCTGGTTTTGGATTGGAACAGGAGAGGAGCGGCAGTGGTTTAAGAGGAGAGGAGCGGCGCTGGTCTTGGAAGTATTTTTTTTGTTTTGCGTATTTTGGGTCAAAGTTTGACCACGTACTGTATTTGACAAGAAAAATGTGAATGCATGTCATAAAAAATTGTATCGTTTGGTTCATATCTGAATGTACTTTCAAATTATATTATTTTTGCAACGTATAACATATATTTTATTTGTGAAAATCATGGTCAAATATGACCCAGAATACAAGGGAGACTAGTTAATGTGGGGTCGCTTTCTTAATTGAAGGGTAAATTGATTTTGATTTTGATCCAGTCACAGCGCACTAGCCCTCTCGTCCAATCCTAAATCGCTGCTGCACGCTCCTCTCCCTCTTCTCCATTGCAAAACCACCCACTCTCCTCTCCATCATCTCCATTCCAAAACCACCGTCTCGCCTCTCCCTCTTCTCCATTGCAAAACCACACCCTCTCCTCTCCATCTTCTCCATTGCAAAACCACCGTCTCGCCTCTCCCTCTTCTCCATTGCAAGACCACCGTCTCTCCTCCCATCTTCCAAAGCTAGCACCGGACCTCTCAGAAGGACATCTACGGAGAGGATGCAGCAGCGAATCGGGCAGATCGCCGGCGGCGACCAGGCGAAGTTAGCCAGGTTGAAGGAGATCCTTACTTGGTTTGACAATGAGTGGGAGATTTCGAGGACTGTGAGGGCCATGTGGCAATGTATGCGAAAGAGCGAGATGGTGGCGATGAGGGCGGCGATGTACTCCCCAGCGGCAGTCACGCCGCAGTCCTTCGAGTTCATCGAGTATCTCCTCTAGGCGATGGAGCAGACAGATTCGCCCGAGGCGAAAGTCGGGCGGAGGTGGTGGGCGTATAGATCGAAGG
The DNA here is from genome assembly GCA_011799875.1 of Thinopyrum elongatum. Taxonomy (NCBI): domain Eukaryota; kingdom Viridiplantae; phylum Streptophyta; class Magnoliopsida; order Poales; family Poaceae; genus Thinopyrum; species Thinopyrum elongatum. Next base: position 336,516,078 of record CM022297.1, read on the forward strand.
TCAAGCATCCAGAGGATAATGAATCGATCAAGTACGGTGTGCCATTCGTGAGGGTGCAGTGCCAGCCGGAGCCACAGGAGTATTCGTTCTCCCACCGCAAGAGGAGACCGGATGGCGCGATGTCACTTCCCCGCCATTCTCCACGGTTCCCTCGCTGCTCGCCTCGTTTCAACGGCGGCGGTAGGGTTTAAGGTAAGCTTCTCACTAACCTAATCTTCCATCTGCTCATGCTTACAATCAGTGTGACGACTAATGAAAATCATACGAGTAAGTACTGGGTAGTACTCCGAGTCTCCGAGTACTACGCCAATCACCCTAAAATAGCTCTGGACCAAAAACAAAGTTGTGACACTGTGTAGAAATAAAGAAAAATCGATTGGTGCTTCTTTCAGAAAAGAGTACTCCCTAGAAAAGTGCCAATATAAGCTACTAGTATTTGATTAGAGGATTTGTTGCCGAGAAAGATCCGTCCACAGAGAGCGCCACCCATCCCACCGGTGGTGGATGCCAATGCTTAGATGGAGCATGGTTGGTGTCGGTAATTTTTACTTGGCACCTCGTACTCTGCATATATGTCGGTTCCATCTGTACATTTATGCAGTTCCACCAAAATGCAGCTGAATAACCCTGTTTGCACAGATAATGAAAAAGCGTGATTACATTATAGTGGCACTAGTTGATGAAACATACACTAATAAATAGAAGAAACTTCATTTTCTTAATGGAAAAATATTGTGATAGTATCACAGTATGCCATGCTGCGAGGGAGAGATGGGCCCTGCGATGCCTCATACGGTAGGCCTCATACTAGAAATCGACCCAATTCTCCCCGATACACCTTCTGCCAGTGATGAACATCAGTGTACAGCGGTAGTACAAGGAGGGGCCTTGAGACATTCCAATCTCTATTTTTGTGCAGATCAACTAAAATTAAGCACCCCAGTTTGCAGAAACACTTAAACATTAACAATGGGACTAGTTGATGAAACATATACTAACAAAGAGAAGCACTTTCTTTATCTACATTGGAAATGAAATGATAGAGAGGACACTAGCTCTATTTTAACTGTATTATTACTTCATTTTATCAGTGGCACTAGGGTCGAGCAGGTGGCAAGCGAGGTGTACCATGCGTCGCAAGGATGGAGGCCGGGGGTGCTTAGACTGGGATGCTGAAGCTGGCTCTTTCAGTCCCTATCTTCCCCCCTGATGTTTCTGTGGTAGCTTTTGGGTTGTAATCCAAACTTGGTCGAGCTGGGGCTGCGTCCCCCTACCTGCCTAGCTTATGTGGCGAACTTATCTCCTGCTAGTACTCACTCTGTTCTAGTTGTAGTTGCATAACTGCCCGTTTACACTGAGATGTTGTCGGATAATGGTCTTCTATGGTTGGGTTTCTTTAATGAAATCGGAGGAAACCCCCTCTTTCGATATATAAAAAAATCAGTGGCACTAGCGGTGCCAAAACATTGCCTCAAATTAATAGTGTCACTAGATTAAGGTGCAAAATAATAACATTACTGCTTTATCATGGCAGTGCCAGAACAGTAGCACAAGAGCAGAGTCAACATGCAGGATCTTTGGCAAACGGTCGGACCAAAAAGGAACATACCTCATGACGGGAACCATATCTGCAGTCAATGCCATCGTAGAAGGGATGACACCAGTCACCAACATGGATGATTCAATTCATGGGACCTTTTTGTGCAGTTCACCTAAAATGAAGCAATGTTTGCATCATGCGGTTAGCAAGTACTTGGTCCCATGAGCTAGCAGCTTCTTCTTCATTAGTTGCAATAAAATTGAGCAACATCAAGGTTGGTCGTGAAGCTCGTGGAATGTTCAACTATAATTTGGATATCATTTTATGCAGTTCAACTAAGATCAAGCGTGAAATGTATATCTCTGTTTGCACAAAAAGGTGGAAAGGAGGGTGACTAACAAGTGATGAAACATACATCAAATGAAAAGAAGCATGTTCCTTATCTGAATGGCGATCCTACAAGAACAGTAGCAATTTCTAAAGCAGGAGCATTGCTAGATATTAGTGTGGGCATTAGGATTAACTATGACAACCGTTAAATATGACATTACTTTAAGAGAGAATTCCTTATTTGGCCCTTTCTTAAAATCCCCTTCCCTTTTTGGCCCAAAACAAATTTTTGTTCCCATTTTGACACTCAAACTTTATTTTGTTACCTCGGCAACATTTCCGTCTATTTTTGTCACTTACGGTGTTCAGTGTGAGGTAAATAGACCATTTTGCCCCTAGTGCGCTTTGTGACTATCCTGAATATCTAAGTAAAAAGGCAATCAGTTCACCGATTTTCTAAAGATATTCACTGATGTTTTGCATATATATTTACTTCAAATTTTTTTGAAGGGCACTTTTTTTTTCTTAGCTAAACTGATCTGTGCGTACAAAAGCAGTAGAAACATGTGCAGTACTTGTATGATCATATTTATATCATCATCATAGTGGTTAGTTTACCACGTTCCAAAGTATTACATATATACTACTAAATAGATCCAGTTGAAACAGTAGAAACATGTGCATACAAAAGCAGTAGAAACATGTGTAGTACTTGTATGATCATATTTTTTCTTAGACAAGAACGCATGCTGCTGGCCACGAGCAGCCGGACACCACGCACATGACCCGGTAGCTGGGAACGACGACAGCTAGGCACGCGCGCTGCCAGAGACCAGGCGCTCGCCCGGACTGGGGCAGGCCGAGCCCGAGACAATCGATCCAGTTGAAGCTACTCCAGGCATTCACGTGTACGTGTAAGTGCTTGTGCTACTGCTAGGAGATCAATCAAGCGCATACAAGAATCAATGAAGCTGCCTATGTGCTTCTTTTGAGCCTAGCTTTGCACGTACGCATTCCAGCGATCTAAAACCAACACCGAGGCCGAGGATTCGGCGTGCTCCGCCCCGCCATCTGCAGCAGTAACATCAACTCGGGGTTGGGAAACGGGAGAGAAGCTCGGTAATAGTGTTTTCATTTTTTTCCCCATTGAGCTAAAGCAGGGGTAAAAAAGTCTTTTTAGGTTGCTCCTGACGGTATTAGTGCTCAAAACTGTCAGAAATGTCATTGAAGGAACAAAATGAAGTTTGGGTGCCAAAAAGGGAAGATTTTTTTACTAGGGCCAAAAAGGGAAGCAGATTTTAAGAAAGGGCCAAATAAGGAATTCTCTCTTACTTTAATGGTGCCATTGCTTCATTTTACCAGCAACATTACATTAACAGCTGCTAAAGAGTTGGTATTTGGGCACGGGAGAGTAGGCGAACCAGGACAGTTGCATTTCTAACAAAAAGAAGCAACTTATCTTAATGGGAAATTTAGCAGGACATGAAAAACAGTGCCATTGATTCATATTACTGGAGGCATTACATTGAAAACAACATTGGTTTAAAGTGTCCTTACTTTAACAGTGGGACTGCTACATTTTACCAGTGGCATTACATAAGTGGGGCACGGGGCAACAAACATCCAAACAGGATATCTAGGTTGGTCCCATTTTTGTTCGGTATAGCCACCTTATACTACGTAAGGCTAGCAAATCTAGTGCTGGACATACTCTGTTGACTTGTCCCCCAGTCCCCACTTTCTTTCCTTTTTCAACCAATAGATCGGTTTATATCGAGTTTGTACAGTGTTTCCCTTTATTTCCCTATTAGACCAAGAGACCAGTTGGATAGCCAGTCTCTGCTACTTTTCGCCCCCATTATTTCCTCTTTCGACCAAGTCCTAGATTCAGGTAACAAATCTTCCCCCACCCCCACCCCCTTTCTTCCCTGTTTGAACCAAGTAGTACTAGATTCGACTGCATGAAGTAGTTTTACCTCTTAACAGTAAAAATTTAGGTGGCTTTTGAATAGCTGATCGGTCCTATCTACGAGGGGGCCTGGGAAATAGTAAAAGATACAAATGCAGCGACGTGAGGAGCTGGGGTAGTAGAGCAAGGCCGGTTTCAAAGGAAGTTATACCTGAGGGTCGCCGGGATGTCGCTAGGTGGGCGGTGGGAGGCCGGATCTGCCCACACTACGGCAGCGAGGAAGAAGGGGTCGGAGGCCCTCCCTAGCCGGCGCTGTGTGGGAGAGAACGGTGAGGCACGCTGATCGGGACGCGCCGGCAATGGGTAAGAGCCGTCGCCGAGGACGACCGCGTGAACATTGCACCTTCTCACCTTCCCCGGTGGAGGGGATCCGACCGGATCTGTGACCAGCGATGAGCAGAGAGAGAGTGTGTCCACCGCTATCTTGTTTTGATCTGGAGAGGACAAGAGAGTGTGAAGAGAGCAACACTAGCAAGCAAGCGTGGAGGCTTCTGCCTATACTGGAGTAGTTTTCTTTTTTCTACCGGAGCCGGCTTGACCTCGTCAATGACTGTCGAGAAGTCTTCATGCACGTGCCCCGGAGGCGCAGTTGTCGTCATTTTGATCTGAAGCACCGGATTAACATATAACACAAAAAAATGCCACATGACAAGAAACCATAACCTCACTGCCCCAAGGAGACAACATGAATCCCGACGGACAAACTAGACGAGGATCAAAGCTCAAATTAAAGACAAACTCATAGAAAAGGGGTCAATCAATAGATGTCCTAATTAACATAGCCGGCTTGACCTAGATGGCAGCCGAGTAGTCTTCATGCATGTGCCCCCAATGACCAGCGCCTTGGAGGAACACAGTTCTCGCTGTTTAACCCTCGCAGGGATCCGAAGCACATGACACCTAATATTGCGAGATGACAAGAAACCTTTTTTTAGATTTCTCATCAGAATTGCAGCACTTTACAACACAGCCTGCACGATATGTAGACGATAGCGAATCCAGCCGTCTGCTAGAGTCTGGTGACATGCATGGACGAACTGATCTTCCGTGTCGTGCAGGGATCGTCCAGGCACCAACGTGTTTACAGCACTGCTCCAGTACTATCGCTCATCTCTCTCTTCTATTAACTCAGCCGACTTGCGGGGACGGGGGAGTGTGCCTATGGTCGGTTCTCAATTGCGGTCCCACATGTGTGTGCAGATGCAATATGACGCGCGTTCCATTCGGAGAGCGGCGTGCCGGACCGACCACCCGTCTGGGGTGCGACGCGAACGTGATGGGCGTGATGTATACATGTGTACCATCGTTTTCTTCAGGCTTTTCTCCATGGCGCAATCCATGGATACAAAATTATATTTGAAAGTCGAGGGCGGGGCTTTTCCCGCGCGGTAGGTGGGGCAGTTCCGCCTAGTCGGTTCGACAGAGAGGCGAGAAGATGAGGGAGTATACTGTTACAAACGTAGGGCTGTGTGATTTGACGGCTCGTTACTACTGGACAGGTGGGGCCCTGTGATTTGACTTGCCATTATCATTATTACTGTGGCGCTACGACTGGCGTGAGTCTCCCAATTCCTGACCACCTCCATGGTATACAAGTGCCAAGTACTGTACTACTCTACAGTAATGGGCTTATAGCCCGCTTACATGGCACTTTTGCTTATATGTCAAGGAGAGAGACATGGGCAAAATGGTGGGAGTGGGCTCTTGTGCAACACCCTAGCTACTTACTCCTTGGCAAATGCAATAAATACTACGAAGAAAGAGATAGAGAGAAGTAAAAAAAATACTCTTATAGCCAACCTTATAGCTAACCTTGTTGTATGAGTGACTATAAGTGATGACTATGTATGACATGCCAACATCAGATAGCCTAACGCACCTGGACGGAGGAAGTAGTTTCATGCATGCGAAGTAGGCAAAAAAATGCTCATTTATAGCCGTCTAAAATCTCTAAGGGCGCGACCGCGCGAGCGAGGCGACGGTCGTGGTAGGCGCGACCATGATACGGGCTGCTAACAGCCCTTGGATCTGAGATCGAATGGTCGCATGCTAAGTTGCTGAAAATTTGCCGAATAACCCTCCAGGATAGGATATTCACCCATAGGTCTAGACTCACGCCATGCAACAGTTCAATCTCAGATCCAAGGGCTCTCGGAAGCCCGTGTCATGGGAGCATGGAAAGCTTCATATCACCTGTAATTTTCCCGACGCTTGACGAGCGAACACGCAGATGCTATACTGTCAGGCCTACAAAGTGGGTCTAGTAGACATGACATCTAATTGGGCCCCCATAGTACTATGCATAAATACATTTATCCACCGGGCAAGCCACTACCCTGCCGTTCGCACGCCCTACTCAGCATTTTTACAATCGGAAAACCGCTAGCAGTTCGCTCCTACTTGTCCCGGCCGTCCTTTAACATTACGGGAGTTCGCTACTAGTCGTCCGTCCTTTCACATTACAGCAGTTCCACTAATCCTAACCCTCCTCCAAAATCCATGGCTTCCCAAATCTCCATGATCGGCGATGAGTACAAGGTTAGAACCATCACGGGCGATGAGTTCGACGTCATCTACACCCGTTCTTCCGTGATGGTGAAAGGATGCCTTGCTCGCTTCAAACGCATGTTCGAAAAGTCATATGGTGATGAGTGGGTTGCTGGGCTAGATGTTGAGTACACCACAGTCCTGGGAAAAGAGAAGAATCTAAAGGAGGAAGAGAAGAAGAAGCCCGCCGTGATCCAGGTTTGCGTGCATAACTTGTGCTTGGTCTACCACATATTCCATGCCGATGTTAAGTGCGAGGATTTTAAGAACTTCCTCGCGGATGACAGAGTCAAATTCATTACTGTAGACTTTCGTAACGACGAGGAAGTCCTGGGTCGGATAGGCCTCATTGTAGGCCGGCCCTTCAACCTCCAGAAGAATAGGCTGGTGTCCTCCCGTCAGCCTTCAATGTTGACCCTGGCAGGAGCCATGGTTGATCCTTCGTACGGCAAACTGACAAAACCTGACCACAAGTTTCATCTTGCATGGGAGTGGAATTTAATAGAAAAAGACAACATCCAGTACGCTGCAATGGATGCCTACCTTTGTTTCAATATCTACAAGGGTTGGATGAAGAGCGAGAGCCTAGTGTGTGGTTCAAGCAAAGAAGTATCGGCCAAGAGGAAGAGGGACAAGGACGAAGTCGAGGACGTGGACAAGGAGTTCGAGTAAGGTGGCAGTGACATTGCTCATGGTGGTTCTAATGTAGTGTCTACCGGATTAGTTGCTTAGTTTAATTTCAGGGTGCTTAGTTTTATTTCAGGGGTGTGTTGTGCTGAGCCCCCAGCAGAACTATGTTATGTTCTTTCTCGTTACTTTAACTCTTCAGTATGTACATACTTGTATTTCTTACAGTTCATCTTGTAGTTGGTAGTACTACCACTCGTTTCTTCACATTATATACGTACAATATATATGGCCAACATCATATAGCCAGCAGTTGGCTATACTATTAATCACGCTCTAAGCATGCCACATACGCAAAAAACTTAAATGAGGTATGTACTTCTAAAAAAACTTAAATAAGAGAAGTTTACCCAAAGCATGAAGGAGTTTAATTGTCAAAGAATTAAATAGGTATGCTAATTTCTTTAATAGACTTTAGCACCCCATCTAAGCACGTACTAGCTTTTTTAATAGTACTATATGCATAATTTGGCGACGAGCGCTCTCTATATGTACCACCTTTTTTCTTTAATTTCATCTTGTTAGTTTTGCTCCATGGCGCAATCCATCGATACTACTACTGTACAAAAGTACATTTAAAAGGCTAGAGGGCGGGGCAGTCTCACTTGGTCGGTTTCACGAGAGGCGAGGGCCTTTGTGATTTGACGGCTCATTACTGATGGAAAGTGGGGCCTTGTGATTTGACTGCTCGTATAAATGTTGCCGACGACCTGAGGACGAGCAAAGAACCATGCGGTATACTCCAGTTTTCCACTGGAGTAGGAGTAGTATGACGGAGGAGCGCGAAACACGGCAGCCCAGTGCGATATGGCGATAAAAATTGATCTAATTTGCTAGTCATCGATCCCACGACGTCGCTCATCATTAGCATTGTTCTATTTGTTCCTCGCAGAGAACATGACACATGCGGCGAAACACCCGAAGCAAAAGAAGAAACACAGGAGCAAAAGAAGAAGGATGATTACCCCCCCAAAAAAGAAGGAAGACACAGACACAAGTATGGGGCACTGCTCTCTACTTCATGAAGAGTTGACCGCGGAGTCCTAACTGCTTCTTCATCACCTCCACAACCTTCATCTCCTCGCTCGTCTCCTCCGCCATCTTCTTCATTCTGTCCATGACGCGGGATTTCTTGATGCGAGCGTTCATCATCTCTTTCACGGCCACATTACGTACCTTGACAGCAGCCGGGTGCTTGATGGGGAGCTTCGCCAACTCCTCCTTTTGTTCCATGACGAGGGCGTGCAGCATCTTCACCGAAGAACTACTCTTCTCATGTAGCTTCTTCCAGCCAGCGTTCTCCTCCTTCAGCAGGTCGAGCTCGTGGCGGAGCTTCGCCTTGTCCTCCTGAAGTTGCAGGATTTTTCCAGTCGCCTTCTTACCCGAGGCAATGCTCTCCTTCAGCAGCATCACCAAGCCAGCGGTCAACTCCTCCTGCTTATTGAGCTCAGCAGGCATGTCGTCGAGGCTCTCCTTCAGCAGCTCCACCAAGCCGTCGATGAACTCCTTCTGCTTATTGAGCTGATCGAGCATGTCGTCGAGGGATAACGACTACAGCATCGCCAGCTCGGCATGTTTGCCTCCGTGGCTAGGGCACTCCTGGGAGCCCTCGCCTGCCCGTGAGAGATCTTTTAAGGTCTCTGCGAGGCGGCGAGCCCTCTCTTTTTTTCCGTGGCCTTGGTCGCCGCTCCCTTGTTACGAGTAGTTCTTGACCTAGAGCTCTGCACACCGGCCATGGCAAGGACGGACGAACAAGAAAGACTTATGAGGAGGAAGGTAGAGTGATTTTCGGCTAGGTAGTTCCCCTTTTTATAACCTAGTACTAGCACTAGTACTAAAACCTGCATAGTGGGAACACGTTCAGGTTTGATACGTACTAGGTGTGAGCAGGTTTGCACTTAATTATAGCATGGTAGTACTAGTTTGGAATGTGATGGGAACAAGCTAAAGATTAATTGATGGTTTTGGTTTCGAGGCCCGAAACGGCTCCCGATGAGTTTCTTGGAACACAAATTTCAAGTACTACTACTCAAATGCGGTTGCACAAGTCAGTGATGTAACTGGTCGTACATGTCAGACCAAGCCGATGCGTGTCCCTTCGGTGAGACGCGGGTCCGACCGACCGTCTGTTGGTGCGACCGACCGTAAGTATTACGCGATGGAGACTTGTGGTTGTGGCTTCGGGTGATTGTCACGACCAAGCATTCAAAAACTAGTGATAAATCAATTACCATCTTTTTCCAAACGACCAAGTATTTTCACAGGAATACAATACATATAGATGGAGTGATTGTCACGGTTGCAAACCGCCATGGCACCGCAAGTTCACTGCAGCAGCAACCGAGTAGGTCACTACATCGCTGGCGGGGAAGGGGAGTAGCTCACCTCGTTTACGATGCATGCCCAGCGGCGCCGCCGCAGCTAGTCCCGCGATTTGGCTTCTCCTACTGCCCATTTGAATAGTTGCACCGGCTGCTCATGCCATTCCATAGGCATGCGCGTTCTTTCCTCCGTAGTCGACTCCATGAATATGATCTCTGCCATTAGCCCCAGCTCGAAATCAATGCGATGCTGCCAGATGCTGACATCCCTCAGCATCTCTCCCCTAAGATCGACTTGCGCCTCTGCCTTGTGCTTCGCCAGGCGCAGCTCCTTCGAACTTGTCTCCAATCGATGCGACGCTTCCTCGATCCGATTTGCCCTTGCTACCCACCACCTGAAACGCAGCCCTGGCATGTCCTTCGGCGCCACCGATCTGTGATTCCAGAGCAATGGATCCCCTCTGAAACACATGTGGGTTTCGCTCAAAGGCGGCAGTGCTGCGGGCCACAGCGAGAGGGCAGCCCGCGGGATCCTGGGATCTAAGGGATTATCCATGGCGGGATCCAGTGGGCGAGGTGGGGAGGCGAGCGTAGGCGCTGGGAGAGCCCTACGAGGCTAAGATAAAGATAGTACTACTCCACTCCGTCCATATTTAAATACAAAGGCCACCAACAGTAGCCCAGGCAAAAATTGATCATGCTGCCTGCGTCCTGGTTTATTGGCCCCCTTTTTATTTTGTGCCAATTTTTGACCAAAAATTTAACTAAGAAAATGTTAATGCATGTCACCAAAAATTATATCATTGGAATCGCATTTGAACATAGTTCTCAATGATATTACTTTTTATGACATGCATAAATATTATGTTACTTGAAAATATGGTCAAAAATTGGCACAAAATACGAAGGAGATCAATGGAAGTAGCAACCCATGATTTAACTACTCGCATGTACGCAGTGGAGTAGTAATGTCATTCTCAACTACTTCCTCCCTCACATCCACTCAATTTGCATGCGCTGTATTAATTGACCATCAATTAAGTGAACGACTTTACACGCGTCAAATTATCACATGGGGTGGATCTTCTTACAAAAATGTGTCCCACCGTGTACCCGCGTGTGCATACGAGGGAATGAGTGCGTGCGTGCACATCTTCGCTTCGTGCACGTACTGCCAGTGTGCGTGAGAGAGGACGAGTACATTCTTTTGGAACCAGCAGCACATCACTGTGATCAATCCACACAAGGAGGTCACAACAATGCCTCCACATGTGCCACGTGGCTTCATGGATGCCCCCACATCATTTTAATCATAATATATTAACTGAAAAAAGGAGAGACACTGTGTAGCGTGCCATTGGAATTCTAATTTATGTGTTTTGCACATACTGGAAGTACTAGTAAGGTACACGTGCATTGCACGCATGAGATTTGGCAACCAAATTATGAATAAATACCACACTATAGCATGTAAGCTTTGAGTCATATATGCATGATGTAGACGTTCATTTAATTCTTATAGTTTATCTCATTCAAAATCAATTAGTTTTTATAAAAAAGTTAATCTATTTTATGATTCATGGAATTGTGCATTGCAAAGCATAAAGTAAAAACAAATAATGGCAATTCAACTAGAAAAAAAGTTTGGGCAATTATGATACGGAAGATTCTAGAACAAAGGAGAAGTACTTGTGTTTTGAGGTTTGTGCATTATGCTTAAGTTCAACCATGGAGTCTTCTAGATTGTACATGTGGCAGAATCTGGTGGAATGTAGATGATATCCAATGGCCAGTAGTGCTTGGATTTGCCATCTCTGCACCGTCGGATTGGCTTCATCCAACGACCATCTTTCAAAGTTATTCGCACACTATATAGGGGTATAGATATAGATATAGAAGTATAGATATAGACTAGTGGCACATCATCTAAAGCCTTTCTACACGCTCATTTTTTATACAAATGTGCTCCTCCGTGCACCCGCGCGTTTGTATGTGGGAACGAGTGCGTGTGTGCACCTCTTCTCTTTCACACACATAGTCCTTGTGTGTGAGAGATACTAAGATATGGTGAGGGAATACGTGTCAATGCAATTTGTGTGAAGGAGAGGCCTATATACATACATGTATGTGCATGGGGCCGGGGTGATATACAAGAAGGGAGGGGAGGGGTCGACCGCGCGGGATATCGATAGAGACAGATAGAGGGAAGAACTCTACGAGCGTACAAGCACTGGGATATGGGGGGCTGGAAGATGGTGCGAGGGGCCAAGTGGAGGGAGACTATGAAGGAATGCACAAGTGCGAGATCGATATTTAAAGAGAGGGAGCGAGAACGTGCACGGTTGCGCGTAGTGGCGGAGCCATGAAAAATAAATGAGCTAGGGGGCCAAGCATTGCTAATCCTTTACGGGGAGGGCCAATTCATCAACTTAAACCATTTTACTAGCAATTGATCTACTGATCACATTCATATTAGCCTCAATATATAGTGATGTTAGGGGGGGGGGGGGCAGGGCGCTTGCTGCCCCCTGTCTTCGCCACTGTGCGCGCGTCTGAGAGATGAAGCGGAAGGCATGGATGATGAGAGGGAGACGATGGATAGATAATGTGGGTGTATTAGCTATGTAGCCTATATAGAGAGGTATAGATTGATCGATGTGTACGTGGGAAAGAGGGTGAGACCTGACTAGATATATAGATCGATCGGTTTGTGTGGAAAACTAGGAAAGACCTAGCTATATATATACACACATAGAGGAACATCGATCGTTTTGCATGCATGTGAGAGATAAAGAATGCCCGAAGTGATGAAGAGGGGGAGGTGTATGTGTGTGTGTGCATGCATGGGAGAACGACCTGAAGAAAAAGATTGCATGTGTGCGATGGATAATGCCGAGTGGTAGTGTGTGTGCATGCATGCACGAGAGAAAGTTAGTGGTACAATTATAAAGAGAAGACGACTGTGTGGGTGTAAAAGACTAGGTGAGGTCATAATCAACGTAAAGTTGAATTCAAATATTTAAATAAGAGATCATGATGTTTGAAACCCATGCATGCATGAATATAAATGAGATATGCGTGGTGTGGTTTGGAAACGAGCATGCTATACTGTATACACATTGAACAAGGTCAGACTGATTTGAATTTGAGATGCCGATGGCAGGCATCATTTGGCCACATTGCATCCATGCATGGACACACTATTCAAATTGGAGATGATGGGTGGCTTTCACATCACATATCTATACCCCTATATAGTGTGCAAATAACTTTGAAAGATGGTCGTTGGATGAAGCCAATCCGACGGTGCAGAGATGGCAAATCCGAGCACTACTGGCCGTTGGATATCATCTACATTCCACCAGATTTTGCCACATGTACAATCTAAAAGACTCCATGGTTGAACTTAAGCATAATGCACAAACCTCAAAACACAAGCACTTCTCCTTTGTTCTAGAATCTTCCGTATCATAATTGCCCAATTTTTTTCTAGATGAATTGCCATTATTTGTTTTTACTTTATGCTTTACAACGCACAATTCCATGAATCTTAAAATAGATTGGCTTTTTTTAAAACTAATTGATTTTGAATGAGATGAACTATAAGAATTAAACAAACATCTACATCATGAATATATGACTCAAAGCTTACATGCTATAATGTGGTATTTATTCATAATTTAGTTGCCAAATCTCATGCGTTCAATGCACGTGTACCTTACTAGTCTAAATGGTGTGTGTGTGTGTGTGTGTTGTGTGTGTTAAACACATTGTACATAGTATCATACATGGTTTAGATTCCGAACATCTAGCTAGAGCATACATGTACTATGATTTGAATTCAACATAAAATGGATACATATATTTGAATTCGAGATCGTATGTACATGAAGTTCATATTTATATGGGAATTTACTACTCCTATATTCATATCATGTGTTGTGAAGATAATATTTAGATGGTTGTATAACTAACCCAAGTACAATCCCATTCAAACATGGAAAATGTACTCAAATTTAGTCCATATGCTAGACAACACGAATTGCTTTTTATTGTTGAGGGAAGTGCAAATTGATTTGGTACTGTACACGTTAAGCTTGTTGTCCCGATTTTTTTAGTTTTTTGTGGTTGTATTTGAATGCATTTCTAGTAATATAGTAAAATGGTACATGGCTCTCTCTAGTGGGGTGCGAATTGTCTTTTTTTTACACGTTAAGATTGTTCTCCCAAAATTTCAAGCCGTGCCTTGTTATGCCGAAATTTCAAGCTAGCATCTCTGTCTATCGTGCTGCGAAACTCCCGCCTCTTCAACCCGTGCCTTGTTACCCCAAAATTTTAAGATATCTCTTTGTCTCGTTGTGCTCCGAAAACTCCCTCCATCTCAAACCGCGCCTTGCTATCCCAAAATTACAACAAGCGCGAAAACTCCCACCTCCTGCGAAATCCCAACACGCGAAACTCCCGTGATACCCCTGAACCGAAAGAACCGCCTAGCTCAAATCGATGGGGGTACTTTCGTAACTTACCCCACTTTTCGGACAAGCGCGTCCCTAAGCAATGGTTCCCCCTCCCATCCCCTCCGCCCCCCCCCTTCATACACCGAGGCCACGAAAACCCGCGAAGCCCCACACCCTCCTCCGTCCGCCACCCAGCCGGAGCCTCTTCCCCGATGACATCGTCCACAGCAACACCTCGACGTCCCTCATCCACCGCACCGGATGAGGATCCATCGTCGATCTCGTCGTCCCGCCGGTTCAGCCACCCCGTCCTCCACCTCCAAGGAGCTGCCCCGATGTTCCCCTCATCTTTCGCGCCACCTCCATTCCCACAGCGCCGTCTTCACCTGCACCATCGGAAGAGCATCATCATCATCGATTCCTCGGATGAAGTTGCAGCCTAATCGGTGCCACCAAAGAGGTTCTACACTAATCGCTGCATTTTCTTCTTGATTCGATCTCACGGTGCTGCCGACGCTCGGTCCCGAGCCGACATGGCGCGGCACCATCTACGGCGGCGTCGCCGGCCACTTCCTCCACGTCGTCGCTCCCTCAGCGGCGACATCCACATCAGTAGGAGCTGTTGCTGCTTTGGCTCTCGCTCGCGCTGCTGCTCTGCTCTTGCTCTTGGTCCCCTGCCTGGTCTACTCTTGCTCGCGCAGTTGCTCTCGCTCTTGCTCTTGCTTGCGCTGCTGCTCTACTCTTGCTCGCGCTGCTGCTGCACGAGTAGCAGATCCTGCTCTTGCTCGAGCCCCTGCAGCTGCTACCCGAGATGCTGCTACATGACCAGCTGCCCTGGCTCTCGCACGTGCTGCTGCTCCGGGCGCTGCTACTGCTACTGCTTTTCTGCTACTAGTGCGTTCAGTTTCGACAGTAAAATTCAATTTCGACAGCAAAATTCAGTTTTGACAGTAAAATTCAGTTTCGACAGTTAAATTCAGTTTCGACAGTTAAGTTCAGAGATGAGCGGCTGATGTATTTTACATCTAGCACTTTGTGGTTATGTATTTTACATCATCTATTGGAGATGCTATTAGAATTCCACTCAAGTTAACATTGTCTCTCTTGTCTTGCTTCAGCCTCCCCGTCATACAACTCACCGGAGCTGCTCCAACGATGAAATCCTCCATCACAGCGGAGCAGTACCCTCGTCTCCATCTCCAGACGCCTAAGATCTTCTTCCCCTCCTCCGACAGCCACATCAGCCGGAGCATCCTCACCGACCAACCCAATCATACTGAGATCGACATGGCTTCGCCAAAGAGGTTGTACACTTGTTGCATCGCTTTTTTACTCTACATGTTATATATATTGTCCACTGAGCACACGTAGTAACATGAAATACGATTAGTTTCTCCAACTATATGACAAGCAGTGAGGTACCAGGCAACTTAGCTATCCGTGATGGACTCTCTCGAACGCCATCATTATTTATTTCTGCACGTTTGAGCTGTGCATTTGTAGATGGACCTGGGAGTTGAGCTAGTAGGGCAGTGACCTGGGTCCAAAGTAGTAGAAGTAGCACAAAAACATTTTTTGAGTGTAGGCTTTTCCCTGTTCAAGCCTACCTACTAGAATCGCCAGTGCTTGAAAGGAAAAGTGAAGGAAAAACATAGGAATTGGAAAGTTTCCTATGGTACTACTATTCATGCATTTGGTTCAAAGGAATGGAGCAAAGGAAAACTATAGGATTTGTTCCTTTAGTGTCTCCTTAAAAGAAAAACCGTAGGAATTTTAATATCCACTTGCCCTCCTTTTCAAATTCCTATTCATGAAGCACAAGACTAAGAGATAGTAGCATAATAGCACTATAACCGTACATTTTCTTGTGGTTTGACTTAATCTCACCATGCTTCTTTGCATTCCTGTGATCTTCCAATTCTTGTGAACCGAACACCCAGATTGGCAAAAATCATGTGTTTTTAAATTCTCTGTTTTGCACGTGCATTCCTATCCTATTCCTGTCTATTTCCTATCCCTGCATTGTTAGAATCCTCCAATTCAAACAAGCCCTTACAGAATTACTTCTGTTACAGATATGTGTCAAAGAAAACCTTGTATGGTTTGTCCTACTCCTACTGCGCTGTGATCCACCCCAGCTCAGCTGCTCCAACGACGGAAGGGTTCACCCTCCAAACTGTCTTTCGCCGCCTCAGATCTTCTTCCATGCCGCCGGCAGCCATGACAACTGCATTACCATCATCAACTGAGCAGATGACCTTGAGGACTACACGGGTCCGTGATACGTCTCCAACGTATCTATAATTTTTGCTTGTTCCATGCTGTTATATTATCATTCTTGGATGTTTTACAATCATTTTATAGCAACTTTATATCATTTTTTGGGACTAACCTATTGACATAGTGCCCAGTGCCAGTTGATGTGTTTTGCTTGTTTTTTACTTTGTAGAAAATCAATACCAAACGGAGTCCAAACGCAGCGAAACTTTTTGGAGAATTTTTCTGGACCAAAAGACACCTGTTGGGCCAAAGAAGTACCAGAGGGGGGCTCCGAGGGGAGCACAACCCACCTGGGCGCGCCTGGGGACCCAGGCGCACCCTGGTGGGTTGTGCCCACCTCGGCCGCCTCCCGCACCGCCTCTTTTCTCTATAAATACCCCGAAAATCCAAAAACCCTAGGGGAGTCGATGAAACACAATTCCAGCCACCGCAAGTCCCAGAACCACCAGATCCAATCTAGACACCACCACGGAGGGGTTCATCATCCCCATTGGTGCCTCTCCGATGATGCGTGAGTAGTTCATTGTAGACCTACGGGTCCATAGTTAGTAGCTAGATGGCTTCCTCTCTCTCTCTTTTGATTCTCAATACAATGGTCTCTTGGAGATCTATTTGATGTAACTCTTTTTTGCGGTGTGTTTGTTGGGATCCGATGAACTTTGAGTTTATGATCAGATCTATTTATCCATGAAAGTTATTTGAGTTTCTTTGATCTCTTATATGCATGATTACTTATAGCCTCGTATTTCTTCTTCGAATCTTTGGTTTAGTTAGGCCGACTAGATCAATTTTTCTTGCCATGGGAAGAGGTGCTTTGTGATGGGTTCGGTCGTGCGGTGTCCTTTCCCAGTGACAGAAAGGGCAGCAAGACACGTATTGATCATTGCTATTAAGGATAACAAGATGGGGTCTATTCCTACATGAATAGATCTTGTCTACATCATGTCATCGTTCTTCTTGCATTACTCCGTTCCACCATAAACTTAATACACTAGATCCATGCTGGATAGCGGTTGATGTGTGGAGTAATAGTAGTAGATGCAGGCAGGAGTCGGTCTACTAATCTTGGACGTGATGCCTATATAATGATCATTGCATGGATATCGTCATAATTATTTGAAGTTATATCAATTGCCCAACAGTAATTTGTTTACCCGCCGTATGCTATTTTTCTTGAGAGAAGCCACTAGTGAAATCTACGGCCCCCGGGTCTATTCTTTATCATATTTGCTTTGAGATCAATTTTTATTTGCTTTTGTTTTCAGATCTATTATTCTAAAAATCCAAAAATACCTTGCTGCACTTTTTCTTTATTTATTTTATTTTGTTTTATTGCGAGATCTATTTATCCAAAATCATACAAACCAATCTATCTTTTACCCAAGAGGGATTGACAACCCCTCTTACGCATCGGGTTGCTAGTATTTGTTCTTTGTGTGCAGGTACCGTTTACATAGTGTTGCTTGGTTCTCCTACTGGTTCGATAACCTTGGTTTCATAACTGAGGGAAATACCTACCGAAGTTATACTGCATCATCCCTTCATCTTCGGGGAAATACTTACACCGATATGAGCCATCGGTCCGCAAGAGAGGTCGCACTCTTTCGTGTCTGCTTACGTTATGCATCGCTTAATGTGATGACATGCTACTTTATCATCCTGTTCACCGATTAGACTCCGAGTCAGGTCCAAACTAATGCTCAAACTTGAGTTTTTAAATGGTTGTGGGGTACATATTGGGGCAGCAATCAATACTATCTGTCTACTATCTGGTTAATCTCGGGTGTATACTATGAGTTTCATGTTGGGTGGAAACAAACATTAAAGGAGCCATTATCTATATTTTTTAACTGAAGCTATTATCTGCCTGCTATCATTGGTTTTGGGTCTATCCACAGTTTGCTACCATCACTCTGGATTTGTGCATGCACTCCTTACATAATCTCACTATGTTTTATTCCTATGCATGTCAGTTATTGTACACAATGGTATTGAACATGTAGAGCAAAAGAGATGAGCCTTACGTGGCAATAAAATTTCATGCTGACGTCGCTCCATGGTGGGCACAAAAGCAACCCCCTCCCCCCATTCCAGACTGTAATCAAGAGGAAGATAACTGTTCAGAGGGGGATTCAGAGGGAGCAGACCACTCCTATTTACCCCCTGAGGTCTTTTACTCTAACTTGGCATGCTGATGTTGGTCATATCATGCATATGGTGCCTTGCATTGCTTACTTTATACATAAAATATGCCATCTGCTTAGTTTAGACATGCATTGTGTGAATGCCATCTGTTTAGTTTCTATATCATATATGTGAATCATGCAATGCCATCTTGTTTAGCCATGCATCATATATGTGAATTTTGCAATGCCATCCTGGTTAGCCAGTCATCTTATATATGAATTATATCATGCCATCCTTTTTTTATTACGTATTAAATTTGTCAACAATTTTAGTACATTCAATTACTCTTCCTGTGCATCAGCCATTCGACACGGTCATGGAAAAATCTGGAGTGAAAACAAGGTCTTCAGAGCAGACAATGCTATCTGATGAAGCGCATGTCTTGCTGGTTACGGATAGCTCCTCAGAGGAGGATTCAGAGACAGATGACCAGTCCTATCCCCCCCCCCCCCGAGGTGCATGCTCTAACTTGGCAGGGTTATATTGCTCATATCATGCATATGGTGTCTTGCATTGGCATGTCATTTGCTTAGTTTAGACATGCTTTGTGTGAATGCCACCTGTTTAGTGTCTAATTACCATATATGTGAATTTTGCAATGCCATCTTGTTGCAATACATTATATATGTGAATTATGCAATGCTATCTTGTTGCAAGGCATTATGTATGTGAATTATGCAATGCCATGCTGTTTAGCCAAGTGTCATATATGTGAATTATATCATGCCATCCTTTTTTTGTATTACGTATTCCATTTGTCGACAATGTTTGTATATTCAACTGCTCTTCCTGTGCATCAGCCATTTGAATTGGTGATGGAAAAATCTGGAGTGAAAACAAGGTCTTCAGAGCAGACAATGCTACCTGCTGAAGTAGATATCTTGCTGGTTACAGATAGCTCCTCAGAGGAGGATTCAGAGACAGATGACCAGTCCTATTTTCCCCCTGAGGTGTATGCTCAAACTTGGCAGGGTTATATTACTCATATCATGCATATGTTGTCTTCCAATGCTTAGTTTTTACATCATATACACAATATTGAATGCCATCTGCTTAGTTGACACATCATATATGCGATTGACCTCTGCTCACTTACTTAGTATATAAATCATATATTTGAATTATATCATGCCATGATGTTTACATAGACAGCATGTATCTGAATTATGGCATGCCAACCCATTTTCTAAAGACATAATATAGTTATATCATCTCATCATGTTTACATAGTCATCATATTTTGAATTATGTCATTCTATCCGTGAATTATATCATGCCACCATGTTTCCATCGACGGCATGTTTGTGAATTATGGCATGCCAACCACTTTAATAGACACATCGTATAGTTATATCATGTCATCCTGTTTACATAGTCATCATATTTTGAAGTATGTCATTCTATCCTGTTTAGTTAGGCATCATATATGTGAAATTGTGCCATGCTATCCTGTTTAATTAGCCATCATATATGTGAAATTATGTCATGCTATCCTGTTTGGTTAGACAACATAAATGTGAATTATTTCATGCCCTGTTTTCTTCCCTACTATCCATTGCACCTGTCTATCTTACAATGTTTGTACATTCAATTACTTTTCTTGTTTATCAACCATTTGAATTGGAGGGGGTGATGGCAGTATCTATGGGAGTAAAAACACGGTCTTCAGAAAAGATCATGCTACCCATCGATGCAGATAGAACCACGGTTGTACTTGCCCAAGAACCAGCCCCACCACACATAACCCAGACTCACGCAGATTGTACGCCTACCCAGTTGGACAGAGAACCAGCTACACCCCTTCTAACCCCAACCCTAGCAGATAGTAACCCAGTTCCAGTTGACACAGCACCGTCTCCACCACAGAGCACCCAAACACGAGCAGTTAGTAAGGCAACTGCAGTGCCCAAAGCATGAGGACCACCACTCCGAACCCCAAGTCAACACTTAAAGCAGAAGAAGAATTGTTCCCAGGTCAGGTTCCGTAGCTATGGTTCATACTCCTTTGCTCATGCATCACTGTATTTACTCATACCAACTAATTTCAAATTCGAAGGATGCAATTGAAACTCCAATGGCGCAACAGGTATATTTTAAACCTGTTTCTTTAACGTGTTTGATGTTGTAACTTTCTCTATGTTGATTTCAGTTTCAATTGAATAAACAGTTATGTTCTCATGCCATGCACAATACAAGTGTTGTTAGTGCTGTGTAATTTCCCACACTTATATTCTGTCTATGCTGCTTTGTCTTCAACAAATATGATTTGAACTGTCTCTATCTTGATTTGGCAACATAAACTAGAATGATATAGACCATACAGTGACCATACTACATAGATATATGTTTGTTTCATGTTGTTATCCTGTCCACCTTACTACTGAACTGGTTTACCAAAATGAGTTTCATATACAACATGGTAAACCTGTGATGTGTCTGCTTGTTTCTCTTTTAGAATGCGGACAAAATATTGGAGAAGAGTACCCCATTATGCAATGGTAAAGGAAGTAATGCAGGTAAGGTTCAAGATAGTGAGACATCCCTGTTGGTCTCCAAGAAAGCTGATAAAAACTATCTTGAAGACAGTGAGACAACCCCAAAGTCCTGTCTTGATGTAGTGTTCGAGTTACTGGCCACTACTGCTGGCACCAGCTCTTCGAACTTGCTGCCTGAATCAGTTCGACTTCTTGAGTCTCAACTTCAAGTTGAAAGACATCGATCAGATGTGCTGCGACAGGAAGCCGAAGGACTGAGGAAGTCCCTGCAGAATTCAGATTGCATACTTTCTGGTGCAACAGCAAGCGCTGGAGGATTTAAGCCCCAAATAAGAGAAAGCTAATAAGCTTGCTAAGCGTCTTGCCAGCATGGTGGATACCCAGGATATTGTTTCTTGAGCTCTTTGAAGTGGTTTCAGTGCTGGACTTGTTTTGCTACGACGTTTATTTGCACTGGTCGCCAACATTGACAACCAGTGTATGTAATATGCTACTTTGTTCCCCATATTTGCACTGGTGGCGAACTTTGATGCCCAGTGGATGTAATATGTGTAATAGCCGTAATAGCCTAGCATAAGTTGCTTGCTTATTTATTTCCTTGTTGTCTTGTTTATTTGTTTGCTTGTAGTCAGTGCAGTTCTTTTTCCGCGGTTTGCTAGTGGCCGCAATAACCTATTTTTTAAAACTAGGCCACAATAACCATGTGCTACATATCTACTGTAGTGACCATGGGCCTCCTACGGGCCTTCTACGGGCTGTAGAAACAATGGGCCTTCTACGGGCCATAGAAACAATGGGCCTTCTATGGGCCGTAGAATCAATGGGCCTTCTACGGGCCGTATGATCGATCGGCCAACATGGGCCAATAACAGACCGCATTATGGGCCGTAAACGGGCTAGAGTGGGAATCGTCCGTTCATGGGCCGACCATAACGGACCGTTAATAGGCCGATGAGTATAATGGGCTTGTTTCTATCGACATGCATAATGGGTCGTTAATGGGCCGTATTTGATGATGCTATGAAAACGGCCCAACGGATTAACGGGCCACAAACGGGCCGACTTTAACCACGGGCTGAATTTGGCCCACAACCGGAACATGCCAGTAACGGACCGTAAGTAATCGAATGCTGCAAATCAGCCCAAGAATAAATGGGCCCTAAGAAGGCCGAAATATAACACGGGTTGGAAACGGCCCAATGGAATAATGGGCCATTAATGGGTATAAAGCGATACACTGTTCATTACGGGTCAGTTTCACCACGGGCCGTTAATGGGCCAAGAGTTACAAAGGGCCTCAGATGGGCCGAAAGACATCATGGGCCATACATGGGCCGGAAGTTACAACAGGCTGGAATCATATTGGACGGCCCAGATGACGCTACTGGGCCTAATTTGGATAGGCCATAATGGGCTGTGAGTTAGCGGGCTGTAAATTGGCTATATGCGAATAGGCCGCTAACAGGCTTTAAGTGAGCCGGTCGTTACCTTTTGACCAGGTCAAACGGGCCGGCCTTTTGACCTAAATGGGCCACTGTTGGGCCGAGCCACCTGTTGACGTATCATAGGCGCGTCCCGTCCATTCGCTGGATGACAACTGTCCCAACGCTGAGCCGACACATGGATCCGCCGGCGAATGAGAATTTTACACGTGGAAAATCCCCATTGGTCCGGGTTGTTAACGGGTTATCAGATCCAAACCAGAACCCGATAGCTTAACGGCGACCCGTTACGGTGGATGCCACGTGTTAGTTACCCTTGACGAAAGCGCTTCCATGACGCGCCATTTATCGTCATGGAAGTGGACACTTCCGTGATGATAATTTTGGTATTGTCATGAAACACTTCTACGACAGCACATGTATGACTATCTTGATTCTGTCATAAAATCGTCATGGATGTACATGCATGACAGAAAATGTGACCTACTGTGACAAACATGTATTATCATGAAAGTGGTTTTTTTGTAGTGAAATAACATTTATTTAGGCTTAACACTAATCCCGAAGGTAGAGGGAGTGTGCGATGGTGATCATATCAATCTTGGAAACACTTCCAACACACATCATCACCTTGCCCTTTACTAGTCTCCGTTTATTCTGCAACTCCTGTTTCGAGTTACTAATCTTAGCAACTGAACCGGTATCAAATACCCAGGGGCTACTACGAATACTAGTAAGGCACACATCAATAACATGTATATCAAATATACCTTTGTTCACATTGCCATCCTTCTTATCCGCTAAGTATTTAGGGCAGTTCCGCTTCTAGTGACCATTCCCTTTGCAGTAGAAGCACTTAGTTTCAGGCTTAGGTCCAGCTTTGGGCTTCTTCACGGGAGTGGCAACTTGCTTGCCATTCTTCTTGAAGTTCCCTTTCTTTCCCTTGCCCTTTTTCTTGAAACTACTGGTCTTGTTTAACTATCAACACTTGATGCTCTTTCTTGATTTCTACCTTCGCCGATTTCAGCATCACGAAGAGCTCGGGAATCGTTTTCGTCATCCCTTGCATATTATAGTTCATCACAAAGTTCTAGTAGCTTGGTGATAGTGACTAGAGAACTCTGTCAATCACTATCTTATCTGGAAGATTAACTCCCACTTGATTCAAGTGATTGTAGTACCCAGACATTCTGAGCACATGCTCACTGGCTGAGCTATTCTCCTCCATCTTGTAGGCAAAGTAGAGGTCTCATACCTCTCGACACGGGCATGAGTCTTAAATACCAATTTCAGCTCTTGGAACATCTCATATGCTCCGTGGCATTCAAAACGTTTTTGAAGTCCCGGTTCTAAGTCGTAAAGCATGGCGCACTAAACTATTAAGTAGTCATCATATCGAGCTTGCCAAAAATTCATAACGTCTGCATCTGCTCCTGCAATAGGTCTGTCACCTAGCGGTGCATCAAGGACATAATCCTTCTATGCAGCAATGAGGATAATCCTCAGATCCTAGACCCAGTCCGCATTATTGCTACTATCATCTTTCAACTTAGTTTTCTCTAGGAACATATCAAAAATAGGGGAGCTATATTGCGAGCTATTGATCTACAACATAGATATGCAAAAACTATTAAGACTAAGTTCATGATAAATTTAAGTTCAATTCATCAAATTACTAATGAACTCCCACTTAAATTAACATCCCTCAAGTTATCTAAGTGATACATGATCCAAATCAACTAACCCATGTTCGATCATCACATGAGATGGGGTAGTCATCAATGGTGAACATCTCTATGTTGATCATATCCACTATATGACTCACGTTTGACCTTTCGGTCTCCAGTGTTCTGAGACCATGTATGTACATGCTAGGCTCGTCAAGTTTAACCCAAGTATTCTGCATGTGCAAAACTGTCTTACACCCGTTGTATGTGAACGTAGAGTCTATCACACCCGATCATCACGAGGTGCTTTGAAATGACGAACTTTGGCAATGGTGCATACTCGGGGAGAGCACTTTTATCTTGAAATTTAGTGAAGGGATCATCTTATAATGCTACCGCCGTTCTAAGCAAAATAAGATGCATAAAGGATAAACATCACATGCAATCAAAATATGTGACATGATATGGCCATCATCATCTTGTGCTTTTGATCTCCATCTCCAAAGCATCGTCATGATCTCCATTGTCACCGGCTCGACACCTTGATCCCCATCGTTGCGTCGGGGTTGTCTAGCCAACTATTGCTAACGCATAGCGATAAAGTAAAGCAATTACATGGTGTTTGCATTTCATACAATAATTAAGAGACAACCCTAAGGCTCCTGCCGGTTGTTGATATTACAAAACATGATCATCTCATACATCAACATATATCACATCATCTCTTAACCATATCACATCACAACATGCCCTGCAAAAACAAGTTAGACGTCCTCTACTTTGTTGTTGCAAGTTTTACGTGACTGCTACGGGCTTCTAGCAAGAACCGTTCTTAACTACCCAAAAACCACAACGGTGATTATCAATTTTGTTGTTTTAACCTACTTCAAGGACCGGCCGTAGTCAAATTCGATTCAACTAAAGTAGGAGAAACAGACACCCGCCAGCCACCTTTATGCAAAACAAGTTGCATGTCAGTCGGTGGAACCGGTCTCATGTGCGTGGACATGTAAGGTTGGTCCGGGCCATTTCATCCCACAATACCGCCGAATCAAAATAAGACGTTGGTGGTAAGCAGTATGACTATCACCGCCCACAACTCTTTGTGTTCTACTCGTGCATATCATCTACGCATAGACCTAGCTCTGATGCCACTGTTGGGAAATGTTGCATGGAAAACAAAAAAAATTCTACGCACACGCAAGATCTATCCATGGAGATGCATAGCAACGAGAGGGGACAGTGTGTCTACGTACCCTCGTAGACCGTAAGCGGAAGTGTTTAGTAATGCGGTTGATGTAGTCGAACTTCTTCACGATCCAACCGATCGAGTACTGAACGTACGACACCTCCGCGTTCAGCACACGTTCAGCTCGGTGACGTCCTCGCCTTCTTGATCCAGTAAGACAGTGAAGTAGTGGATGAGTTCCAGCAGCACGATGGCGTGGTGACGGTGGTGGTGATGCTATCTCCGCAGGGCTTCGCCTAAGCACTACGAAAATATGACCGAGGGACGAAACTGTGGAGAGGGGCGTCGTACACGGCTAAGAGATTGTCGTGGGCTATGTGTGGCACCCCCTCCCACATATATATAGGTGGGGGGAGAGGGGAGGCAGCCAGGAGGCACCCCAAGTGGGGCTGAATCCCAGTTGGGCTCCTGCCCCTAGCCGCGCTCCCCCTTCCATGTTTGTGTGCGGGAGGAAGGCAGGGGGAGGTGGCGCCCCCCCTTTTCCTTTCTCTCATGAGGAGGGAAAGGCAGGAGGGGCTAACCCTCCCCCTTTCCTTCTCCTAGGGCCGGCGGTTAGGGAGAGGGTGCGCCAGCCCCCTTGTGGGCTGGTGTGTCCCTCCCCTTGGCCCATTAGGCCCATAGATCTCCCGGGGGTGTCCGGAACCCCTTCCGGCGATCCGATGACTACCCGGTGCATTCCGAAACTCTTCCGGTGTCCAAATAGTATCGTCATATATATCAATCTTTACCTCCGGACCATTCCGGAGCTCCTCGTCATGTTCGTGATCTCATCCGGGACTCAGAACAACATTCGGTCACCAAATCATATAACTCATATAACACTATATCGTCAACGAACGTTAAGCGTGCGGACCCTACGGGTTCGAGAACTATGTAGACATGACCGAGACACCTCTCCGGTCAATAACCAATAGCGGAACCTAGATGCCCATATTGGTTCCTACATATTCTACGAAGATCTTTATCGGTCGAACCTTATGACAACATACGTAATTCCCTTTGTCTGTCGGTATGTTACTTGCCCGAGATTCGATCATCGGTACCTTCATACCTAGTTCAATCTCGTTACCGGCAAGTCTCTTTACTCGTTTCGTAATACATCATATTGTAACTAACTCCTTAGTCACTTTGCTTGCAAGCTTCTTGTGATGTGTATTACCGAGAGGGCCCAGAGATACCTCTCCGATACACGGAGTGACAAATCCTAATCTCGATCCATGCCAACTCAATAGACACCTTCGGAGATACCTGTAGAGCATCTTTATGATCACCCAGTTACGTTGTGATGTTTGATAGCACACAAGGTATTCCTCCGGTATCCGGGAGTTGCATAATCTCATAGTCGAAGGAATATGTATTTGACATTAAGAAAGCAATAGCAATAAACTGAACGATCATATGCTAAGCTAACTGATGGGTCTTGTCCATCACATCATTCTCCTAATGATGTGATCCCGTTATCAAGTGACAACTCATGTCTATGGTTAGGAAACCTTAACCATCTTTGATCAACGAGCTAGTCAAGTAGAGGCTCACTAGGGACACGGTATTTGTTTATGTATCCACACATGTATTTAAGTTTCCGGTCAATACAATTCTAGCATGAATAATAAACCTTTATCATGATTAATGAAATATAATAATAACCATTTTATTATTGCCTCTAGGGCATATTTCCATCAAGATCATCATTAATAACAATCAAGAAGGAGTAGGCTTTTACCTCCACCGTGAGGGGCCAAACCTGGGTAAACTAGTGTCCTTCATTCCCGATCAACCCCGTTCAAGTTACCACCTAGTTGCGATGGCTTCGAGACTTAGTCCTTTCACGAGGACATCTGCCGTGACAAAACCACGATAGCCATGGCTGTGCCTCCTCAACTCTTTCCTGGAGGGCGGCTGCACCCAAGCCGTTGTCGGCGTTAAGATGTCCGGTGGAGGAACGCGCACCAGAACCAGGGCCTCAGACGCCTCCGAGCTCGAGGAGATGCCCAACTCTGAGACCATCGGCTGATCGCTAGTGTGGCGGAAGGAGGAAATGACCGACCTCAGACTAGAGTCCATGGTCGTGAACAAGGGAGGGGGGTGCCAGGGTCGGGTGACCAGCGGTGGGGAGAGGTGGCTGCCGGGGTCAGAGTAACCGACGATGAGAGGGTGGACGCCGAGGTCGGAGTGACATGCGGCGGGAGAGGGGAGAAGAGGAGAGTGACCCTTTCTTCAATTTTCTGAGTTTGTGAATGGTTGTGTTCGCACGGATGGTGTGTGCGCAATTCTGTTTTCGTGATGACAAAATCCCATGGTGGGTCGTGGGTTTTTAGATGAACGTGGAGGCTCTCTCCCCGGCTCCATTACCAGAATGAAACCACAAGGTTTTGTGATGATACATCAACTCAAAGAGTAGTTTGACAGTAAAATAAAGCTACAAGCATGGACTAATGAAAAACGAGAGCAGACGGCGCGCATGCCTCATCATGAAACTACATAGGGGGTTTTGCATCAGGTCACAATTGCCTCGCATGCCTTCCTGAACTTCAGTGGCGGTGCTATTGTTGCTTGTGGAGACCAGCAGGCGGTGAGGGTGGAGACTGGGCTGCTCATTGCAATCTTGTCTCCAGGAGCTTGCTTTTTTGATTGAAGACCAGAAGTTGTCCTCATATGAGATCTTTAGTTTGCTCCAGTACTCGGTGACTCCATTGTCTGTGGCTTTTTCCCCCTCGACCACTAGAGATCCTTGGCGGCAGCTGCATGTAAGTTGTTAGGGCCTTCAGGAATTTCTCCATTCTTCTCTTGCCATGCTCTAGCACCAGAACCTCCCAGGTTTTGAGAGTTCTGAGGACCAGCCTCCACACCTATGCAATGGATATCCAAGTGGTGTTGTTAGAAATATAGAGTTCCTGTATTTCCACAAGCACCACAAGATAACTACACAAATGGTGTTTAAAGCAGAGTTTTTTTGTTGGAAATCCAGAATTTGGCTATTGACTCAAAATCACCCCCAACGGGGATGCCGAAGTGATCACTAACAAATAACCACATAGTTTTAGCTACTAAACAACCAAAAAACAGGTGTAAACTGGATTCGTTCTCTGAACAAAACACACAATCAAGCGGCTTGATGATGTGTCTTTTCCTAAGGTTATCCCTAGTCATCAACTTGTTGTTTGAGAACAACCAGAGAAAGACATAGATCTTAGGTGGAACATGGAGTTTCCAGATTGCAGGAACAAAAACTGGTTGCACACCCCAAAAATCAATGACATGGTAGAGCGAGCTAGAGGAGTAAACTCCCTTATTTTCTAATTGCCAAATAAGAGAATCAATATCCTGAGATAAAGCAATACTTTTAATAATCTCCAACAGCTGGTACCATTGCTCCATGAGTTTATCACTAAAATTCCTTCTAAAGGTGAGTTTGAGGGTGACACCATCCCAAATGTCACTAATGCATTTAGTTTGTTCATTACAAATTTTGTAGATGGTCCAATATTGCACAACTAAGGGGGGGGGGGTGCCAAACCAAGTGTCTTTCCAAAACCTAATCCTTTTCGCGTTACCAACCTTCCATCTGTATCCAAATTTTAGGGCTTGGGTAATGGACTGAACCCCTTTCCGAAATCCAGAAATGTTTTGATTGGGACAGTTGGCAAAGACATTAGATTTTCCTTCCATATATTTCTTATCTATCATGGTTTTCCAAGGTTTCTCCCCCCTCATAGTATCTTTTGATCCAAGATCCAAGGAGGCAGAGGTTGACTTCTTGTAGGTTAGGCATCCACAAACCACTAAATTCCTTTTTCATAGAAACTGATTTCTAGTTTGCCAGATGCAGTTTCCTGTGACCTTCAAAGTCACTCCACAAATAGCTGTCCATTTATGAATTAATTAAATCAATGGCCCATTTGGGGAAATTAAAGAAGGAAAGCAGGTATATAGGGATGATAGCTAGACAGGCTTGGATGAGAATGAGTCTGCCCTTGTAGGATAGCAGCTTCCCTCTCCATCCAGCAATCCTTTTCATGATCTTATCAATCAAAGGCTGGATATCCTCCCTCCTAAGTTTATCATTGTGGAGGGGGATCCCAAGATATTTAATGGGAAATGAACCTTTAGCACAACCCAGTATATCCAGGAAGTTGCCTGGTTCTACATCATCTATGTTAATGGGAATCAACTCACTTTTGCCATAGTTGATCCTCATATCCCAGAGACTTGCTCAAAGCAATTCAAAACTGTCTTGAGGTTAGAGGCATGCTGGATATTTTTATCCAAGAAATTTAGTATCATCGGCATATTGAAGGCAGGTAACACCTCCAAGGCAGACATCTGGGCAGAGCCCAGCAATTAGCTCATGATTGGATGCTTTAGTTAACATCCTAGTTAGAAATTCTATTATTAGATTAAAGAGAAGAGGGTACATGGGATCTCCCTGCCTAAGCCCTTTTCCAGTGATGAAGAAATCACTTTCACAGTTGTTAATTTTAACCCCAACAGAGCCCCCATGTGTGATTTGGTGGATCCAGCTAATCCATTTTCCTCCAAATCCTCTAGCCCTAAGGAGCTCATCAAGGAAGTCAAGGTTGACCTTATCAAAAGCTTTTTCATAGTCTAGCTTTAAGACAAGGCCTTGTTTATTACTAGAGTGAACTGAGTGCAAAACCTCATGGGCAGTCACAACACTCTCTAATATGTATCTCCCTTCCAAGAAGGCAGATTGGTTACTGGAAATGAACCTTTGAAGGACTTTAGCTAGTCTGTTCGTAAGCATTGGTAATTTTTTTGAAACTATAGTTCAGTAAACTAATAGGCCTGAATTTTTTCATGGAAGTAGCATCAACTTCTTTAGGGATTAAAGAAAGCATGGCAAAATTCAGTCTAAAAATGGCTAGGTTGCCATTATTGAAGTCAGCAAACATGGCCAGTAAATCTTTTTTGAACTAGCTCCCAAAAGTGCTGGCAGAAGAAGAAAGGGATTCCATCAGGGCCTGGGCCCACCAGAGTAGGAGTCAAAAACAGCCTTCTTGACCTCCTCTTCTGTAAATGGGGCTTCTAGCAGCTCATTCTCATCAGGCTTGACTTTCTCTTCAGCAGAGAAGAAACTATGATTCAGGTGAAATCTTGTTGTATCATCTTTCTTAAACAGGTCCTTATAAAAATTGCTAGCTTTTTTCAACATACCAACATTGTTAGTGACAGGGCCATCTGGACCACCCAGAGAGTGGATCAGGGTTTTTCTCCTTCTCTGGTTGGCCACTACATGAAAATATGCAGTGTTCCTATCTCCTTTTTTAATTTCTCTATCTCTAGATCTTTGCCTGGCTTTGGTCTCCTCTTAAAGCCACATTTTCTTCAGTTCAGACAAGACAAATCTGAACCTAGAAGATCCAGCTTCAGAAAGAGTCACAGTCTCAGCTTTGTTATCTAATTTATCAAACTCTTCTGATAAAAGTTTTTTATATCTCCTAAGTTGGGCTTCTTCATTAGAACTCCAACCTTTTGTTACTTTCCTTAGCTCTCTCATTTTCTCTTGCAAGTTGGCAATATGAGATGACCCTGAGTAGTTTTTGTTCCAAATGTTGGACACTAGGTTAGAGAAGTCCTCCTTAACAACCACCATTTTCCCATTTTGTAGCTACTACTTTTTGGGGGCTTGCCGGCCCCAGAATCCCAGATGATAGGGGTATGATCACTGCCATTTCTAGGCAGTGACCTACATGTAGCTAAAGGGAAACATTTGTCTAAATTAGTGTTACAGAAAAGTCTGTCTAATGTGGACATGATCAGATCCACCTGATTGTTGGCCCAGGTGAATTTCCTACTAGAGAGCTTAATTTCAAGAAGGCTCCAGATCTCAATCCAAGCATTGAAGTTATCACTCCACTTGTGATTGATGTTGCCATTACTTTTCTCTCTAGCATATCTAACTAGATTGAAATCTCCTCCTATGAGAGTGGGCCATGGGGTTTCCATGAATAAAGAGTGCAA
Organism: Thinopyrum elongatum; assembly: GCA_011799875.1. Classification (NCBI taxonomy): domain Eukaryota; kingdom Viridiplantae; phylum Streptophyta; class Magnoliopsida; order Poales; family Poaceae; genus Thinopyrum; species Thinopyrum elongatum. Next base: position 336,547,231 of record CM022297.1, read on the forward strand.
TTGGAGATAAAAGCCTCTTTCCCTTCCTCATAAGGTGATCCATATACAGTAGTAATTCCAAAGGTGAGGTCCTTATCTCTCTTTTTAACAATACATTTAATAGAGAAATCTAGACATGACTAAGATATGGCTTCTAAGATATCAGTATCCACCCCCATCAGGACGCCACTAATAGAGCCCTTGGACGGGAGATGGTGCCAGGAAAAATTCCTGTTTCCAACTAGAGATTTGAGGTAAGAGTCAGAGAACTCTTCCTTTTTGGTTTCCTGGAATCCTAGAACAGACGCATGAGTCTTATTAATAGTATCCAGGAGCATTACTCCCTCTGACATTCCAAAATAAAGAATTCATGTAATTAGTTTAGTCCTAGGGTGCTTGCCCCATTTGTTTTTGCAAACCAAGTACCACATCTCCTGAAAGGTGATACTTGAATGAGTATCTTATGGTGCGGACACCTCATGGTGTTTATCAGTTCTAAAAGGGGTTATGAACTCTGAATCAAGACCAACAGTCTTGTCAGAAATCAAAGTACTTGGAACAATACAGTTCTTATGACTATCATCTACATTTGTATTGACATCTATATCTACACCAATCTTAGAAGCTATAGAGATGAAGGAAGGATTATTGAAATTAGAGAAGCAGGGGGCATGGCTGGTGATCTTACTTTGTTCTTTGAAGACCTCCATGTTTTGTACTTCCTTAAACTGCTGAGCCTTCTAAAGGATGGTTCTGTTGTCTCTAGCATGCCTAGAGCTCATTCTAGGGGCTTGCACCGGCCCCCATCTCTCTTTTTTGCCAACGATATTTGCAGAGAGGGCTAGGAACTCAGCTTCATAAGGTGGCTGGATCTCTCCCTTTGCTCCATCTTTGACATTTGCAGAGTGGTTTTCTTGGTGCTCTACACTTGTTCCATTCCATTCTTCCTCAGAGCCAAATTCCTCATCAGCCCAGCCTTCCATCTCCCTAAGCAGGTCAAACCCATTTTGCATATTTCCATATTCCCCCAGGAAAAAGTCTAGGGGTTTTGGTTTGGTGTTCTGTAGGTTCTCTGGGACCTGGTTCTTGAGTAGGGCTGTGGGAGTTGGAGGTACTAGCTCATCTTGGCAATGGTGTTTTGTGGGGGGCTTTGGTGTGGTTTCCTCCCCCAGAACCATTGCTGTTTTCTTTTTCAGCATTAGCATTTTTTAGTCTTGTGAAGAACATTTGCTCCAAAAGAAGGGTCATTTGTTGTCCCAGGGTCCTTGGCCACTTGGCCAGTAGCAATTGGAGTCTTTTATGTCTCAGCACTTCCATCAACAACTGGTGTCTCTACTTCTAACTTAATTCTATATAGCTGTCCATGGATACCAAACATTCTTTCTATTGGGATTTTGGAGTAATCCTTGCAGAAAATCTTGACTCTAACTGTCTCATAGAAGCTTTGGAAGTTGTGTTGTCAATCCACATCTAACAGCACACCAAAGGCGGAGGTGATTTGGTCCAACAGGGACCACTCACACCACTTTGGATTTAGTTTTCTGAGTTTAAGCCACACTTCCTGAAGATCATCCTCAGCAGTCACATTTCCAAGCCAAACCTCCACCTTGACAATGGTACTACCTCCGTCATGGTTTATTGGTCCCCTTAGTATTTTATGCCAAATTTTGACCATGGATTTAATTAACTAAATATTAATGCATGTCACAAAAAGTAATACCATTAGATGTTTTAATACGAATCCAATGATATAATTTTTCAAGACATGCATTAACATTTTGTCAGTTAGAACTATGATCAAATTTTGGCATGAAATGTAAAGATGACCAATAAGCCAGGACGGAGGTAGTATTCTCTTTTATCAAACCAAAACAGAAATTTGACCAGGAATGTCTACTCATCTAAGGCATTGGTGGGTCGTGGGTGTGTGTCTATGGTGCCGTGAAGGGTTCATTTGTTTGGTCTTGTGTTGGAGTTGCATGATGAAGCATAGATAGATCCGCGCGTTGTAGGTTGGAGCCTCGGGGCCAAATTTGGTGTTTTGACCCTTTTGACAAAGTTTAGCCGGATCTGACCCCTGTTCGAAACTATTTCGGGATCTGACCCTTTTTCCTACCGCCATAGTCCTTAACGGTAGGGTTACACAACCTACTGTCGAGGTTAATGACGGTAGGACTTAACTGCGCCATGACGTTCATTTGATGAAAAAAATACCCTACCGTCAGTGCCTTTAACGATAGATTGTGTTATCCTACCGCCATGGGCGTCGGCGGTAGAGCGCATGCAATTTGGTCGCCTCTGCCCTGTAATTATGTGCTGCCTCTGACATGTCTAGCTAGCTCGGCGGCAGCCGAGGGCACTTGCATGAGGTGGACTCGTTGCAGATAAAAGCAAGTAATTGTTTAAGCGTGTGAGCCCGAGCTACTCTGACTCTAGCTAGCGGTGTAGGTGTAGTCCATAATTATTTAAGTGTGTACGTGAGCATGCATGCATGCCTGCGGCTGGAGAGAGAATGAGAGAGATGCTAGTAGATGGAGTGCACTACCAGTCGGCCAGTGGCCTTTGACGGCACAGGCATCTGTCCTGTCAATGTACTCTTTTTTTTTAACAAGAGACGGGTCCCGAAGGACCCAGAACCAGCTCTATTAATTTTTCACTTCAGGACAGCTGACAAAAGGACCCTGAAGGAAAATAAAATTACAACTCAGTCCAAAAACTTTACAGAAAAGAGCCTGAACACAAGTTGAGGAACGCAATCGGGTCCATCTTCTTCCTGGCATCGAGCTCGATCCGAAATCCACATCGTCGGGGACACAACCACTTGGGATGTCGATCTCGCTGCCGCTCCTCCTCCCGCTCTTGCCGGAGAAAGAAAAGGCAAACGTCAAGACGATGCCAAACTGCCTCCCATTCGGCATCTTTGTCGGGAGGAACTTCAAGAGACGGCGCCAGTCGCCGGAGCTCCAAGAGGCCGCCTTTCGGCCAGAAAGGTCAACGACGGGACGAGAGAAGCCGGCAGCCGAACACCGAAAATCGGATGGCGCCGTAGCTTCGCTGAAGCTCATCGTTGAGGATGAACACCAACTGGAGCAGCTGCACTTGCTCCAGATCCGATGCCAGAGACCCGTCTCCGACGCGACGGCCAACCTGAAGAAGCCGAACACCCGCTCTGCCCCATCTCCTCGTCCACCACCTCGGCAGCAAAGGAAATAGGTAGAACGAGCCTCCATCTTCGCAGGATCGAGCCGCCCCGCGAGCTTATTTAGGGAGCTTCCATCAGATCCGCCGCCAGGAGCTACCATCCACCACGAATGACAAGCTTTGGAGACGGGTGACGACCGCCGAACGCTGCTCGCACGCTTCGGCTTGAAGCTCCAGAACGACATGGAGCCAAATGGCATAGCGCCAAGACCACCACACGGGCGAAACACAACTAAGCCTAGATCTACTATGTCCAGAACCCCTAGCTCCTCTCCCGCCTCAGCTCCGGCCGGCCACGCCGACGGAGAGATTAGGGATCGGGCCGGGCACTCACATGCGACGAGCGACTCTCAAAGCGGCTGAAGCGAGAGAGCTCTGGAAAGTGTCCCCGTCTTCTCTCCGCTTGGCATTCTCTCCTGTCAATGTACTTGCTATTCGTGTTTGCTGCATCGTATTTGCCTGCCCAACCCATTTGAGAAAGGGAGAGAAAGAAAGCACATGTTAGGGGCAGGCAACGTCAGGGAGATCAGTGCTCGCTCGCATGCATCTTGCAACAGACAATATCCTACTGCCAACTCCCATGACGGTAGGGTTACACAGCCTATCATCAAAGGCCCTGGCGGTACGGTATTTTTCACGCCAAACGGACGAGACGGCGCAGTTAAATCCTACCGTCATTGACTCAGGCGGTAGGTAGTTATTCCCTATCATCGGGGTCTGTGACGATAGCCAAAGGGTCAAATCCCGAAATACTTTTGAACATGGGTCTGATCCGGCTAAACTATGCCGAAAAGGTCAAAACATCAAATTTGGCCGAGGCTGGGAGGAAACCACGTCAGTTTCGTGGCCTCCTCCTCCTCCATCCCGTGACGTGCCACCCACAATCATATGCTAACCTGACGCCGTCAACTTCGAGAGGGAAAACCAGACAGTATCGTTACCAGAAAGACCCGGCCCACAGGCCACCCCCATGGTCACGAATCTCAACGCATCATTGACCGGCTTGCATACGCCCAAGTCCATACACCGCGTGCACAGCCGCGATATCTCCGCGACACCGCCGCACGACTAGCCTCGTCGTCACTGTAAAGCTTTAGATAAAGTCCGGTAGGTCGCAGCAGCGCTCCCAACTCCATCGCTTCCTCCGATTCCGGCGATCTAAACCGAATCCGGCCGATTCGAGGCGGACTGGGGGTTCGGATTTCGGGGCGGGGAAGAGGAGAGGAGGGGGAGATGGACCAGGTGCTGAACAAGGTGGGGAGCTACTGGTTTGGCAAGAGGGCCAGCAAGGAGATCGACTCCATCGGCGACGACCTCAACGTAAGCACTCCAATCCCTGGCCTGCATTGCGTTTACACTAGGAAGGTCTCCGCCGTCTGCGCCGCCGCTTAGCCGCTAAATCGAGGACGAGCTAGACTAAATCGAGGATTATTCGCCTGGGTTTGCCATGGGATCCGAGATGTCCAGGAGGATGGATCATTTCGATTTGTGCATTATATTAGATTAATTCGTTTCCTTGCGCCGCGGAAATAGGATTCCATCTTTGTCATTCGAGGGTTTTCAGCTGGGAGATTGCTTCTAGATCTAAGTAATGTATTTATTGTGTCATAATTTTCCATCCAGTGTTGAAGTTCCTTGGTAATTGACTCAACTAGATTGGGTTTACAGGGAAAGATGTGATTCAGCATGAACCTTGTAGGCAGCGGCGAATCTAGAAAGAAAATGAAGGGTGGGCTCAAAATTTACGCCGAGAAACTAAACGCTCTTTTGAAGAAAAAATTGATTATCTCCTAATCCTTTTGTGTAAATAAACCAAATTTTTTCTCTAATTACTACTGGAAACATGTAGTATTTACTAGAACTTTTCGTATCTTTTTGAAACATATCAAATATTGCACAAAAAATTGAATCTATTTAGCAAAACATGCTCTCATTTGTTGTAGTACGGAGGATTATGTTCTCGTTGGGGGCCCGTTCAACAATAATAGGGGTAGCATTGGATTCGGGCTACTGCTAATAGGCAAAGAACAAGGATCAAAAGAAAGCAAGATAATAGCCAAAGTTCAGAGAAGAAATTAGACAGAGGAGAAGCAAACTACCGACGCACAGGGGAGCCTCGGAGGTCCTCCCTGGATCGCTGGCTGCCTCAGGCGATGGGCGACGGCCAGGCGGCGACGGAGCCGGCAAGCTCTGAAGGGCCTGGGCGACGAGCTGCTCGCCTCCCCGTGCTGGCTCCCTCGGAGCCTCGGACAGCGTAGCGGTGACCAGCAGGGTGCCGAGGTCTGCGCGCTGTGACGGCGTCCGGCGACCGGCGGGGTGGCGAGCTCCACACCTCCGCCTGCTCCGGCTGTCCAGCGGCTAGGTCGTGGAGAGCGTGCGGCCGTGCGGGCTGCCTCCGTGTGCCTCGCTAGCGGCCGTGCGGGCTGCCTAATCGGCTTAGATGGCCTGGCTGGCCTGCTTTTCCTGGGCTGGGCCTGCGATGCTTAGTAGTAAAAAATAATTCCGCGATTTTGGAGGGTAGGCTCGAGCCTATCGAAGCCTCACCGGTAGATTCGCCACTGCTTGTAGGCAGGGTCTACCTGTAACCTCGCATGGGTAGTCGATTTATCATTTATGTTAGGCTGTACTAGTGCATGAATATGCATTCGCCTATTCGGTCTATCTCATGCGATTTAATGTTTCCAGTACCAATGTGGACAGGATAGTATTTGCAAGTCCTTGAATGTGCACATCGTCTCTCTCCACTTTATCTTTTGGGCCATACTAAAGATGTTTAGCTCGATGTTTCTTTGCTACATGCGTGTTTAAACTTGTAGTATTTATTATACGAAGGATGTCCATGGTTTCCTTCATAGAGTTACAAATGGCTACTGATTGACACACCAGAGGAAATTCTTAACCACTTTCCTATAGCATAAGTATAACTAAAGAACCAATAAATACTTATTGTTTCCAGCTCATGCTACCGGGTTAGGTAACCTCTCATTCTGATTCCTGAAACTCTGACATGATTGTTAAGACTTTTGACTCGAGGAATAATCCATGAAACACAAGCAAAACCATGCTATTAAATTTTGTATATTGGAATCTAAGCTAATGAATCGTTATAAATGAGTTTATCTACCCGTACGAACATCACCTCTGAAGGTGTGTCAGGCTATTTTGGTGCGGGGCTTCCTACCAAATACACATGTCCGCAGCGATGCACATGAGTGATAATACTAGTTATCTCTGTTATGTTCTGCTGTTAGGTTTGTAGCATTGGAAGATTTTTATTTTCCAGTAACTTATCTTACTTAAATGTTTTTTCAGTATCAATATGAATGTACTATGTGAAGCATCTCCCACTGTTTTGATGATTTACGTTGTATTTCCAGATCCTGCTTATAGGTAAGCCAAAGCTCTATATGCATTTCCAGCTTCTAACATAACATTATCTACATTTTGAATCCAGTCGGTCTCTTCCAGTATTGGCGGGGGAGCTAAATGGATGGTGAACAAGATCAAAGGTATGCCATGTCTATTCTGTATTTCCTAATGGCAAACTTTGTTGTAGCAAATATCCATACGATATACTATATGGTATACTGCTGGTACAACACTCCAGCAGTATTTAAAAGTTAACTATTATAACTTTATAAGTATGGTACAATATATTTCTTAGTATATAAATTTTGATGAAGCTCATTAGCTGATGCACATCCATATCTAGTATGGATAGAAAATAGCAATGCTTGTTTACACTTCATAACTAAATGGGACTTCTTAAAATTGTGATTTGTATGTGGTTGTGGTTTATTTATGTTTCCGATATTTCTGAAAGCTGTGCGTTAGTAATATTGAGCAACGACCATCTATAATTTTAAGGCGCTAACACGTGCTCCCTCCGTTTCAGAATGATAAAAAGATGTATATTTTAGAGCTGGGTACACAAATTTAGAGTGTTGGTGACATGTCTATATGGCCCATCTCTTTTTCCTCACAAAATCATTAAGTTCTCCTTTTCCTTCACAACGCAAGGCCTCGCAGCACACTCTTTTTATGACATTTTTAAGGGCAAGTAGGAAGACATTGGCTAAAATTGCATTGGAACTTTGGAAGTGTAGAAGGACACTTATTTTGACAAAACTTGGAGAGGCTAAAAGGACGCTTATTTTGAAACGGAGGGAGTAAGAGAAAACCAAGACATATTCAGATAATTGAAAATATATCACTTACCAGCATGGTTTTTAAGGCGTCGCCTAGGCGACGCTTAGGCGTCAGAGCGCTCGGCAATGTCATGGCGTCGTTCTCGCCTTAGTTTTCTGTCTAAGGCGTCCGACTTGGGTTGTTGAGGCGTCCAGGGCGTCGCCTAGGCGGAGAAGGCGTCGCTTTGGCCGATTCTGGACGCCCTGGACATATGTGGGCAGGTCGAGCGGGAATCAGAAACTGGCGGCGTGAGAAAGAGAAATTGGCGGGGATGGAAGAGAAATTGGGCGGAGAGAGAGGGTAAACAGAGGCGGGAGAGAGAGGGAAACACACCTGGGACACCAATCGAGGGGAAAAGAGAGAGGAGCTCTCTCCTCCCACGCCGCCGGCCCAGATCCGCTCCTCCTCCGCCGGCCTCCCCCTCTCCGGCCAAGCTCCTCCTCCGCCGGCCCTTCCCCTCTCCGGCCAAGATCCTCCTCCGCCGGCCCTCCCCCTCTCCGGCCAAGCTCCTCCTCAGTTTTATGTCTACTCATGGCTGCCATATTAGTCCCCTGAGCGCCTAATAAAAATTGACTAAGGCGTCGCCTCGCCTCGCGCTTTGAGCGCCTAGGCGTTGAGGCGCCCCCCCAGCGCCTTAAAGCGCCTGGACGCCTTAAAAACATAGCTTACCAGTTATGCACCATCCTTTTTCGGGGAAAATAAAAATAGCAGATTGTTTATTTTATTGGAGTAAATCTGGAAGGGGCAGCATTTGTTAGTTTTTGGAGGTGTACAAGGTTTTGACGAGTGAACTAGTGGTGCCTTGCAGGAAAATATCCACTCCTATTTTATATGTCCTGTGGTCTAGTACCCAGTTAATGCTGGTTCCCTTATGTGATAACCAAAAGTGTGGGTTTAATTGTGTTCACTAGAAACAAAGCACTATCATGATGATGTATTCTTGAATACCAAAGGCATGCCAGAATCATCCTACAACTCTCTAATGAGTTTATGCCCTTATCGGCAACCCTATTTGTTGTATTATTTCGTTTGCTTTAAATAAACATCAATTTCAGTCCTTCAGGTGACATATTTTGATTGCTCAAAATGACAGTTTTGGTAACCATGACTTAAGTCACATCTATGTAAAGCAATGCTAGTAAGGGTCCATCTGCATTGCGAAGAAGGCGTTACATGAGAGATTAGCTTGAGGATTGTGCTCATGGTCTAACTCTGGCTCCCCATCTATTTAGAGGCATAATCGCTTGTTGTTTTGTTCCTTTCTCTGTTTGATTGTCTTGCAACAAAAATTGCTTCTGAAGCAAGCAAAACAGGCAAAAGCTTTTGCATGTTGCGAAGGCTGAAATTTCCAATGTTTACTGATCTTTTTCTTCAAAAACAGTTAACGTTTGCTGACCTGACTACAACTTGTCTTGGTCGCAGGGAAGCTGCAGAAAGCATTACCAGATCTTCTCAAAGAATATGACATGCCAGCAGGTCTCTTCCCACGGGACACAACTAATTACGAGTTCAATGAAGAGACAAAGAAGCTGACAGTGTACATCCCGTCAGCTTGTGATGTCGGGTACAAGGACTCATCGGTGGTGCGGTTCTTCACCTGTGTGACCGGCTACCTCGAGAAGGGAAAGCTTTCCGACATCGAGGGCATGAAGACCAAGGTGCTTGTATGGACCAAGGTGACCACCATCAAGACCGAGGGTTCAAAGGTCCATTTCACTGCCGGCATGAAGAAGACCCGCAGCCGCGATGCGTATGAGGTTGTCAGAGATGGCATCATCATAGACAAGTTCTAGAGCATACCTGTACCTGGGCTGACAAGTGCAATGTAATTACTTAGATATGCTACATTGAAATCTGTTGTGCTATCGGATCGGCCTATTAACCAACTGTGTTGCTGAAAACTCTCATCCATGACTTTTTCTATATCTTGACAATCTGTGCTTGTTTTGCTGTCATCCTGATTCTTCCATCAGACCCGAAAGGGCGACCAGACCAGGGCGCCATGTTGTATCCAGTTTTTAGTTTTGAATTCCTCTTGATCTTTGGGTGTGATGTGGCCTGTAAACGCCATCAAGTTTGGATGCAGGTGGCAATGCATGAAATGGGGAGAAAAATAGATTATGGGTGTGATTTTTGCTTGTTTTCTGGCGGAGGGCTTCATTGACCTCAAGCAGTGCTTGTGCTTTAGTCTCTACATTTTTGCTTGTTATTTGATTGATGCTTTGCACAACACATTTTATCATTGTCCGTTTTGTTTGTTGCTTTTTGGCCCGGTAGATGACTGTTAATTCAAAGTTTTTATTTTGCGAATATTGTTAATTCAAAGTTGGCCGTTGGTCGTCGTTGTACTATGAACTGCTTAAACCTAGAGCTTGCAAACAGGAAAATGCAACTGCCTAAACCTAGAGCTTGCAAACAGGAAAATGCCGAAATGCGCACCGACGCACAACCATTATGATTTGCATACTGCATATTTGCAAAGCTTAGAACACACTCCCCTCTCTTTTCGCCGCCTCCTGCTACCCACCCATCACCTGTACCGACGCCAGATCGAGGCCGCCGCTTCTCTTTCTCCTGAGTGATAGGAACCGAGATCAACTCGAGCACAAACACACAAGATAATCAAGAGAACAGGGGAAGCAGCGGAGTGATTGGGTTTCAGATAGCATCAAGAGAACATGGGAAGCATAGGAGTGATTGAGTTCAGATAGCCCGAATTATGTCACGGATACAAGTTCTCTTGGACCGATCTAATTCTACCAAGTAGCGAGGGTTCCAGAGCTAGTTACAATACTTGAAGAAAAAGATGATGCCCGATCCGATGCGAGAGCTACTTAAGGGCAGGCAATGACCGACGGTAAAGGTGACGGCAGTTAACTGAAGCGCAGTGAACAAGCTTCAGCTAACTGTTAAATTTGTCGGACGGTAAACAGAGGAGCTGAGCGTCGACGTGAGCCGTTGATCTGGCGAGCTTCAATTGTAGCCGTCCATCGAATCGTTCTCTTCCCTGCGCCGTTTCTTCAGTCTGTTTCTCGCTGTCGATTTCTTCAGTTATCTTCAGGTTCAGATTAGCAGGTCCTGAGCCTGACACCGAGTCCTCCTCGATCGACCGTCTCCTACCTGGACTGGACTCTCGTTCACTTCCCATGGCCAGAGAAGACCCACTCCGCCGGGACGCCGGATTCCTCCTCCCTTTCAACTCGGACTATACAACTCCGACACCAACCCCCTGCTCCAGGGAGGAGGATGCTATAAAGGTCCCAATCCCTCAACTTCCTCCTCACATCGCACAGCGAGACCAAGGATCCAAGGATCGTTTACCCACTTTCCCAAGAAAAACAACTGAATCGAATCGAGACAAACGCGCGTCTCATCCCATGGCGAGCCAGGGGGATGCGAGCGGGAAGGACTACTCCACGGCGATCCTGGAGAGGAAAGAAGTCGCCGAACCGGCTGGTGGTCGACGAGGCGATCACCGACGAGAACTCCGTCGTCTCCCTGCACCCGGACACCATGGACAGCCTCGAGCTCTTCCGCGGCGACACCGTCCTGCTCAAGGGCAAGAAGCGGAAGGACACGGTCTGCATTCTGCTCCCAGACGACACGTGCGACAAGACCAAGGTCCGGATGAACAAGGTCGTCCGGAAGAACCTGAGGGTCCGGCTGGGCGACGTCGTCTCCGTCCATCAGTGCCCGGACGTCAAATACGGGAACCGCGTGCACGTGCTCCCCGTCGACGACACCGTCGAAGGGATCGCCGAAAACCTGTTCGACGCCTTCCTGAGACCCTACTTCCTCGAGGCCTATCGTCCCCTCAGGAGTCAGGAAAGGAGACCTGTTCCTGGTGAGAGGCGGCATGACGAGCGTGGAGTTCAAGGTTGTGGAGACCGACCCTGCCGAGTACTGCATCGTCGAGTCTGACACGGAGATATTCTGTGATGGCGAGCCTGTCAAGCGGGAGGATGAGGAGAGGCTCGACGACGTCGGCTACGACGATGTCGGTGGGGTCAGGAAGCAGATGGCCCAGATCAGAGAGCTGGTTGAGCTCCCACTGCGCCACCCCCAGCTGTTCAAGTGCATCGGTGTCAAGCCTCCGAAGGGCATCTTGCTGTATGGGCCACCTGGAACCGGCAAGACCCTCATTGCCAGAGCTGTGGCTAACGAAACAGGTGCCTTCTTCTTCCTGATCAATGACCCGGAGATCACGTCGAAGATGAACGGAGAGAGCGAGAGCAACCTCAGGAAGGCGTTTGAAGAGGCCGAGAAGAATACACCAGCCATCATCTTCATCGATGAGATCGATTCCATTGCACCAAAGAGAGACAAGACCAACGGAGAAGTCGAAAGGCGTATCGTCTCGCAGCTGCTCACTCTTATGGATGGGCTTAAGTCCCGTGCACATGTTATTGTCATGGGTGCTACCAACCGCCCGAACAGCATCGACCCTGCTCTCAGAAGGTTTGGGAGGTTTGACCGGGAGATCGACATTGGAGTCCCCGATGAAGTTGGGCGGCTTGAGGTTCTCCGGATTCACACCAAAAACATGAAGCTAGCTGAAGATGTAGAACTGGAGCATGTCTCGAGGGACACTCATGGGTATGTCGGCGCTGATCTCGCCGCCCTTTGTACCGAGGCTGCTCTCCAGTGCATTCGCGAGAAGATGGATGTTATAGACCTCGAGGATGACACCATTGATGTGGAGATACTGAATTCTATGGCTGTCACGAACGACCATTTCAAGATTGCACTGGGGACAAGCAACCCTTCCGCCCTTCGTGAAACTGTCGTGGAAGTTCCAAATGTCTCTTGGGAAGATATTGGCGGTCTGGAGGGTGTCAAAAGGGAGCTGCAGGAGACCATCCAGTATCCGGTGGAGCACCCAGAGAAGTTTGAGAAGTTTGGCATGTCTCCCTCCAAAGGTGTTCTGTTCTACGGCCCTCCGGGCTGCGGCAAGACCTTGTTGGCCAAGGCGATTGCTAATGAGTGTCAGGCTAACTTCATTAGCATCAAAGGACCGGAGCTGCTTACCATGTGGTTTGGTGAGAGCGAGGCCAATGTGCGTGAGATTTTTGACAAGGCCAGGGGGTCGGCACCATGTGTCCTCTTCTTCGATGAGCTCGACTCGATTGCCACCCAGAGAGGAAACAGTGCCGGCGATGCCGGAGGCGCCGCTGATAGAGTGTTGAATCAGCTTCTTACCGAGATGGACGGGATGAATGCCAAGAAAACCGTGTTCATCATCGGCTCCACCAACAGGCCAGACATCATAGACCTTGCCTTGCTTAGGCCGGGGCGCCTTGATCAGCTTATCTACATTCCTCTGCCTGACGTTGAATCCAGGCTCCAGATCTTCAGGGCCTGCCTCAGGAAGTCTCCTGTGGCCAAGGATGTTGATTTGAATGCGCTCGCAAAATACACGCAAGGGTTCAGCGGTGCGGACATCACGGAAATCTGCCAGCGTGCGTGCAAATATGCCATCAGAGAGAACATTGAGAAGGACATGGAAAAGGAGAGGCGGTGGAAGGAAAACCCGGAAGCCATGGAGGAAGATGAAGTGGATGAGATCAAGGCTGCTCACTTCGAGGAGAGCATGAGGTATGCACGCCGGAGTGTGAGCGATTCTGATATTCGCAAATACCAGGCCTTTGCTCAGACACTACAGCAGTCCCGTGGTTTTGGCAGCGAGTTCCGGTTCCCTGACCAGCCGGTGGTAGGCGCTACCGCTGCGGCCAATCCTTTCGCGTCCGCTGCCACGGCAGCTGAAGAAGATGATTTGTACAATTAAATTGTCTGTTGTGTCTTGAACTTACTGTATTATATTTTGCATCTCTAAGACATATAGGAAGATCATGTAAGATACCCTTTCAATCAAAAATACTATTAGATTGTTCTGATATCTTGTTTGATGCATTGGGAAAGTAATGTAGAATTAGTTGATCCTGAGTGCATGAGAATACCCTCTTTAAGTAACTTTAAGAGTCGTGCAAACTTTTAATGAGGGTGTACCGAAGCAAAACTCTCATATCTGTGATATACTTATATATACACTGAAGTTTGAAGATTGTATCCTCCACGTAAAAGAAAGAGAAAACATTTCCTCATCTCCTATTCCAGTTACAATTCTCTTGTTCTCTGCAGGCTCCATGAAGAGCATTAGCAATTTAGCGTTATATGTGATGATATTTTTCTTTCTTTTAAATGTATTAGTTCAAAAATCTTCTGTTATACTGCACCTTTTTTTCCGCAAAAATGATTACCTCTTCTGAGAAATGCCACAGCCTCTCCAAAATGTTGACAAATTAGTTTAGCAATAGCTGAAAGTCTCTGCAATGCACCAAAACCATTTTTTGGATTCTCCAATGATTTTTTTTTATTGAAAGGGGTTTCCCCCCGCCCCATTTTATAAAAATGGGGCACAAAGCCCAGGTCGACAGTTTACAGCTCTCGGATCTAGCTAGAGTAGCAGAATCAGAAACGTTCCAGAGAGATTACATCCTCATCAACACAAGAACCAAAAGACTGGCGAGACAGCCAGCAACAAACGACTGCAATTCTGCATGAGTAGAAGAAGCGCGACGCGTCTTTCACCCCGTGTGCGCCTTCAACATGAAGCCTCCTAGCCTGCCTCCCAGTCCCCTGTCTAGGCTATTCGCAGCACTTCTCCTCTTCGACGGTCCAGGAGCAGGAGACAGCGTCGTAGCAGCACTGACTGATCTCCCACACAGAGGATCTTCCACTGATGGAGCAGCGAACAGGTTCTTCTCAAGATTGCACGGGTACTTGTCCACGCCACGCCCTGAAAACACATATCGTTACGCATAGTCCAAATGCTTCAAATGGTAGCAACACAGGCAATGCCAACCACACTTTTCTTGTTATTAGTGTCCCAGAGGTTAGAAAGTTCAAGCATGTTATTCGGTTTATGGAAATTAAAGCTCTCCGCAACATCTTTCCAAATATTATCAGCAACCACGCATTCAAAAAACAAGTGTTGTACAGTTTCATGCTCGTTGCAGAAAAGACATGTTACATCATTAACAGGCCTTCTTTTGCAAAGATTATCTCTGGTGAGGATTTTATTATAATATGCTAACCAAATGAAAACCAAATATCTATGTGGAACCAAGATTTTCCAGAACTTCTTCCACACAGGGGTAGAAACCCCACCCCAGTTAATCATATTATAGAAGGAGCTCACACTGTATTGTCCAGAAGATTCAAGCGTCCATATGGGGCTATCTTCTTCATTGTTTGGTTTCTTAGCGGCAATCACTTGGATTAGTTCATCCCATCTAGAAAGGAAGTTTTCGTCAACACATCTGTTGAACGGAAGCTTTAGGGTCTCTCCATCCCAGACTTGTGAAACTTTGCAGTTTTGCTGTTGGCAAATAACAAAGATTTCTCAGAATTGGGTCTTAAGGGAGGAGCCCCCACCCAAATATCATGCCAGAAACTAATTCTCTCACCATTTCCTAATATCCACCTATAAAAAGGTCTTGCAGCAGCCAGAGCCCAAGTGACACCTTTCCAAAAGGGGGAACCCACACCCTGCTTAGACCAAAGCAAATTCGGTTTATCAGTGCTATATTTGTGGTTAACTAATTTCACCCAATCTCTATCCTTGTCATGGTAATATCTCTTAGCCCAAGAGGCTAGCAGCGCTGTGACGCCCCCGGCTTAATCTTGCACTAATCATACACGCAAATGCACACGATCAAGCCTAAGGACTCACTTGAAGATATCACAACACAACTCTAAAACATAAATAAAGTCATACAAGCTTTATATTACAAGCCAGGGGCCTCGAGGGCTTGAATACATAAGCTTGCTTACAAGCGTCAACGGAAGCATCAGATATCTGAGTACAGATATAAAAGATAAAACAGAGAGGCCTTAAGAAGGCGGGGCAAAACAAAACACTACAATCGAAAGGCGTAGGCCTCCTGCCTGGGACCCTCCGATCCTACTCCTGGTCGTCGGCTAGCTCGTAGAAGTAACCACTCTTGAGGTGGTAGTAGTAGTCGTCGGTGGGGCAGCTGTCTCAGGGCTCCGTCATCTGGTCACGACAAATTGATATGGGGAGAGAAAAAAAAGCAAAGCAACCGTGAGTACTCTGAAGTACTCAGCAAGCAAGGATCTACACTACATATGCAACATTATCAGAGGGAGGCTGTATATGTGGACTAGGCTGCAGAAATGCCAGAATAGAGAGAAGGCCTAGTCCTATCAAAGACTAGCATCTTCAGCGGTCTTGCAGCAACAGAAGAGAGTAGATCAGCACCGTATAAAATAGTAGTGGTTGTGTCAAGTAACAGTCTCGCCTAGAGATCCTTCCTCGTCTCCCTGCGAGAAAGCGATCCCGGAGCCATCATATCCAGTTATCATCTCAAGTTCTAGTTGTATCGATCGGGATACAACTCCGAGTGTCCGTTACCGTAGGACAGGCTATCGATAGATTAGTTCTTCCCTGCAGGGGTGCACCAACTTACCCACCATGTTCGTTTAACTCCGGCCGGACACACTTTCCTGGGTCATGCCCGGCCTCGGCCAAACGATACACCGCAACCCTACCTACAGCTCAGCAGAGAGGTCCCCGTCGGTCTACCTCCTAAGCGCAAGGGGGTCTTGGGCCATCGCCCCTCGCCCTCCGGGTCGTTGCGTGCAGGGCGAACCAGGCTCCACCACTACAGGATGGTGCCGGCCCAGCCCGGCCGCCAGGCTGAACTGGACATCTGACAGAGCTTTCGGCTGATGCTACGATGCAGAGTGCCCATAACTCTTCCCACGTGATGGTTGGTGCTATCTGGCCAATGGCCGGCTCGGATCAAATATCCAAATCGTTAGTGGATTAGGGGCTTGCGGAAACGAGCAGAGACTCACGATCGATGTGACCCCGTCGCCCCGTCTCGAGGACTTGTGGCAAGGGCTAAGAATACCCGGCCACGCCTCGTATTCGTCTCACGGGTAACCTCCAGGTCAACCCGACATCCCATCATTCGCGGGTACCCCTCAGGGTCGACCCGCCTTTCCAAGTATCAGTGGTAAAGTCATAGTAATCATAGTAACCGTGTGTCTAACACCAAGGGGAACCCTGAGGAATCATCCTCGATGGAATTCCACCTGATGTTATCGTCAAGGTGAACGAAAGAGGAATCACCCTCGAGGTCCACACTTGAGGTGTTGCACGACTTCGTCGTTATCGGGGGTGGTGTAGGAGGAATCACCCTCGCTGACCACGACCGATTAACTAACCTACAAGGTTATCATCAGAAGTGCTGACGAGGTATCACCCTCAGCACTCGATAGTAACCCAGTAGTGTCGAGCAACTAAGGGGGAAGTGAGGTGCGGTGCCGGGGCCTGGTCTTCGATCCCGTTGATCGGGTCTTCTGAGAATCCAACGGGGCAGTCGGGACAAGTGGGGGTCACTAATGGGTTTCTACCCAGTCTATTCTAAACAGTTTAGGATGATCAGGAAGGTACCAACAACAGGTTACAATAAACAGGCTATGCAGCAGAAATAGGATAACAGTAACAGTAGCAAAATCTAATGCAAGCAGGAGAGAATAGAATGAGCGATATCGGGATGCTCGGGGGGGGGGGGGGGGGGGGGGGGGGGGGGGGGGGGGGGGGGGGCTTGCCTGGTTGCTCTGGCAAGAAGGAGGGGTCGTCGGAAGACTGCTCGTCTGGGGCGTAGTCGTACTCAGCTGCAACGGCGTCGGTCTCGAAGGAGGGGGAGGAAACAAATAAATACACAGCAATCATATGCAATCACAAAACAAGACAAGGCACTACGCGGTGTTAGGGGTGACCTAACGAGGTGATACACGTCGCAGATGAAGCGGAAAATATCTGGGATACTTTCCCGGCTCTGAGCATCTGCCAGACAGATGAACCGGAGGGAAAAGTTACATGTTCAGATAGTTAGGGGTATGTGACAGATAAACAAAGAGCGTACTCGGATTCATCTCGTCGTTCTGAGCAACTTTCATGTAGAAAGTTTTTCGATCCGAGCTACGGTTTATTTTATACGAATTTCCAAAGTTTTATCAATAATCTAAAATTTCTGAAATTTTGTATTTATTTTAATCCGAATTGACCAAGTCAAACTGACTAGTCAAAAGTTGACTAGGGTTCCACCTGTCAGTGACTAGACTTAGTTAGACTTTAATTAAATTAGATTGATTAGAAGTGGGGGCCACATGTCATACATACATTAGACTAATTAATCAACTAACCTAGCTAACCTAATTAGTACTGCTAACTAGAATCAGGGCCGGCCGTACTGGACAGTGTCCAGCCGGCCACACACCCACACACTCACGCACACACAGCACACAGCACACACACACACGCTGCACACACACCCACGGCCATGTCCGTGGCCAACAGCAGTAGCAGCCGGCGGCAGTGGCGGAGGGCAGAAGCTAGGCAGGAGGAAGAGCAGCAGCTAGCAGCCACGGCAAGCAGCAGCAGTAGCCACCAGCGGCAGCAGCACACGCAACAGTAGGACGCGGCCACGGACGAAGACGGCCGAGCTCGGGGACAGCGCAAACGGAACGGATCGAAGGGGGAAAAGGGGGGAATTCGAGGGAGGAGCTCACCGCGGAGCTAGTGGTCGTGGTTAGGGAGCGCGGGGCGGCCCGGAGCAGCGGCAACGACGACGAACGCCGGCGATGTTCGTGACGAAGATGAGCTCGATGCCGAGCGTACGGGGCCTCCTAGCGCGAGCCCTTCGGCGTGGTGATGTAGCCGGCCACGGCAGAGCTCCCGGACATGAACTCAGGGAGTGGGGAGGCCAGTGGCCGCGACGACGATGGCAACAGCGGCGAGCAGCACTCGGGCGACGAACTTTTGATGAGGGCGAGCGAACGAGGGAAAGAACGGGGATTAGGGTTTGTCCAACGGATTGGGGGAGACCTTATCCACGTCGGGGATGCTCTGGATGCTTGACACGGCGTCATCGGGCGTGTGGACGGGCGGCCAGAGGCCACGCCATGGCACTGCCTCCTCCTCTGTTACGGGGTTGATGAAAGGCCGGTCGCCCTGGGCCAGGCCGCACTGTAGTTACCTAGAGGCCAAACGCACAGTAGCTTT
Source organism: Thinopyrum elongatum (assembly GCA_011799875.1). NCBI lineage: Eukaryota > Viridiplantae > Streptophyta > Magnoliopsida > Poales > Poaceae > Thinopyrum > Thinopyrum elongatum. The sequence goes on from CM022297.1 coordinate 336,565,694, forward strand.
TAGGCAATTTTCCTTTTCCTTTTTGGTCTTTCAGTTCAGCTGCTGTTTTGCATATAAATGGTTCACCAAACGAATTTTGTTGTATATGAAACTTGGCACATAAATCCATTGCAACATTGTGGAGTGGCACAAAAATTTTCCGAATATTTGGAATGGTCTAAGTATTTATTTATTTGGAAAAGGCCATTTTATTTGCTGTTGGACCAGTTATTAATTTCCTAGGAATTTATTTGTGAGTCAAATGAAGTGGTTTCAACTTGACAATTACTTAGGGAATATTTGCAAAATTATGAACACTTTAGTTTTCAGATTTGAGCAACTTTTAATTTCACTTATAATTTAAACTTGAATCTGAGTTTGGTCTGAAACAAGTTGAAGATTTGCAACTTAATATTTTCACACGCATTTGAATTTCAATTTGAATTTGGAATTGAAATGAGATATGATGCAAGTGATGATCAAGCACTGTTGAGCAAGGTGATTTGGCATTATCAAAAGGTAATCACTGTAGCCATTACATAGGGATGTTACAAGCACCATGTTAAACTCCCTTAAATTGGGAACACCAAGGCCGCCAAAATCTTTCTTCTGGGAAATTAACCCCCAGTTAGCTAGGTGGTATCTATGGTTCTCATCAAGATTGCCCCAGAAGAAGTGAGCCATTTGAGAAGTGATAGCTTTAATGGCCCATTTTGGGAATTTGATCACTGACATCAAATACATGGGAGTACTAGCTATGCATGACTTGAGCAAAACCAGTTTAGCTTCATAGCTAAGTAATCTCCCTTTCCACCCACCGAAACGTTTGATAATTTTATCAACGATGGGTTGTATATCCTCTCTTCTTAGCTTCAGGTAGTGGAGCGGAACTCCAAGGTACTTAAGAGGGAAATCCCCCACCTTACAGCAGAAAATTTGGGCTAAAAGCTTAGCATCAGCAGCATCTAGGTTAACAGACACCAATTCACATTTATCATAGTTGATCTTTAGGCCAGAAAGTCTTTCAAAACAAGCAAGTAACCACTTAAGGTTTTTAGCGTGTTCAGGATTAGCATCTAAAAATAGAATAGTATCATCAGCGTACTGCAAACTAAAGAGGCTTTTTGGAATAATATGGGGAATAATCCCCGAAACGATTTTATGCCTAATAGCTTTAGCAAGCATTCTGGAAAAAACATCAGCAACAAGGTTAAAAAGCATAGGGGAGATTGGGTCACTGCTTCAGACCTTTCCCACCCACAAAGTACGGTCCTAGCACATCATTAATTTTGACACAGAAGGAACTCTGTCGTAGAATGGATAAGATCCAACTTATCCATTTGGGTCCAAAACCTCGGGATATTAACATTTCAACTAGGAAATCCCAGTTAACGCGATCATAAGCTTTCTCGTAGTCTATTTTGAGGAAAACTCCCGGTTTACCTGATTTGTGGACCTCATGTATAGCCTCGTGTGTGGTAACTATACCCTCTAGAATGAATCTACCTCTCACAGAGGCGGTTTGACACGGAGATAGCAATCTCTGCCCCAAAGGGGACACCCTGTTGGTCATGGCTTTACTGAAGATTTTTACAGAACAGTTACTCAGGCAAATAGGCCTGAACTTCCTCATATGTCTGGCATCAGGTTCTTTCGGAATGAGAGTAACGATATAATAGTTAAGTCTTTGTATATCTAGGGTCCCACGCTCAAAGTCCCTCACCATGGCCATAAAGTCATCTTTGATCACCTCCCAGAATTGTTGGTAAAATAAAAAGGACAGCCCATCGGGCCCAGGGGCACCACTAGCATATGACCCCATGATATAGCCTCCTTGATTTCCTCCTCTGTGAAAGGTTTCTCTAGTAGTTCATTTTCAGCATCCGTAACAAGTTCATCCGCAGACCAAAAATGGTCACCCAGATGGATGTTGGGTTTTGGCTCAAAACCAAAAAGTGTTTTGTAAAAATTGGTAGCTACATCTAGCATGTCTTTAGTGGAGTAGACAGGTCCATCAGGGCTTTCCAGGACAGAGAGATGGTTCTTCCTCCTGCGCTGGTTAGCAACAGCATGAAAGTATGCTGTGTTTTTGTCGCCCTCCAGGATTTTTCTATCTCTAGATCGTTGCCACATGGCAGTTTCCTCTTTAGCCCAAATTCCCTGGAGCTCATTCACTGCAATGGCTACCTTTGACATCCGCTGTCGCGGCAGCTGAAGACAATGCAATTTATATAGTTGAATTGTCTATTGTGCCATAAACTTACTCTTAAGAAGAGATGCAAACCTTTGATTTTCTCCATGTAGTCCTTTGCAGCTCGCCTGCTCCACGGGCTGTGTTGACTAGCACCACCCTAAGCACCTTGCATTTGAATAAGCATTGTACGAAAATTATTAATTACAGGGGAGTGACTCGGTCTTTATTTCTTCCATATGGAAAATACATGTTCCTTCAGAAGTTGTTTGCCAAAAAAAAAAAGAAGTTCCTTCAGAAGTTGAGAATTTCCTCTGGCTAGTATCTCATAATAAAATGATGACCATGGACAACCTGAAAAGGGGAAACATGAATAAAGCAGAGGATCGTGTCTTTTGCTCACAAACTGAAACTGTGCATCCATCATCTGTTTCTTTGATTGCTTAGTTGTTGTTCTTAAAAAAGGATTGTGTAGTTATTAAGAATATCTGGGAAATTATCCTTTTCTGGCTCTACATTGGGCACTGATTATGAACCTGTGACTGAGTTTTGGGTTTCTGTTCAAAAAAGCACTACTCTCGCTAAAGTGAAGGAAAGGAGCCCGCCCAGAGGATTTCTTCGGTTTCGGTAGGGAAGCCACTGGTTCGTATCACGCTATGGTTGAGGGACCTTCTCGGTTCAAAGCTAACAAATATTCCCTTCGTCCAGAATTACTTGTCGCTCAAACGGATGTAGAGGAAGGTCTCATGTTGGCCCTCAATCGCTAAGAGCAGCCACCAACTTAACTTGCAGTGCGGTTTGTGCCTGTGCTCTTTGGTGCACCTGGAAAATTAGAAACAGCCTCGTTTGTATAATAAGCAATCAGCATATTGGTAATATCAGAGACAATTCAAATAAATAGGATCACAAGTTCACAGCAGCTTCTCACACCAACCCAATCGATTTATTTCTTTGTTCTTTCCTTCAGGGTAAAATGAAATATGGTAATGGAATGAATCGTTGCATGGTAACCATATTAATGTTACACATTGGTGTCAACTGGCACCAAAAACAACTTTGGACATTGGTCGAGTTCTTGGCGAGTTCCATCACGCCCACATGCTTGAATGATAAATTTCAGGCCGGTAACTTCGGCAGGAACCTGGAGGTCTGAAAGACTGACACATAGAAGGCTTCAACACTTGCAACACCAAGAAAGCTTCTGGAAGCCTCCGCATTTGAGTCAGCAAAATACTTCTCCACATATATGTTATACTTTCATGAATGATGCTTGATGGCTGGTAATATTCAGCTTCCAGCTAATTTTCAGACTCAGAAGCTTGGGCGTGTTGGAATTGTTTGACCAAGAGATCTGTCACCCATGATTCTGCAGAAGGGAACTGTGTGTTTTGGTCCAGGTTCCGGATTCGACGATCTATCTGCATCTTCTTCTGGGCTTCCATCTTCCTCTGCTTCTGAATTGATTTTGCCAGTGGCTTTCAGTGTGCAGACAATGTTGATTCCAGTTAATGTGTAGCTGGCACTGGACTGGACAGTTGCTCGGTAGATGACCCAGTTTTGGTTATCTGGAGCATGTGGTTCTACCTTTTCAGATTGAACATATGAGCTGTACAAACGATGTTGTTTCTTTCTACTGAACGTCGCTATGTCCTCTGCAATTAGAATTGAGGTATTCCCCTCGTTTCTGGACGAGAAGTCCAGGGACAATCCTATGTTACAGTTTGCATCAGCTTTGACCTGAATCAATCACCAGGAAGGAACTATAACATTTTGCTGAGAAAAATAGGGCTTATAGAAAAAGCGGAACAGTAAGGTAAGGGTGTGCATGTAGTGTTAACATGGACATACTTTTCCTTGGCACCTAAAGACCTCCTGTCAAAAACGCTCTTATATTATGGGACGGAGGGAATAATAAATAACAAGAAACATTTCTGTAGTGTGGTTGGGAATGAAGGTTTCAAAGAACATGAAGTGACTATGCTCAACGATTAGTTGGAAGATAGCTAAAATGGCATAACAAGTGGAACATATTTTCTCACCGAACAAAACAGCTGTACATATCCATCTTCCATGGAAAGTTCTGCATTAAAAAGCTGCTCTTAGTAAATTGCGTTCTGCCTGAGATTTCCTTTGACTGTCACACAATCCCCTCCACTGTACGGCTTATCCCTGAAACTATGTATCAATCAGCGAAAATATGGTTATAAATTGGAAAAGCCTATAGAAGTGATAATATGACATGTAGAAGGAAAACAAAAATGACGGGCTCGGTGATAATAAGGCACATAAAGGAAGCACAAGTTCAGTTAGCACAATAAAATAACAAACAGCCAGTCCGTTTGTCCAGCAAAGTACACCTTTCTAGGTCTAGCATAAGAATTGTAAAATAATAAGAATGCAAGGCAGACATAATTATATCTAAACTTAACGGTGAGCTTACTTGATAGAAGTTTGCACTGGTGGTTGAACTTCATCTCCAGTGTACTTAAGCATAGGCTGGTAAAAATGGGGTCATCATGACAGGTTAGTTCAGGATGGGTTGACAAAGAAGTCACCTTTAAATCCCTTAAAAGAAAGCAACAATTTATAGAGGCAGTCATGGCAATGGTATTTTTCAAACATAGTTTCACCCCTGCAGTTTAATTAAACCTTTTCTGGTAACATATCATATTTTATAGAGGTGCAGAAAAAGAAGTGCTACATGATCAATGTATCAGTCAGGTAGGAAATTTCAATTCAAACCACACAAGACAGCATGTATAAGGTGCTTTTAAGATACATCAATTTGTGTCAAGGTGTAGAGTGTGAACAATATATATAAAAGACATGATCCAACACGATCTGTTGGCAGTATAGTACCTGTAAACTTTGGCAAGAAATATTGTTTTCATGGATCACCTGAGACTTGTTGACCTTCAGAAGATACCTGGTAACCATGACCCTCGAGGAAACCAAAAGTTTAAAGCCATTTAATATAACAAATTTAAAAAGGAGAAATTTACACAATTGGATAGTGAAACTGAAACTATGAATATATGATATGAAGGAAAAAATATTAAGCAACTCATATACTATCCACTAGTTATACTCAGTGTTAAGTTTCAATTGTTGCATATCAAATCATTCCACATTGTGCTAATACTAAATACCGTAAAAGGCTTTCGCCCCGCTTTATATATAAAGCAAACCACCCACTAAGTTCCAACAAACAGGTTCACACCACACACACACACAAGTAGCACACAGACAAAGTACGGCAGAGTTTTGCTGAGGGCACAACTCAACAAGCCCTAAAGAGAGAATAAAAGAAGGCAAAGGCCAACGGGCCAGCCACCCCTGCCACAGCAGCTCCCAATACCTAATCCGGCTCCGGAGGTGGTGGAGGAAGCGGAGGGGCCAAGCGGAAGGCCAGCGCACGAAGATCTGCAGTGAAGATGTCGATGGCGCCCTGATCCTGCGGGCGGCTAAGCGGCCGCCAAAGCTGCATATATCCACACATTTTGAAAATCGCGTTAGTAGCACGTCGAAGAGGCGCACGCTGAATCACAAGCTTATTGCGAACCGTCCATAGCGTCTAGACAAGAACCCCAATACCCAGCCACCTAATGTGGCGGGAACGCATCCCAGAGGCCTGGAGTTCCTCGAAGAGGTAGGGGAAATTGTTGTTGCACCAATGTCCGCCAACCACCTCACGGAAGCAGCTCCAAAGGAATTGTGCGGACACGCAGGTGAATAAGATGTGATTCGAGTCCTCCGTTATCCCGCACAACGTGCAGTTCCCATCTCCAGGGCCATTTCTCTTGAGTACCTCCACCCCTAAGGAACCCGGCCAAGAATCCATTGCCAAAGGAAAATCTGAATCTTAAGTGGGAGTCTAATTGCCCAGATTAGGGCCAGAGGCTCCGGCCCAGGAGATGCCGCAATGGCTTGATAGAGCGATTTGGTGGAGAAGCGGCCAGACTCCATACGCGAGGAGAGGCAATCCTGCGCATGATCAACATCTGGCGCCTGGAGGGCGATACACTCAAGAAGCTCCTGCCAGGCGACAAGTTTCGGAGGCCCGAATGGCCTCTGAAACGCGAGGCGCCCTAAGTCAATAAGGGTCGCCTCGACGGAGATCATAGAGTCCACCGCAATGGAGAACAAATCCGGGAATCTGGCGGCGGAGGGGCTATCCCCCACCCACCGGTCGAACTAGAAAAGGGTCGATGCTCCAGATCCCATCGAGATAGAGGTCCCGATGCGAAGAACAGGGAGCAGTTGTATAATCGACTGGCAGAACTGCGAGCCGCCTGTTCTCTGGTAGAAGGTGAGTGGTTGCCCACGGAGGTATTTGGCTCGGATGATGTCAAGCCAGAGACCACCCTCCCCATTTGCAATCCGCCAGAGCCAACACGTTAGCAGGGCAATGTTCATGCATTTGGACGACATGATCACCAATCCGCCCTGGTCACGGGGTTTATAAATATCGGGCCAGTGTACCATATGGTACTTTTGCTTGTCCCCTTCCCCAACCCAGAAGAATCTGCCTGATATTTGGCGATCTCGTGGTGGAGGGTCTCATTAAGGCTGTAGAAGCTCATGATGAACAGGAGCAAGCTCGACAGAGAAGAGTTAATGAGGATTGTCCTAGCCACCTTGGACAGCCATCTGCCTTGCCACGGTTCGACCCTGTGTTGAAGCTTGGACGCAGTAGGACGCAGATCTGCCACAGAAAGCCGAGAGTTACTAATGGGGATCCCAAGGTAGGACGTTGGGAAGGACCCCAGGGGGCAGTTTAGGCGGTCAGCAATGCTCTGACAATCGTCAGGCGAGTATCCCAAAATCATCACTTCGTTCTTATCGAAGTTGATTGTGAGACCCGACATCTGTTGAAAGCAAAGGAGGAGGAGTTTCAGATTTGTGATGTCAGCCGTGAAACCCTCTACCATAATAATGGTGTCGTCGGCGTATTGTAGTAGGGTGACTCCACCCCCTCCCACAAGATGAGGGGCCACCCCGAGGATATGGCCCGCGGCTTTGGCTTTGTCGAGGATGGCTGCGAGGGCATCGACCACCATATTGAACAGAAAGGGGGAGAAGGGGTCACCTTGCCTAATCCCACATAGGGTGGGTAAGAAGGGTCCAATCTCCCCATTAATGTTAACCGCAGTGCGGCCGCTGGACACCATCTGCAATACTCTGGTGACCCAGCGATCATCGAAGCCCTTACGGAGGAGAACTTCCCGAAGGAAAGACCAATGGACCGTGTCGTATGCTTTATGGAAGTCAATCTTCAGGAAGACCACCTTCTGGCGTCTAGTGCGGACCTCATGGAAGACCAAGACCCCATCCAGTATGTATCTGCCCTGGATGAAGGTCGACTGGTTGGGGTGGGTGATGTGATCTGCGAGCGAGGTCACCCTATTGGCGTACCCCTTCGCCAGAATGCGGAAGATCACATTAATCACCGTGATCAGATGGAACTAGCGGATGTCCGAGGCCCCAGGAACCTTGGGAATCAGAGTGATAATCTCGTAGTTAAGCCGGGTAAGGTCTATGGAGCCCACGTAGAACTCCTCGAACAACACCATAACTTCTACCTTGATGACATTCCAGAAGGTCTGGAAGAACTTCACCGGAAGGCCTTCAGGGCCGGGAGCGGAGACCGGGTTCATGGCCTTAATGGCCGCCAGGACCTCTTCGGAAAAGGGGGCCATAAGGGCGGTGTTATCCGCTGCCGAAACCAACTGATGGCCCGTCCAAATATCAGGAGCAAGGGCCCGCCTCCCCGAGGGGAGGGGGAGAATAGGGCTTTGTAGAACCCATCCACGTTGGCACGATTGTCAGAGGACCGTTGTAGGAGGTTATCCCCGTCCCATAGGAGGGGGGATGGTGTTGCGCCACCTCCGTCCATTGGCAATTGCTTGGAAGTACGCCGTATTGGCATCGCCCTGGAGGACCGAACGTTGGGTACCTGGTTGGCGCCAGTGCCTCCTCATCGGAGTAGATGACCATGAGCTGGTCCTCAAGCTCATACCGAAGTAACCACTCGTCGGGAGAAATACCCGAGGAGTCAGCCCGGATGTCTAATGCCTGGATAGAGGCGAGGAGCGCTTTCTTTCTCTCCCTCAGATTCCGGCCCAAGTTAGCACCCCAGCCCTTCATGAATTGGCGAGCGCACTTGGCGCAAAAGTGCCAGGGGTCAACGGTCGAGAGGGAATGGTGAGGGGTCGCGCGAGCAACGATCCACCGATCACTGATGGCCTCCACGATCCCCCCCCCCCCCCTGGTTAAGCCAGAAGGACTCGAAGCTGAACCGGGGAGGCTGCGGTGGCCGGTCATGCTAATACTAAATAGATACTTGGCAATGTAAATATATATTCACAGTGATAAAGTAGTATATATATTGCCACACAAGGAGTATATGAGACATGTCTATAACTACACACCCGGTAGTGCGTGTATTTTCCCCAGAAATATCAGAAGCAGCTGCTGAACATGTAGAATTGAAAATATGAGCACTTAGGTACTACTACTAGAACATGACAATATTCCTTCTCAAAAGTTAGCATCAAGAATCACTGTATCAGCATTCCTGGGGTTAGAGGTCTTGTAAACAGCTTCAACATCATATGACATGCCTAAGCTGCAGAATCTATCAACTTCTGCCTCCAGTATAATAAATATCAGTGTTCAGATAATTAGCGTCACAATAATGACCGACGGTAAAGGCGACGGCAGTTAACTGAAGCGCAGTGAGCAAGCTTCAGCTAACTGTTAAATTTGTCGGACGGTAAACAGAGGAGCTGAGCGTCGACGTGAGCCGTTGATCTGGCGAGCTTCAATCGTAGCCGTCCATCGAATCGTTCTCTTCCCGAGCCGTTTCTTCAGTCCGTGTCTCGCTGTCGATTTCTTCAGTGGTCTTCAGGTTCAGATTAGCGCAGGGTACTGAGCCTGACACCGAGTCCTCCTCGATCGACTGTCTCCTACCTGGACTGGACTCTCGTTCACTTCCCAAGGCCGGAGAAGACCCACTCCGCCGGGTCGCCGGATTCCTCCTCCCTTTCAGCTCGGACTTGTTTCAGCGACTTCGATCGGAGACCAACCCCCTACTCCAAGGAGGCGGAGGCTATAAAGGTCAGCCGATTCCCTCAACTTCCTCCTCACATCGCACCGCGAGAACAAGGATCCAAGGATCGTTTACCCACTTTCCCAAGGAAAACAATCGAATCGAATCGAGCCAAACCCGCGTCCCATCCCATGGCGAGCCAGGGCGATGCGAGCGGGAAAAAGGACTACTCCACGGCGATCCTGGAGAGGAAGAAGTCGCCGAACCGGCTGGTGGTCGACGAGGCGACCAACGACGAGAACTCCGTCGTCACGCTGCACCCGGACACCATGGACAACCTCTAGCTCTTCCGCGGCGACACGGTCCTGCTCAAGGGCAAGAAGCGGAAGGACACGGTCTGCATTCTGCTTCCAGATGACACGTGCGACAAGACCAAGGTCCGGATGAACAAGGTCGTCCGGAAGAACCTGAGGGTCCGGCTAGGCGACGTCGTCTCCGTCCATCAGTGCCCGGATGTCAAATACGGGAACCGCGTGCACGTACTCCCCGTCGACGACACGGTCGAAGGGATCGCCGGAAACCTGTTCGACGCCTTCCTGAGACCCTACTTCCTCGAGGCCTATCGTCCCCTCAGGAAAGGGGACCTGTTCCTGGTGAGAGGCGGCATGACGAGCGTGGAGTTCAAGGTTGTGGAGACCGACCCCGCGGAGTACTGCATCATCACCTCTGACACGGAGATATTCTGCGATGGCGAGCCTGTCAAGCGGGAAGATGAGGAGAGGCTCGACGACGTCGGCTACGACGATGTCGGCGGAGTCAGGAAGCAGATGGCTCAGATCAGAGAGCTGGTTGAGCTCCCACTGCGCCACCCTCAGCTGTTCAAGTGCATTGGTGTCAAGCCTCCAAAGGGCATCTTGCTGTATGGGCCACCTGGGACCGGCAAGACCCTCATTGCCAGAGCTGTAGCTAATGAAACAGGGGCCTTCTTCTTCCTGATCAATGGCCCGGAGATCATGTCGAAGATGGCCGGAGAGAGCGAGAGCAACCTCAGGAAGGCGTTTGAAGAGGCCGAGAAGAATGCGCCGGCCATCATCTTCATCGATGAGATCGATTCCATACCCCCAAAGAGAGACAAGACCAACGGAGAAGTCGAAAGGCGTATCGTCTCGCAGCTGCTCACTCTCATGGATGGGCTCAAGTCCGGGGCAGATGTTATTGTCATGGGTGCTACCAACCGCCCGAACAGCATCGACCCTGCTCTTAGAAGGTTTGGGAGGTTTGACCGGGAGATCGACATTGGAGTCCCCGATGAAGTTGGGCGGCTTGAGGTTCTCCGGATTCACACCAAAAACATGAAGCTAGCTAAAGATGTTGAACTGGAGCATGTCTCGAGGGACACTCGTGGGTATGTCGGCGCGGATCTGGCCGCCCTTTGCACCGAGGCTGCTCTCCAGTGCATTCGCGAGAAGATGGATGTTATCGACCTCGAGGATGACACCATTGATGCGGAGATACTGAATTCTATGGCTGTCACAAATGACCATTTCAAGATTGCACTAGGGACAAGCAACCCTTCCGCTCTTCGCGAGACTGTCGTTGAAGTTCCAAATGTCTCTTGGGAAGATGTTGGTGGTCTGGAGAGTGTCAAAAGGGAGCTGCAGGAGACCGTCCAGTATCCGGTGGAGTACCCAGAGAAGTTTGAGAAGTTTGGCATGTCTCCCTCCAAAGGTGTTCTGTTCTACGGCCCTCCGGGCTGCGGCAAGATCTTGTTGGCCAAGGCGATTGCTAACGAGTGCCAGGCTAACTTTATCAGTATCAAAGGACCGGAGCTGCTTACCATGTGGTTTGGTGAGAGCGAGGCCAATGTGCGTGAGATTTTCGACAAGGCTAGGGGGTCGGCACCATGTGTCCTCTTCTTCGATGAGCTCGACTCGATTGCCACCCAGAGAGGAAACAGTGTGGGCGATGCCGGAGGTGCCGCTGATAGGGTGCTGAATCAGCTTCTTACCGAGATGGACGGCATGAATGCCAAGAAAACCGTGTTCATCATCGGCGCCACCAACAGGCCAGACATCATAGACCCTGCCTTGCTTAGGCCGGGGCGCCTTGATCAGCTTATCTACATTCCTCTGCCTGACGTTGAATCCAGGCTCCAGATCTTCAGAGCCTGCCTCAGGAAGTCTCCTGTGGCCAAGGACGTTGACCTGAATGCGCTCGCCAAATACACGCAAGGGTTCAGCGGCGCAGACATCACGGAAATCTGCCAGCGTGCGTGCAAATACGCCATCAGAGAGAACATTGAGAAGGACATGGAGAAGGAGAGGCGGCGGGAGGAAAACCCTGAAGCCATGGAGGAAGACGAGGTGGACGAGATCAAGGCTGCTCACTTCGAGGAGAGCATGAGGTATGCAGGCCGGAGTGTGAGTGATGCTGATGTTCGCAAATACCAGGCCTTTGCTCAGACGCTGCAGCAGTCCCGTGGTTTCGGCAGCGAGTTCCGGTTCCCTCACCAGCCGGCGGCAGGCGCTACCGCTGCAGCCAATCCTTTCCCGGCCGCTGCCACGGCAGCTGAAGAAGATGATCTGTACAGTTAAATTGTCTGTTGTGTTTTGTACTTACTGTATTATATTAGGAGTATGCATCTATAAGACATAGGAAGATCATGTAATCATATTTTTAAGTGCAGTGTTGTGATATATATAATGAAGATTGTATCCTCCAAATGAAAGAAAAAAAACATTTGTCTCCTATTCCAGTCTGTGTGGCAAGGATATATCCATTGGCCTGTGGTACAATTCTCTTGTTCTCTACAGGTCGCATCAAGGGTATTAGCAATTTAGCATTATATGTGATGCTATTTTCTTTCTTTTAAACCTTCTGTATCTTAATAAACCTTCTGTTATACTGCAGTTTTTCTTTCCTTTTTTTGCAAATGATTACCTCTACTGAGAAATGCCAGAGCCTCTCCAGGATGTTGACAAATTAGTTTAGCTGAAAGGCTCTGCAATGCGCCAATACCAAATTTTGGATTCTCCAACAAAGTAACTGAAATGATCTGTTGATTAGTACCTGGTTTGGCATCTGTTCCGATCCCCTAGCTGTTCAGTATTGGCCCCTTGACCACATTCGCAATCAACAGCGCTCCACGAATTCTGAAGTGTGGGATGGCCATACTCTCAAGCTTAACTTTGGAAGGAATTTTACCCCAGCTGTGATGAAGTTTTGGTATGAGCTAGAGAATAACCCGGTCAATGTCATGGTTGCCCTGAAAGATCTGGCAATATACCAACACCGGAGTTACTCAACCAGCTCTGTAGAGCTTAATTACAGGGGAGTGACTCGAGCCTTTATTTCTTCCATATAGAAAATACAAGTCCATTCAGAAGTTGAGGTTTTCCTCTGGCTAGTAAGTAATAGTATCTCATAACAAAATGATGATCATGGCAATCTGAAAAGGGGAAACCTGATCTTGTGTAGAAACTGAAACTGAAACTGAAACTGTGCATCCATCACCTGCTCTGTGATTGTGCATCCATCAAGCTTTGGAGCTGGAGGCTCTAAACCATCACCTGCTCTTTGATTGTGTAGTTGTTCTTCTGAAAAAAGGATTGTGTAGTTACTAGTAACAATATCTTGGAAATTATCCTTTTCTGGCTCTACACTGGGCATTGATTATGAACCTGTGGCTAAGTTTTGGGTTTCTGATGAACATGAAAATTAGAAACGGCCTCGTTTTATTTGGATGGATATCAAACAGGTGTGGTGGCTTAAAGAAAACAGATGCTTCCTGTCTCCACATCCACTTGAAACCGCTGCAAATTGGATGGGAGTGATGCCGTCAGGCTTTGGAGCTGGAGGCTCTAAACCTGGCCTCTCTCAACCAGCACAGGCTGCATCCCTCTGCTGGGGAGTCGTTCTCGGCTCAAGATTTCAGACCCGCCACCAACCCCATTTGCTCCTGGATCCCCTCAACACCTACCCCGCTGGAGTTGAAATGAATCCCAAAGAGCTTCCACATTTTCTAAACATTAAACACAGCTTTCTCCACAAGCTAAATAAGCACTGTTTGTATAATAAGCAACCAGCTTACTGGTAATATCAAGAGACAATTCAAGTAAATAGGGTCACAAGTTCACAGCAGATTCTCACACCAACCCGATCGATTTATTTCTTTGTTCCTTCCTTCAGGGTAAAATTAAAAATGGTGATGGAATGAGTCGTTACATTTTTAATTGTATCCATGTTACACACCAGTCTCAACTACTCAACAGGCACCAAAAACAGCTTTGGACATTCCTCGAGTCCTTGGCGGCTGCCATCACGCCCACATGCTTGAATGATAAATTTCAGGCTGGTGACTTCGTCGGGAACTTGGAGGTTCGACACATAGAAGGCCTCAACAGTTGCGACACCAAGAAAGCTTCTGGAAACCTTGGCATTTGGATCCGCAATCAACTTGTCCACATATATGTTATACTTCATGAATGATGCTTGATGGCTGGTATTCAGCTTCCAGCTAATTTTCAGACTCAGAAGCTTAGATGTGTTGGAATTATTTGACCAAGAGATGTACCTGCCTTCAGTCACCCATGATTCTGCTGAAGGGAACTGTGTGTTTTCGTCCATGTTCCGGATGCTTATGTGGCCCAGTGATGCATGGTAAGGCCACGACCTATTTGCATCTTCCTCTGAGCTTTCATCTTTATCTGCTTCTGAATTGATTTCGCCACTAGTTTTCAGTGTGCAGACAATGTTGATTCCAATCAATGTGTAGCTGGCACTGGACTGGACAGTTGCTCGGTAGATGACCCAGTTTTGGTTATCTGGAGCATGTGGTTCTACCTTATCAGATTGAACATATGAGCTGTACAAGTGATGCTGTTTCTTTCTACTGAATGTCGCTATGTCCTCTGCAATGAGAATTGAGGTATTCTCCTTGTTTCTGGATGAAAAGTCCAGGGACAATCCTAGGTCAGAGTTTGCTTCAGCGTTGACCTGAATCAATCACCAGGAAGGAACTCTTGTCATTTTGCTGACAAGAAAAGAGCTTATTGAAAAAGCAGATCAGCAAGGTAAGGGTGTGCATGTAGTGTTAGCATGGACATACTTTTCCTTGGCACTTAGGGACCTCGTGTCAATGTTAGTAATAAATAACAAGAAATATTTGTGTAGTGTGATTGGGAATGAAGTGAAGGTTTCACACAGCATGAAGTGACTATGCTCAGTGATCAGTTGGAAGATATTTTCTCACCGAATAAAAGAGATGTACATATCCATCTTCCATGGAAAGTCCCCCATTAAAAAGCTGCTCTGAGAAAATTGCATTCTGCCTGAGACTTCCTTGGACTGTCATACAATCCCCTCCACTGTACGGCTCATCCTTGAAACTATGCATCAACCAGCGAAATATGGTCATAAATTGGAAAAGGCTGTAGAAGCGATAATATGGCATGTATACAGAAAGAAAATAAAAATGGTGTGCTCGGTGATAAGACACATAAAGGAAGCACAAGTTCAATTAGCACAACAAAATAACAAACAGCCAGTCTGCTTGCCCAACAAAGTACTCCCTCTGTAAAGAAATATAAGAGCGTTTAGATCACTAGAGTAGTGATCTAAACGTAGTGATCTAAATGCTCTTATATTTCTTTGCAGAGGGAGTACACCTTTCTAGTTCTAGCATAAGAAATGGAAAATAATAAGAATGCAAGGCAGACATATTTATATCTAAACTTAATGGTGACTTACTTGATAGAAATTCGTACTGGTGGTTGAACTTCATCTCCAGTGTACTTCAGCATAGGCTGGTAAAGAAGGGGCCATCATGACACGTTAGTTCAGGATGGGCTGACAAAGAAGTCACCTTTAAACCCCTTAAAGAAAGCAGCAATTTTTAGAGGTGGTCATGGCAATGGCATTTTTCAAACATAGTTTCATCCCTGCAGTTTGTCGAGGGAACGGATCTGACAGTAGAGATAGGGGGTACGTAGGAGGAGGCAGTGCCTAGCTACGGCGAGGTTGTACACTCGGATTTTACGAGTTCAGGCCCCTCTCGGAGGAGGTAACAGCCCTACGTCTCGGTGCCGCGGAGGCTTGTTGATTGGAGTGTTGAGTTATAGGGGGTGCGAACCCTTGTGCCAGAGGGGAGGGGTGGCTTATATAGAGTGCGCCGACCCCTCGCAGTCCTGAGTTACGCAAGGGTTCAATGAGAGAGTAATGCCATGAACGTTACTGGTAACGCCCGTGTTTAATGACCTTTATGGTGACGGAGTGAATGACCGACCGTTGCTATCTACAGGCGACCTTAGGCCTCCTGCCCTTCGAGTGGATCTTCTGGTTCTTCGAGTGACTGACGGCGGTCGAGTGGAATTGAAGTCTCCGAGTGGATCTCTGGTCGAGTGGGTTGCACTCCGTGATGATTCCAGCCGGTATCTTCTTTCTGTCTTCGTAGGCCTTGGCCTCTCGTGTGGTGACCTACATGTCATCGTCATTAGCCCCCGAATGGATCGAGGACCAAGTGAAGGAGGATTGAAGTCGATTTCAACCCGACTCAATGTCTCGGAGACACTTTCTTGGGAGTCTGAAAGTATGTTGGTAGTTTAATCCTTCGTCAGTCGCCTTGATCGATTCTGGTCTCTTGAATATCCGAGTGAAATAAGTAGCATAGCATCGAGCAAATTGAGTTTAGGTATCCTTGACGCGATCGACTGATTTACTGGCCCGGATTTTGCGGGATTCGAAATTTGGAGAAGCACGCGGGCCGGACGTGACGCGGTAAGCGGAGCAAGTGGGGAGGGACTCCTCGATCCTCGCGCCGCCTTTTCCGCCACGTATCGAGCTAGCGCCAGTTGCAGGATGTGCTGAGATTGCGCGGGCCCACGAGTTAGTCACTCGGACACGCGGATATTTATGGCGACACAGCCGATGCGCGCGACAGTGCCCACCATTTTTCCCATTTCTTCCTCGCCTTTCCGCCTCGCCCTCTCCAACGCAGCGCCGCTCGGCTCGTGCCCGTCGACCACTGCAGCAATGGTGAAGGACAAGACGAAGGCCCTGGAACACGCGAAGAAGACGACAGCCAAGGGCAAGAAGGCGGCCAAGGGGTCGACCTCGCGATCTGGTCTGCCGCCGGGCTGGATCCAAGGGGATTGGATCCGCTCGTCGGTCTCGGAGGAGGATCTGGAGGGGCTCGCCGCCGACGGCCTGATAGCGCCTGGATCCTGGAGGCTACCGGAAGGAGAGATTGAGCCCGCGCCGCATGACGGCGAGCGAGTTCTCCTCACGACTCATGTGGAAAGAGGTTTCTCCCTGCCTCCGCATCCATTCTTTCGCGGGTTCTTGAATTTCTTTGGTGCTCAGATCCACCACTTTCCTCCAAACACCATCTCGTACCTTGTTGCATTTGTTTCGATGTGTGAGAATTTCCTTGGGTGCCATCCTCATTGGGGCCTATTCAAGCACATCTTCACTTGCCGATCTCAGTCGGTTAAGAAAGCCAATCCGACTGATGAGAGGACCCACGTGATCCAAATGTGTGGAGGTTTGGGAATCCAAATGAGGGGTAGGAGCGCTTTCCCTCCCATGACCTTTCCTGAGTCGGTTAGGGGGTGGCAGTCGACCTGGTTCTACTGCAAAGATGTCCCAACTCCAGGCCAGTCGACTGGCCTTCCCCCTTTCTCTCTGGAGAGACTCCGCACCCCTCGTTCGTTGACTGTAGAGGAGGAGGATAAGGGTGAGGTGGCCGTCCTGGTCGACGCAGTCGTCGCGCTGGTCCGGGGCGGAGTGACAGGCATGGATTTGCTGGAAGTGTTTCTCAGTCGACGCATCCAGCCCTTGCAAGCTCGCGACCACCCTATGTGGCTGTACTCAGGTACAGAGGACACTGCCCGGACCCACCCGGAGGAGGTACAAGAGGAGCCAGTTGCACAGTGGCTTTGGAGCATTACTGGGAACAAGGACAATCCGCGTGGAGCAAAACGGATCTTGCCATTCGACGCTGACCACCTCCCAGGAGAGGTGAGACATAACTTGTCGAGTGTTTTTGTCTTTTGCTTTCGATACGCAACTGAATTGGACTCCGACTGATCTTTATAATCTGTGTCTCGCAGGTATTCACGAAGATGTACTCGCCTGTGCCAAACGGGGAACAACTCACTGGAGGAGAGGAGAGCGAGGGCGGTAGCGCCGACATAGAATATGCTAATGACAGTGAAGGTGACAGCGACGACTCTGAAGACAGCGAGGAGGTCGAGTCACCACCGCGCACTGAACGTCGTACCAAGCAGACCCAAGATCCCGCGGCTAGCCAGGGCAAGGCTGGAGCGTCGAGTGCCAGGACCCTGAAGCGCACTCGGACGCCAACTCCTGACCCGACTGAGAAAACTGCTAAACAAGCCAAGGTTGTTCCACCTAAACCTCGGAAGGCTTTGCCCAGGATCAAGGTTACTGTGCCTATCGCTTCGACGTAAGTGCCTTTGTTGCGAATCGTTTCACTTTCTGTCTTATTCTCGCAGACCCTTATGTTTTTGCTGGCCGAGTGGAATTCTGAATCCCAGGGCGGCTACCTCTGCAACATCCCAAATGGAGATTGATGGCGAGCGCATAGACGCAGAGACTGCGGATGCAGCAACTTCCCGGGCAGGTATGATCAACTCATATCTTGTTCTGTCTCGCTATTTGCTCTGGCGGTCGACTGAGATCTGACTGTCGAGTGACTGCAGCGCCAACCAATGTCATCACTCTCCCAGACGATGACGAGGAGGAACCTCCAAGAAGCGCAGGAGGAAGAGGCAGGCCGACTTCCTCACGAAGCCATGCTAGGAGAACGCCTTCAGGCAGACACCTCGTACGCCGCCTGAACTTGCTTTTCAAGAACCTGGTGGTTCGTCTCAGACTGGCGCTATCTCTACCGCTCCCCCGTCGACTGCTCTGCCGTTGGTGACAACTCTTCCAAGCTCTGGACCTGCTGACCAGACTCAAGCGCCGATCGTTCCGACTGTATCATCAGCTCCGCCGTCGACTGTATTCACTCCGCACCATGTCCCAAAGGACCAGACTGGGGCCAGCAAGGAGGCTATGATCCAGGCCGGCTTGATGATGCAGCTCCTGAAGGAGGTATATGAAAGCAGCAAGCTAGCTTATGACGCCAGCACAGCCCTTCAAGCGAATGTCCGAGTAAGTGCGATAGTAAGTTGATTTCCGATTGAATTTTTTGCGTCTTGATTCTGTTGAATCTGTACACCCACTGGGTGTTTTCTTTTGTTCCGCATTCCATCCACTCGAAACGGTCAGGCCGCACCGAGTGGGGAATCGATCCAGTGGGGGCACGCGGAGTGCACCCACTGGGTGTAGTCCCCAAGACTGCCGTCGAATGTTTGATTCGGCGGGGGTCTTAGAATATTGTTTTGCTTGAAGCTCTTCACTCGAATCGGTCAGGCCGTATCAAGTGGAAACTTATCCAGTGGGGGCACGCTGAGTGCACCCACTGGGTGTAGTCCCCGAGACCGCCGTCGAATGTTTGATTCGGCGGGGGTCTGAGAACAAGTTTTTTTTTCCTTCTTCCACTCGGGACGGTCAGGCCGCGCCGAGTGGGAAATTGATCCAGTGGGGGCACGCTGAGTGCACCCACTGGGTGTAGTCCCCGAGACCACCGTCGAATGTTCGATTCGGCGGTGGTCTTAGAACACTTTTGATAATAGCAATCTGGATTTGCTCTTCTCCACTCGGAAGTGGAGGAATTGCCTTTCTCTTCGTCGACTAAATTGTCTTTTTGTTGATCTCAGAAATCTTGTGAACTTGGGGCTCAGTACGTTGCCCTCGAGAAGGAGAAGATCCAACTCCAACTGGATCTAGAACTTGCCAAGAAGAATCTGAAGGATGCTCAGGATGAAGTGAAGACCATGGGAGGTAACACTTTGCTGACTATGTGCTTTGTCATTTCTTCTTTCTCGTCCTTTGAACCGAGTGACTCCACTCGAACAGATGTACGTAGTGAAAACCGCCAACTCCAAGCACGACTGAAGAATGTTATTTCTTTAGACACTATGAAGCAGGCGCTGGAGAGGAAGGACAATGAACTCGCGGGGGCGCAGAAGGTGGCTCGAGAGAAAACTGAAGCAGCTGAGAGGTAGCTTCAGTCGGTAAGCTCGAGGAGGAGAACGCGACTCTGAAGACTGCTGTTGACGAGGCGAAAAAGGAAGCTGCGCAGCTGAGGGAGGAGAAAGTTGTCTTGGCTGACAAGGTGGACCAACTCACTCGGAAGAGGGACGAGCTGGAGGTTTACTTGGGGGGCCTTGCAAAGAAGATGTACATCATGCTTGAAGGTATCCTGCTTCGTCCGAGTGAATCCAAAAAACTTCTATATAATGTTGCCGCTAACTCATACTTTCCCTCCTTGTGCAGAGTTCTGTCAGAACTTTGAGCAGGAAACTGAACGAATTGAACCAGGCCTGGACCCCACAAAGTCACTCGTCAAAGATGAAGCTGCAATGAATGTACTGCGACTTGAGGCTCGTCTCGACAGCGTCTTGGAGTACATTGCTCGACTGAAGGTTCCACTGACACGGATAGACAAAGAGCTGTGGCCAGAGGATGTACTTCAGAATGACCTCGAGTCATTGATGACTCGACTCAATGAAATCCCTGGTCGAGTGCAAGCATGGAAGAAGTCAGCTGCTCGTTGTGGAGCCGACGTGGCTCTCTCACTCGTCCGAGTCCATTGCAAGGATGCCAAAGAAGAAAAGCTGAAGGCCCTTCAGGTGGCGAACACGAAGAAGCTCCAATTCGAAGATTTCATGGAGACCTTCATTGATGAAGCTACTCGGATTGCAGATGGCATTGATCTGGACACCTTTGTCGAGCCCGCGAGTCCACCTGCCGAGTGAGAAAAACTTCATGATCTAAATTTTATTTGCCTCGGAATACCGAGTGATCCTGTAATCGTAAAACTCGTTCGGGCTCGTTGCCCGAGTACTTTTGCTTGCGATTCTGAACTTGATGAATTTATCCGAATATTGCTTTTCTGTTTACAGAATGCTTTATGTGAACGGATTTTTTAACTTAGGCGAAGACTGGCTCGCGGCTAAGCCCCCGAGTGAGAGTGATGCTCTCACTCGGAGTAGTTTTTTAACTTAGGCGAGGACTGGCTTGCGGCTAAGCCTCCGAGTGAGAGAGATGCTCTCACTCGGAGTAGTTTTTTAACTTAGGCGAGGACGGGCTCGCGGCTAAGCCCCCGAGTGGGAGGGATGCTCTCACTCGGAGCAGTTTTTTAACTTAGGCGAGGACGGGCTCGCGGCTAAGCCCCCGAGTGGGAGGGATGCTCTCACTCGGAGCAGTTTTTTAACTTAGGAGAGGATGGGCTCGCGGCTAAGCCCCCGAGTGGGAGGATGCTATCCTCGAGTTCAGTTTTTTAACTTAGCGAGGACGGGCTCGCGGCTAAGCCCCCGAGTGGGAGGGATGCTCTCACTCGGAGTAGTTTTTTAACTTAGGCGAGGACTGGCTCGCGGCTAAGCCCCCAGTGGGAGGGATGCTCTCACTCAGAGTAGTTTTTTAACTTAGGCAGGACGGGCTCGCGGTAAGGCCCCCGAGTGGGAGGGATGCTCTCACTCGGAGTAGTTTTTAACTTGGCGAGGACGGGCTCACGGCTAAGCCCCCAAGTGGGAGGGATGCTCTCACTCGGAGTAGTTTTTTAACAGCGAGGACAGGCTCGCGGCTAAGCCCCCGAGTGGGAGGGATGCTCTCACTCGGAGTAGCCTTTTAACTTAGGCGAGGACAGGCTCGCGGCTAAGCCCCCGAGTGGGAGGGATGCTCTCACTCGGAGTAGTTTTTTAACTTAGGCGAGGACTGGCTCGCGGCTAAGCCCCCGAGTGGGAGAGATGCTCTCACTCGGAGTAGTTTTTTAACTTAGGCGAGGACGGGCTCGCGGCTAAGCCCTCGAGTGGGAGGGATGCTCTCACTCGGAGTAGTTTTTTAACTTAGGCGAGGACTGGCTCGCGGCTAAGCCCCCGAGTGGGAGGGATGCTCTCACTCGGAGTAGTTTTTTTTAACTTAGGCGAAAGCAGGTTTCGCAGCTAAGTCACCCACTGGGGGTTTTGAACACACACTTATGCGAGAGGAATCATCATAGGACTGCGGGAGTCATGTCTAAACAATCTAAAAAAGTGCACTTATTACATCTCGACATTCCGAGTGTTAGGTATAAAATCGTCGGAGAAGATCTGCATTCCAGGAGCGTGGCTCGTCGATCTTCTTCGTGAGGTTGTAGAGGTGGTAGGCCCCGTTGTGTAGCACCTTGGTGACAATGAAGGGGCCTTCCCATGCAGGGGCAAGCTTGTGAGGTCGCTGTTGATCCACTCGGAGCACAAGATCTCCTTCTTGAAATGCTCGACCTCTGACGTTCCTGGCGTGGAATCGACAAAGATCTTGCTGATGGACAGTCGACCGAATCAGGGCCATCTCGCGCTCCTCTTCTAATAAATCAACGGCGTCCTGCCGTGCCTGCTCTGCCTCTGCTTCCGAATAGAGCTCCACTCGGGGTGAATTGTGGAAAAGGTCACTTGGCAGCACGGCTTCAGCTCCATACACCATGAAGAAAGAGGTGCGATCAGTCGACCGATTTGGAGTCGTCCTTAAACCCAATAGAACAGACGGCAGTTCGGTCACCCAGGCTCCAGCTGCATGTTCCAGATCACGCATGAGTCTGGGTTTCAATCCTTGGAGAATAAGACCGTTCGCTCTCTCAGCTTGTCCATTCGACTGCGGGTGCGCAACGGATGCGTAGTCTACCCGAGTGCCTTGGGAGGCGCATAAGTTTCTGAATTCTTCCGAGTCGAAGTTTGAGCCATTATCTGTGATAATACTATGAGGAACTCCATATCTGAATATCAATTCTTTCAAGAACTTGATGGCTGTTCTTGAATCTAACTTCTTAATAGGCTTGGCTTCAATCCACTTGGTGAATTTGCCGACTGCTACAAGCAGATGAGTGAAGCCACTCCTACCAGTCCTGAGGGGCCCAATCATGTCCAGTCCCCATACAGCGAATGGCCAGACGAGTGGAATAGTTTTCAGAGCAGATGCGGGTTTGTGAGACATGTTTGCGTAGAACTGACACCCTTTACACCACTGTACCATTTCCTTTGCAGCTTCATTGGCCCGTGGCCAGTAAAACCCGGCTCGGTATGCTTTAGCCACAATTGTCCGAGAGGACGCATGATGACCACAGGTCCCCGAGTGGATCTCCTCCAAAATTAGTTGACCTTCTTCTGGGGAAATACATCGCTGAGCTACGCCAGTAACACTTTCCCTGTAAAGTTGTCCACCTATCACTGTGAAAGCCTTGGATCTGCGGACAATCTGACGTGCCTCAACCTCATCCTTTGGGAGCTCCTTCCTGAGTATGTATGCAATGTACAGCACAGTCCAGTCGGGAGTAATCACCAAGACCTCCATCACCAAGTCAATAACAGCAGGTATCTCGATTTCAGTCGGATCGGTGGGACTTTTCGCTGGGGAGGCTCTTCAGTGAAAGGATCTTCTTGCACTGACGGGGCATGAAGGTGTTCTAGAAACACATTGCTGGGGATAGGCTTCCGAGTGGAACCTATCTTTGCCAAATCGTCAGCTGCTTGATTTTTGAGTCGGGGAATGTGGTGAAGCTCCAAACCCTCGAACTTTTTCTCTAACTTCCTTACTGCGTTGCAATATCCAGTCATAGCAGGGTTTCTGATGTCCCACTCCTTCATCACTTGATTGACCACCAAATCCGAGTCACCGTAGACCATCAGGCGACGGACGCCGAGTGAGATAGCCATATGCAACCCGTAGAGGAGTGCTTCATACTCAACTTCGTTATTGGAGGAATCGAAGTGAATCTGGAGGACATAACTGAGTTTATCACCTCTTGGGGACACCAGGACCACTCCGGCACCAGAACCATTCAACATTTTAGACCCATCGAAGAACATGGTCCAGTGTTCCGAGTGAATTTGAGTCGGCTGTTGCTGTTCAATCCACTCGGCCAAGAAATCCGCGAGCGCCTGAGATTTGATCGCCTTCTTTGCTTCGAACTTGATATCCAAAGGGAGAAGTTCAATTGCCCACTTAGCCACTCGACCAGTTGCATCTCGATTATTCATGATCTCAGACAATGGAGCATCACTGACGACTGAGACCGAGTGGTCTTGGAAATAGTGTGCAACTTTCTTCACAGTCAAGTAAATTCCATAAACAAGCTTCTGGTAATGTGGATACCTTTGCTTGGACGAAGTCAAGACTTCAGAGATATAATACACTGGCCGTTGAACTTTATAGGTCTTGCCTTCTTCTCGCTCCACTGTGAGCACCGTGCTGACAACCTAACCAGTAGCTGCAATGTACAAGAGTAGAGGCTCTTTGCTGTTCGGAGCAGCAAGCACCGGCTGGGTGGAAAGCAGGGCTTTGAGCTCCACAAACGCTGCTTCGGCTTCGGGAGTCCACTCGAACGTGTCAGACTTTTTCATCAGTCGGTAAAGAGGCAGAGCCTTTTCACCGAGTCGTGAAATAAACCGACTCAATGCAGCGAGACAACCTGTGAGCTTCTGAACATCGTGCACACGCACAGGGCGTTTCATTCGGAGAATTGCACCGATCTTCTCGGGATTGGCATCTATCCCTCGTTCGGAAACGAGGAAACCGAGTAGCTTGCCTCCGGGTACCCCGAATGTGCACTTGGACGGATTCAACTTAATGTCATACCTTATCAAATTGGCAAAGGTTTCAGCGAGATCAGACAGCAGGTCAGAACCTTTACGTGACTTGACCACAATGTCATCCATATAGGCCTCCACATTCCGACTGATCTGAGTGAGCAGGCACTTCTGGATCATGCGCATAAATGTGGCGCCAGCATTTTTGAGACCGGATGGCACAGTGATATAGCAAAAACACCCGAATGGGGTGATGAAGGCCATTTTTATTTCATCTGGCCCATACAGTCGGATCTGATGGTATCCGGAATACGCATCAAGAAAAGACAAACGCTCACACCTCGCAGTCGAGTCGACTATCTGATCAATGCGAGGGAGCGAAAAATGATCTTTCGGGCAGGCCCGATTGATATGCTTGAAGTCAATGCACATGCGAAGTGAATTATCCTTCTTAGGTACCATGACGACATTGGCGAGCCACTTGGAGTGGTATATCTCGCGTATGAACTCAGCTGCCAAGAGCCGAGCCACTTCCTCGCCAATCGCCTTCCTCTTCTCCGCGGCGGACCGACGGAGATGCTCTTTGACAGGTTTGGCTTTGGAGTCGACACGCAAACGGTGCTCAGCCAGTCCCCTGGGTACACACGGCATGTCCGATGGTTTCCATGCGAAGATGTCCCAGTTCTCACGGAGGAACTGGATGAGCGCGGCTTCCTATTTGCTGTCGAGTGTCGTTGAGATGTGGGTCGGAGCAGCCGTGGGATCTTCCGAGTGAATGTGAACTGGCTTCGTCTCGCCAGCCGACTGAAATCCGGACTCAGAAGTAGGCTTCTTGGAACGGAGCAAATCACTCGGATCAGCATTCTTCTTGTACTCTTCCAGTTCTACCACCGCCATTTGCTCGTCAGCTATCTTGGAACCCTTCTGGAGGCATTCCTCTGCTCTCTGTCTATTCCCAGTGACCGTGATCACACCTTTGGGCCCGGGCATCTTCAGTTTGAGATATACGTAACATGGACGGGCCATGAAACGAGCATACGCCGGTCTGCCCAGAATAGCATGATAGGCACTGTGAAAATCTACCACTTCAAACGTCAGCTTTTCTTTGCGAAAATTCTTTGAATCGCCAAAAACCACATCCAAAGCGATCTGCCCGAGTGATTTCGCTTTCTTTCCTGGGATGACTCCGTGGAACTGCATGTTGCTCTCATTGAGTCGGGACATCGGAATGCCCATCCCCTGAAGGGTCTCAGCATACAGAATGTTCAAACCACTGCCACCATCCATGAGAACTTTACGCAGTCGAGTGCCTCCAACGACTGGGTCGACCACCAAAGCTTGCCGCCTGGGGGTAGCAACGTGAGCTGGGTGATCTGACTGATCGAAGGTGATAGGAGTCTTTGACCACTTGAGGTATGTTGTAGTTGCCGGAGCAACCATGTTCACCTCTCTGTTGATGACTTTCAGTCGACTTTTGCTCTCAACGTCAGCAAAAATCACCAGGGTTGCATTGACCTTTGGGTAATCATCCGCCTTTTCTTCATCTTCATCCTTATGAGAGCCCTTCTCACTCTGCTGACCTTCACGGAACTGCTGGATAAGGAATCTGCACTGTCGAGTGGTGTGTTTGGGCAAAATCAAGTTGCCCTCTTCATCTTTCTTCGTGTGGATGGCACACAGTAAATCCAGGACATCCTGGCCCGACTGGTCCTTGATCTTCTTGGGAATCTATGGCCCCTTGGGCTTTCCCTTGAACTTTCCTTGGGTATTCACCACTGCAGCTTCAGCCTGCCCTGCGGCTTCAGCTTTGCGTTTCTGCTTCCGACTGGGATTTCCGCCCCCAGTGTCGGGGTCGACTGTTTTCCCTTTGCCATTACGGAGTCGGTCTTCTTCTTCGCCATTTGCGTACCGAGTGGCTATCTCCATCATCCGGTTCAGAGTCATGGCCCCGGAGCGACCAAATTTCAGTGTGAGCTCTCTGTATCGTACGCCCTCCTTGAAAGCGCAGACCGCTTGGTGCTCTGAAACATTCTCCACCAGATGATGAAGTGTAGTCCAACGATGGATGTAATCTCTCAAAGTTTCATTCAGCTTTTGGACACAATGCTGCAACTCAGACAGCCCAGCGGGACGCTTGCAAGTGCCTTCAAATGTCTTGATAAACACTCGGGCCAAGTCTTCCCAACAGTATATGCTAGCAGGGGCCAACTGATTCAACCAGGCCCTGGCCTAGCCCTCAAGCATCAAGGGCAGGTGCTTCATGGCCACTTCGTCATTGCCTCCACCAATCTGCACTGCCACTCGGTAATCCTCCAACCACGTGTCTGGCTTTGACTCGCCAGTAAACTTGCTCACTCCGGCAGCCAATCTGAAGTTGGGAGGAATCTCAACAGCTCGAATGGCTTTGCTGAAACACTCGGGCCCAGAGACGAATGCTCTGCTCCCACTCGGGCGATCTCTGTCCAGACCTTCTCTGTTAGCTCTGCCTCTGTCAACCAGGCCCTGAACAAGGACTGACCTTGCATCAAACCCGGGCTCTCGGGGGTCGACTGGAATCCTCCGCTCGTCACCGTACGGGAGCCTGTCATCATACCGCCGGGGCGCGTACGAACCACCCCTCGGAGGGGGCGTAGGCACTCGCCGGCGGTCATCACGGTGGTATCGAGGGTCAAACTGCCCGTGGCCTCGACCCAGGTACTGGTCCTGGCGATAACCATGATCTTCATGCCGCGGAGGCGATCTCGGGCTGTGTGCCGACTGAACTGTGTCCGCCATGACGGACCTGCTGTGAATCCTATTGCGCGACTGGGAAACAGTTGAATTCTGCTCCCCGGCCGCCCTGAGCAGTGCCCGAATCTGCTGTAAGCCTCTACCAGGCTCGGAAAGGGACGGCTGGATCGAATCCACAATACGTGCAGCCGCAGCAACATTTTGGATCGGAGTGCGGTATACCTGACACTCATCCCGAGGTCCAGTCTGGAACAATTGCCATTGCCGTCGACTAGAACTTGGGATTTGCCTGCGAGCGCGGTCGTCGAGTGATCGCTGAAGATTCTCCAGGCGCGCACGCTCAGCCAGAGTGGCTACGCGCGCAGCCTCCAAGGCCTGAGCTTCGGGGGTCTCCCCAATGATGGGGGTCTGGAGAGCTTGATCGTTCCGGCGCTGCAGCTCTTCTCTTTGCTCCGCAGTGAGGGCTTGAGGATAGTATTCGTCGTTGCCGAGTGACGGACCTCTGCTATCGCCCCCGTCAAGGGGGAATCCTGGCGGGCTGCGCTGGGGACCAACCATGAGGACTTCCGTCGCAGGATCATTGCTTTCGCACTCGGAAAGACTATCCGAGTGGCCAGTCGACAGATCAAACAAACCATAAAGGGACTCATCGGGCTCGATTGCCGTGATTTGAGGCGTGGCCGACTGACAGGCCACTGCGTGCTTCACCCACCGTTGGAGCCGCGAGCGACCGGATCGCTTGCGGCGACGGGCAACGAGAAGCGAAGACGCCGCAGGAGCCGACCGATACTGAGTCGACGGCTGCCGCAGGAGGACGCCGCAGGCACTCGCGCGGAAGTGGGCCGACCCGTGAACAGGGATCGCCTCGACATCAAGGGGGGCTTCCTGGAGCCAGGCCGAATCATCGGCGATGAAGGCGAGCGCGCCGAGACAGATCTCGTGGCCCAGAGACAATCCACCGCCGGAAACCATGTCGATGGAGATCGAACATCGCAACCTCGTCGAAAGTCGCTTAGACGCGTGCCCCACGGTGGGCGCCAACTGTCGTGGGAACGGATCTGACAGTAGAGATGAGGGGTGCGTAGGAGGAGGCAATGCCTAGCTACGGCGAGGTTGTACACTCGGATTTTACGAGTTCAGGCCCCTCTCGGAGGAGGTAACAGCCCTACGTCTCGGTGCCGCGGAGGCTTGTTGATTGGAGTGTTGAGTTACAGGGGGTGCGAACCCTTGTGCCAGAGGGAAGGGGTGGCTTATATAGAGTGCGCCGACCCCTCGCGGTCCTGAGTTACGCAAGGGTTCAATGAGAGAGTAATGCCACGAACGTTACTGGTAACGCCCGTGTTTAATGACCTTTATGGTGATGGAGTGAATGACCGACCGTTGCTATCTACAGGCGACCTTAGGCCTCCTGCCCTTCGAGTGGATCTTCTGGTTCTTCGAGTGACTGACGGCGGTCGAGTGGAATTGGAGTCTCCGAGTGGATCTCTGGTCGAGTGGGTTGCACTCCGTGATGATTCCAGTCGGTATCTTCTTTCTGTCTTCGTAGGCCTTGGCCTCTCGTGTGGTGACCTTGGGTAGGGCATATGGGTCAGGCCCAAGACCCTACCCTAGGTACATGTCATCGTCACAGTTTAAACCCTTTCTGGTAACATATCATATTTTATAGAGGTGCAGAGAAAGAAGTGCTAAATGATCAATGTATCAGTCAGATAGGAAATTTCAATTCAAACCATGAAACACGGCATGTATAAGGTGCTTTTAAATTTAATCATTTTGTGTCAAGGTGTAGAGTGTGAACATATATGTAAAAGACATGATCCATCAGGATCTGTTGGCAGTATAGTACCTGAAAACTCTGGCAAGAAATATTGTTCCACGGATCACCTGAGACTTGTAGACCTTCAGAGGAGACCTTGTAACCATGACCCTGGAGGAAAGCAAAAGTTTAAAGCCATTTAATATAAAATTATAAAAAGAAGAAATTTCGACAATTGGATAGAGAAACTGCAACTATGAATATATGATGCGAAGGAAAAAATATTAAGCAACTCATATACTATACCACTAGTTAAATTCAGTGTTAGGTATCAATTGTTGCATATCAAATCATTGCACATTGTGCTAATATTGGCACTGCAAATATATACTTAAAGTGATAAAGTAGTATATATATTACCACACTGTAGTATATGACACATGGCTATAACTACACCTGCTGAACAAGTAGATTGAAGATACGAGCACTTAGGAACTACTACTAGAACATGGCAAGGTTTAAATAGCTATTCATTCTAAAAATGTAGCATCGAGAATCACTGTATCATCAGTCCTGGGGTTAGAGGTTTTGTAAACAGCTTCAACATCATATGACATGCCTAAGCTGCAGATTCGATCATTAATTATATTCTGAGTATGGTTATGCACTGACTTCTGCACCCAGTATAATTACTAACAATGTTCTGATAATTAGTTCCACAATAATAATCACTGGAGATGTACCTGATCAAAATCTGAGTAGAAGGGTAATCGTTTCGGATAGCTCCGAAGAATGTCCCATGATTTTTCAACGAGGCCCCACCAGCTGCACTATTACTGTGTGAATACTTTCAAAAAGTATGTCAGAACTTTGGAGAGTGTAAGCAGTACGTTACCGATTTTGTGCACTCTGAAAGTCAGGTTGTTGCTTAGTTTCATATACCCATCCAGGAGCAAATATGGCAGCTGAGACATCATCTTTTTTAAGTAGATCAAGAGCAACATTTGTCTAGCAAAATAGACAGTTGACAGTTTAATAGAATGCATTTACATTCAGGCAAAATAGTTAGAAAGGCTGATCTACTACATTACTGTAGTATTCAATCAATTTTGTATAGCCAGCATGTTTTACAACACTTGAGCATCGGAGTATGTATCTATTTAACATTTAATATGCAGGGCAATTGTTGAGTTACACTCAGAATACCTTACTAATTTAGTTGTCAGTTTCGAAGCAGAGTACAGACAGGAAGGAATGCAATACACTGCAGTAAGAATCATGAGTTGAGTCAAAAGGAGAGAAGATTTCACATACATTCCATTGCCCACCACCGAAAGTATTTCTGCCGAAAACATCAATACCCATGTACACATCATACTTCCGGTCACCAGCAGTTGCAGCTGATTCTCGCGGATATTTTTCCTACCAAAATCATCCCAATTTTTTTCAGGTAATGATTAAGGAGATATTATGGGGGACCAGGAAAGGAAAAGAGGGCTTACCTTCCATGTATAATTGACAAATAAGCCATCACACAAATCAAAGTATGGTTTGTTATGCTTGTTGAGCTTATCCTGCCAGTCGAGATCGCCACCCACGGTAATTGCATCATACCTGTAGTAGGGCCAAGTCAAAGACGCCAAATAGTTCATAAAACAAGTTTCACAACTAAAACCAGTCATGCTTATTGCACAGTAGGAAATACCATATGACTAAAGATCCAGGAACAGCAGCATGCATTCTCTTGGTTAGATGATTGACAAACTCTTTCAGGTTATCGATGAACTGAATGTCGAGCTTAACCTCAATATTGATCTGAAAGATAATTCAGCATCAGAAACAGACATATCTCCAAGAACGGCAGCATAGACCAGATAAAATTCTTATGGCTAATAAATTACTCCGTAGTGGTCCAATTTAGTCACAAAATGAGAACATGTCACTCTCTCATGTATATCAAGTTCCTCAAATCCCATTTGCATGGGGATCATGTTGTGAAAAAAATGTATCCTTTTATTTCATAAAGTACTGTATAGCTTCAAAAATCAGAACCCCAAACTAAAATATATAGCATGTAAAGATTACCAGCCAGCCATCAAAGCCTAAGGCAGCAGCCAGCTCTGCAAGCCTCTCGGCGTACATCTGTGCTGAATCCTGTGTTGCAAACATCTCCCTGCAGATTTCTGCACCTTTATCCCACTCTGTGATGAACGTTCCCAAAACCTTGGCTCAAGAACCGGCAAAGCAAAATTACACGACCACTTGAGCAAAGTCAAGAAGCAAGCAGGAAGAAGGCCGGTAATACCAAGCCAGGAGGCAAGAAAACGAACCTTGACGCCGTGGAGGTGCGCGGCGTTGGTCCAGCATGGCGGCGGGAGAGTGACGAGGTAGTGAGAGAAGTAGACGAAGACGTCGACGAGGTGCCAATGCCAGAGCGCGTAGGCGTCGGGGTCGGCCCCGCCCTGCGGCGCCGCGTCGTCGCGGTAGCCGCCCTGGAAGTCGTGGCAGACGAGGAGGCGCCGCCGCGGCGGGAGCGGCGCCCCGGGGGAGGGGAGCGGCGTGGAGGCGCGGTTGAAGGGGAGGTGGAAGTTGGAGTCCTCGGAGAGGTAGGAGCGGGAGGCGAGCGCGGCGAGGTCGGTGATGGGGTAGGAGATGGGCGGCGCCGGCCTGGATGCGTCGAACGGCGGCTCCCACTGACGCCGCTCTCCTTCGGAGACGGCGGCGTCGTCCGCGGCGGGAAGAGTCATGATGTCGCGGAGGAGACGGAGGAGGCGGCGCAGGGAGAAGGGCATGTGCTCCACCGCCGTTGAACCGGCGGCGGACGGCGATGGTCTGCCCACCAAAAGTTATTGTCGGTCAATACGCAATTCAGCCCCTGGACTTGGCAACTATTAGTACGGATTTTATGGTAATTTTAGTCCAAAAATGAGCTCCTCCCCTCCTCCAATTTAAATCCTTCGATGAAATGAAAGCAATTTGCGTTACTGAGCACTTGCTAGTTGCTACACACACGCATCCCACGCGTGGAGGTGAAGACTGACGAAGAACTAAAATAGTCGATCATTTGGAGATTTGGGTGATGGGGGGCTGTTGTTTGCCTCAGAAGCAAGACTGAGCCACTGTCCCAGTTTAATCACCCCATGTGATGATCTGTTAGTCCCATGCATATGCACGCTATGCTGTCCAATCCTTGTTTATTAAGGATGACGCTAGGCGTCGGTCAACCGACGCGAGCAAGGGATCGGTCGCTTTGGGAGCCAGCCGTCCGATTGCCCTTGCATGTAATATGTGGATCAGCGGGCACTCGTTCCCCTCTCACTTTGCACGCGTCTATACTCTCCCGCATGCCTAGTTGTTGAAGATGTAAGGAGTCATAAGGCTCCTGTGTTGCTCCACTGCGGCGGCTGGGTTAACATCGAGCTTTGCAACATCATCGGTGACCGTTTCCAGCATCGTCGGCTGGGGGTCGCAACATCGCCGGCTGTCACACCTTGCACTTCGTGCTCCATTTGCAGCATTGCCATCGGCCACGCGTCGCTGGTCATAGCTTCGCTGGCCTGAGCATGCAACACCTGCGTGTCGCCGATCACAACTCGCAGCATCATCGTCGGTGGTGGTAGCATCGCCGACTAATGGATGCAACACCACGACAGGTCATAACATCATTGGTCAGGGTAGGCAGCACCACGCGTCGCTGATGGCAGCACTACCGTCATTGTTGGCTCCGTCATTGGTAGCGCAACGCATTGGGTGTCACAACCCCGCAGTCGCCACTTGCAGTAGTGACGGTTGGCACACATCGCCTGCTCGCAACGCCCTTGTTCGCCACTCACATCGCCTTGTCATTGCGCTCGCCGCCCCTGCTAGCTCGCTCGTAGCACCCCTGCTACACACTCGCATCACCCTATCACCGTGCTTGTAGCACATGTCGGTAAGTTTGCAACACCCCCTTTGCCCCACCGGTGATCTTGCAGAACAATGACCGCCACTTGCAGCACTGTTGTCCTCTGCTCTGCAGCAGTGGTGCTTGATTTACAACGACCCCCACCCACCCGGCTCCACGATAGCACCTTACGCTCGTCTTCTTCACCCGCTTGAAAGTGCATCTCAATAATATTCTACTTTTGATGATTAATGACAAAACCATCCGAGAGAACTAATCATTTCAATGAGTTTATTTCAGGATTTTGGACTAATTTTCATATACCGGTCCATGGCTATAAGTAGGACATGATTGGTGACCCTGCAAACAACTTTTCTAGTTGTCCTCCTCATCAAGGTCATCATTTGAACTTCCTAGGTATTTTGGCGAATTCAAGATTCATATTGAGTATAGGAAAACCATACTACAAAGAGGGGTGCAAGCAAAGACTTTGGGTTTGAATTCCAAGAATAGAGCCTTGGCCAAAGCTATCCCAAAATCCACTCCCTAGCCATGAATTAATTATTTAATCCTCAGTACTTTTGAAGATTTTCTGCTAGTACTGTCGAGCCAGTTAGGGTTATTCATGCTTAGAGATCAAACTCATACTCAGCTTTTAGAACCACCATTCTTGTTGTTTCGAAACTGTAGACCCCTATATTCCACTTTGAAAAAAAAAACCTCCTATTTTGGTTGGCACTTCTGAGTCGTCTTGATTTGCTTCTCTTTAGTCACGGTATAAGTTTGATGCCTCCGCTTTTTTTCGTCCAAAACTTCCAAGCTGTGGCTAGCGCTTTTCTGTAGATTTCTCGAATCTCGCAGTTACTCTGTTTTGTATGGTACTACCAAGCAATCTATTTTACCAGTACTTCTGAGCCATTCTATCATAGTATAGGAAAGTGCTTCCATTTTGTGTTTATAACCACTTCTCATTCACCATCGGTACTCCTAGTGATGTATTTCTTCTGGTTTATGCACACTACCTTGGACACTCAAATTTATTTGAACTGGTTTGGTAGTTCCACTAGGTTTCTATTGGTGCGTTCGAGCCAGTGCTACTTTTTTGTGTAACAACTAGGTATTGGATCTCCTTTATATATTCTCCACCATACCCCTTTGTGGATCAAAGCATCCATCCCATACCCTCACAACTCATTCCACTCATTGCAACCACTCCACTCCAACACATCCCACTCCACTCCACTCAACCCACCAACCACATAGAGTAAGATAGATCCAAGGCAAGAGAAAAATAAAGAAGTGCTGAGTGATTCCTTGGTTTACTTCTTGTTTTTTGACAAACAAGAACCCCCCTTTCTTGAATCCCTACTCCTGAAGGTCACCTCTTTCACCAAATTCCTATTATTGTGACAGAGATAGTGTTCCTTTGGATTCTTGAGATAAGCTTTGATTGAAAATCTTTAAAGGAGTTCTTACAAAGTGAATTTGCCACTACAGCAAGAAGGTCCTAAGACGACACATGTATCGGAGACCATTAGACTAAACTGTGTGCGATGTATGAATCGCAAACGGTATGGTAATAAAATCGTCACCAATAAAATGAACTGTGTGCGATGGCTGATCCATCCAGCATGATTCAGATAAGAGGTGTGTGTGCGATACATGGCATACAGTTAATTCATACAACTGTTTGTGATGAGCCAAAATAATGCAAACAGTTGCCTACATCTAGATGTGTGCGATAGACGGCATACAGGTCACTCGGATAAACTGTTTGTGATGATCCAGAAGAACACAAACGATTCAGCGTAACAAGATGTGTGTGATACCCGGTAAATAGGCCAGTAATCAGAATTATGTGGGAAGACTGATAATAACACAGACGATTCCTGCTAATAAGCTATGTATGCTGTGGGCAAACGCTTGCTGGTAAGCAATTGTCTGTGATTGTTGAAATCATCACCGACGTGTTCCTTAGTTTAATCGTATGCGATGTGATTTGTTCTGTGTGCACAACATCTATACTCTGTCTACAGAACAACAACATATATACTTATAAGAACATGATTGCATAACCAAATTAAACATCCAATTACATATCTGACTACACATAATATTTGCACACCTCAATAAGCAATTACATGCATAATAAACTGGGAGAAACAATCATCAAATCATCTACTTCTTATGACGCTTGCCGCCACTGATATGCTTGTGGCCCGATATCTCGCCTGGGGCAGGACGGAGGCACTTCCTCATGTCAACGATCCGTCTATACATCTCGTAGCTTGTGTATCCCAACATTTTGTATCCCAGCAAACTTGCTAGGACGAATTCTTTGCTAAGACCAATAAAAATGAGAGAAGAAGGTTGGAACTAAAATGTTCTTCAAGTACAAGTGTTGGCAGAAGCACAAGAGTAGAGTTTGTCATCTCTTCAGGTTTGCTCGGAACCTAAATTTTTTTATCTATTTAGATCCATCTTGAAATTATGTGAAAAATGATGATTTAACCAACTCGTGCGAGCGCAGGTACGATCGCTTGCGATCATACCGAATGTCGTCTCCAATTCTGGGACTTTCTGTTACCCCTGCCAAATAAGGTACTACCTAGGGTCCGAGCATTTGCTCTCATACCATAGTCCACCCTTTGCTTTTACCTGAAGGCTGAGTTTTGCAAAAAAAATTGACACATGTGAAAAAGGAGAAGTACGACCGGCGGTACGAGCAGGTGTGCTTGTACGAGAGTCCGTCAAACATTCTGTTAAAAATCAACCCAAAACGAAGGAGGCGGTATGAGCGCATACGCTCCTACCAGGCTTCATCACGAGCATCAAGAGTCTGCTTTAGTTTGGATTTTGCCTGATTTTTTTTGGTTTGTTTCCTAATTCTTTTCAATCTACCTTATCTCTAGATTACATGTGACCTAACCTTCTTATATACTGCTCCAATGCTTCTTTTCTCTCCACAACTAACGAAACCAATCTAGATAGAGTTTATTTAAGCTTGTGTGTAGGGAAGCCATGACACAGTCATGGGACGAGAGGCAAACCTCCTCCCAGGAGGAGGAAGATCGAGAGCTCGAAGGTCGTGATTCACCCCGTGGCTCAAACAAGGAGAGAGCACGTCGCATGGAGAGCGACGACTCTTCATCCGAGGTGGAACCGGAGGAGGTGATCCCAAGGAGAAGAAGAGGAGGAAGAAGGGAACAAGGCACCAAAGGCGATCCCTATCGAGAAAGTCAAGCTCATCAGCACCGGCGATCGCCTCGACTTCATCGAGGTTGATCCAACCACTGTGGCTCATTGTGGCTTTCGCGGCTGCATGATTCATGAGTCATTGGAGAAGATGTTGGAAATATGCCCTAGAGGCAATAATAAAGTGGTTATTATTATATTTCCTTAATCATGATAAAGGTTTATTATTCATGCTATAATTGTATTGATCGGAAACTTAAATACATGTGTGAATACATAAACAAATACCAAGTCCCTAGTAAGCCTCTACTAGACTAGCTCGTTAATCAAAAGATGGTTAAGGTTTCCTCACCATAGACATGAGTTGTCATTTGATAACGGGATCATGTCATTAGGAGAATGATGTGATGGACAAGACCCATCCGTTAGCATAGCATATGATCGTTCAGTTTATTGCTACTGCTTTCTTAATGTCAAATATATGTTCCTTCGACCATGAGATCATGCAACTCCCGGACTCCGAAGGAATGCCTTGTGTTTATCAAACGTCACTCCGTAACTGGATGATCATAAAGGTGCTCTACAGGTATCTCCGAAGCTGTCAGTTGAGTTGTCATGGATCGAGATTGGGATTTGTCATTCCATATGATGGAAGGTATCTCTGGGCCCTCTCGGTAATACAACATTACAAGAAGGTTGCAAGCAATGTGACTAAGGAGTTAGTTACAAGATAATTTATTACAGAACAAGTAAAGAGACTTGCCGATAACGAGATTGAACTAGGTATGGAGATACCGACGATCGAATCTCGGGCAAGTAACATACCGACAGACAAAGGGAACTACGTATGTTGTCATAAAGGTTCGACCGATAAAGATCTTCGTAGAATATGTAGGAACCAATATGGGCATCCAGGTCCCACTATTGATTATTGACCGGAGAAGCGTCTCAGTCATGTCTGCATCATTCTCGAACCCGTAGGGTCCGCACGCTTAACGTTCGCTGACGATATAGTATTATATGAGTTATGTATGTTGGTGACCGAAAGTTGTTCGGAGTCCCGGATGAGATCACGGACATGACGAGGAGCTCCGGAATGGTCCGGAGGTAAAGATTGACATATAGGATGATGGTTGGGCCAAGGGGTAAGGCACACGGGGCTTTAGATCGGTGCAAAAGGAAGTTTTGCGGAAGTCGGGGACGCCGAGAACCGTGGCGTCTGGTGCTGGAATCCGAGAAGGGCTCTTCCTTGCATTCCAAACCGACTTTAGGGAGGCCCTCTCCCCAAGTAACGACCCAGGGCTCAACATATAAATAGAGGAGCAGGGCTAGCCCCTAGAACACAAATTTTTGAGCCTCCTCTAGTTGATATAGTTCTAGTTCTAGTTGGTCATAGTTGACTAATCAGAGCTAGCCCTAGCTACCTCTAATACTCATAATTAGAAGCCCAGTGTGGTTCTAATCTCCTTCGCTCTAAATCCGTTGTGCTTGGCGAAGCCATGCGGAAATAGTTTCACCACCATCGTCACCACGCCGTCGTGCTGCCGAAACTCATCTACTACTTCGCCCCTCTTGCTGGATCAAGAAGGCGAGGACATCATCGAGTTGAATGTGTGCTGAACACGGAGGTGTCGTACGTTCGGTGCTTGATCGAAACGGATCGTGAAGGTGTATGACTACATCAACCGCGTTGATAAACGCTTCCGCTTAGCGATCTACAAGGGTATGTAGATGCTCTCCCCCTCTCGTAGCTATACATCTCCATGGACAGATCTTGCATGTGCGTAGAATATTTTTTTGTTTTCCATGCAACGTTCCCCAACAGTGGCATCATGAGTCAGGTCTATGCGTAGATGATATGCACGAGTAGAACACAAAGGAGTTGTGGGCAGTGATGTTCATATTGCTTACCACCTATGTCTTATTTTGATTCGGCAGTATTGTGGGATGAAGTGGCTCGGACCAACCTTACATGTCCATGTACATGAGACCGGTTCCACCAACTAACATGCAACTTGTTTTGCATAAAGGTGGTTGGCGGGTGTCTGTTTCTCATACTTTAGTTTAATCTAATTTGACTATGGCGGTCCTTGCAGAAGGTTAAATTAGCAACTTGATAATCACCATTGTGGTTATGCGTAGGTAAGAACGGTTCTTGCTAGTTGCCCGTAGCAGCCACGTAAAACATGCAACAATGAAGTAGAGGACATCTAACTTGTTTTTGCAGGGCATGTTGTGATGTGATATGGTCAAGATGTGATATGATATATGTTGATGTATGAGATGATCATGTTTTGTAATAAGTTCACAACTTGCATGTCGATGAGTACGACAACCGGCAGGAGCCTTAGGGTTGTCTTTAATTATTGTATGACCTGTGTGTCAATCACTAAGCGCCATGTAATTGCTTTACTTTATCGCTATGCGTTAGCAATAGTTGTAGAAGCAATAGTTGGCGAGACGACTCCGACGCAATGATGGACATCAAGGTGTCGCACCAGTGACGATGGAGATCATGCCGTTGCTTTGGAGATGAAGATCAAAAGCACAAGATGATGATGGCCATATCATGTCACATATTTTGATTGCATGTGATGTTTATCCTTTATGCATCTTATTTTGCTTAGAACAACGATAGCATTATAAGATGATCCCTTCACTTAATTTCAAGATAAAAGTGACGAATATGCACCGTTGCTAAAGTTCGTCGTTCCGAAGCACCTCGTGATGATCGGGTGTGATAGACTCTACGTTCACATACAACGGGTGTAAGCCAGTTTTGCACATGCAGAATACTTGGGTTAAACTTGACGAGCCTAGCATGTACAGACATGGTCTCGGAACACTAGAGACCGAAAGGTCGAACACGAGTCATATAGTAGATATGACCAACATGGAGATGTTCACCATTGAAAATTACCCCATCTCACGTGATGATCGGACATGGGTTAGTTGATTTGGATCATGTATCACTTAGACAACTTGAGGGATGTTGATTTAAGTGGGAGTTCATTAGTAATTTGATTATTTGAACTAAAATTTATCATGAACTTAGTCCTAATAGTCTTTGCAAATCTATGTTGTAGATCAATGGCCCGTGTTACCGTTCCCTTGAATTTTAATGTGTTCCTAGAGAAAGCTAAGTTGAAAGATGATGGTAGCAACTACACGGACTGGGTTCGTAACTTGCGGATTATCCTCATTGCTGCATAGAAGAATTATGTCCTTGATGCACCGCTAGGTGACAGACCTGCTGCAGGAGCTGATGCAGACGTTATGAACGTCTGGCAGGCTTGATCTGATGACTACTCGATAGTTCAGTGTGCCATGCTTTACGGCTTAGAACCGGGACTTCAAAAGTGTTTTGAGCGCCACGGAGCATATGAGATGTTCCAAGATCTGAAGTTGATATTTCAAGCTAATGCCCGGGTTGAGAGATATGAATTCTCCAACAAGTTCTTTAGTTGTAAGATGGAGGAGAGCAGTTCTGTCAGTGAACACATACTCAGAATGTCTGGTACCACAACCACTCGACTCAGCTGAGAATTGATCTTCCAGTTGAGAGTGTTATTGATAGAGTTCTTCAGTCACTGCCACCAAGCTATAAAGGCTTCGTGATGAACTATAATATCCAGGGGATGATGAAAACAATTCCCGAGCTCTTCGCAATGCTGAAATCAGCGGAGGTAGAAATCAAGAAAGAGCATCAAGTGTTGATGGTTAATAAGACCACAGTTTCAAGAAAAAAGGCAAGGGAAAGAAAGGGAACTTCAAGAAGACCGGCAAACAAGTTGCCGCTCCCGTGAAGAAGCCCAAAGCTGGACCTGAGCTGGAAACTGAGTGCTTCTACTGCAAGGGAAATGGTCACTGGAAGCGGAACTGCCCCAAGTACTTGGCAGATAAGAAGGATGGCAAAGTGAACAAAGGTATATTTGATATACATGTTATTGATGTGTTCCTTACTAGTGCTCGTAGTAGCGCCTGGGTATTTGATACCGGTTCGGTTGCTCATATTTGTAACTCAAAACAGGAGCTGCGGAATAATGAAGATTGGCTAAGGACGAGGTGACGATGCGCGTAGGGAATGGTTCCAAGGTTGATGTGATCGCCGTCGGCACGCTACCTCTACATCTACCTTCGGGATTAGTTTTAGACCTTAATAATTGTTATTTGGTGCCAGCGCTGTGCATGAACATTATATCTGGATCTTGTTTATTGTGAGATGATTATTCATTTAAGTCAGAGAATAATGGTTGTTCTATTTATATGAGTAACATCTTTTATGGTCATGCACCTTTAGTGAATGGTCTATTCTTGTTGAATCTCGATCGTGCTGATACACATATTCATAATATTGATGCCAAAAGATGCAAAGTTGATAATGATAGTGTAACATACTTGTGGCACTGCCGTTTAGGTCATATTGGTGTAAAGCGCATGAAGAAACTCCATGCGGATGGACTTTTGGAATCACTTGATTATGAATCATTTGATACTTGCGAACCATGCCTCATGGGTAAGATGACTAAAACTCCGTTCTCCGGAACAATGGAGCGAGCTAATGACTTATTGGAAATAATACATACCGATGTATGCGGTCTGATGAGTGTTGAAGCACGCGGTGGGTATCGTTATTTTCTAACCTTCACAGATGATTTGAGTAGGTATGGGTATATTTACTTGATGAAACACAAGTCTGAAACATTTGAAAAGTTCAAAGAATTTCAGAGTGAAGTGGAGAATCATCGTAACAAGAAAATAAAGTTTCTACGATCTGATCGCGGAGGTGAATATTTGAGTTACGAGTTTGGCCTTCATTTAAAACAATGTGGAATTGTTTCACAACTCATGCCACCTGGCACACCACAGCGTAATGATGTGTCCGAACGTCGTAACCGTTCTTTATTAGATATGGTGTGTTCTATGATGTCTCTTACCGATTTATTGCTATCGTTTTAGGGTTATACATTAGAGACAGCCGCATTCACATTAAATAGGGCACCGACTAAATCCGTTGAGACAACACCGTATGAACTATGGTTTGGCAAGAAACCTAAGTTGTCGTTTCTTAAAGTTTGGGGATGCGACGCTTATGTCAAAAGGCTTCAGCCCGATAAGCTCGAACCCAAAGCGAAGAAGTGTGTCTTCATAGGATACCCTAAAGAAACTATTGGGTATTCCTTCTACCACAAATCCGAAGGCAAGATCTTTGTTGCTAAGAATGGGTCATTTCAAGAGAAGGAGTTTCTCTCAAAAGAAGTGAGTGGGAGGAAAGTAGAACTTGATGAGGTAATTGTACCTTCTCTCGAATTGGAAAGTAGCACATAAGAGAAAGTAGTTCCCGTGATGCCTACACCAACTAGAGAAGAAGCTAATGATGATGATCATGAAACTTCAGATCAAGTTACTATTGAACCTTGTAGGTCAACCAGAACACGTACCACACCAGAGTGGTACGGTAATCCTGTCCTGGAAGTCATGTTGTTAGACAACGACGAACCTACGAACTATGAAGAAGCTATGATGAGCCCAGATTCTGACAAATGGCTTGAGGCCGTGAAATCTGAGATAGGATCCATGTATGAGAACAAAGTATGGATTTTGGTGGACTTGCCCGATGATCGGCAAGCCATTGAGTATAAATGGATCTTCAAGAGGAAGAAGGACGCTGATGGTAATATCACTATCTACAAAGCTCGACTTGTCGCAAAAGGTTTTTGACAAGTTCAAGGGGTTGACTACGATGAGACTTTCTCACCCGTAGCGATGCTTAGTATGTCAGAATCATGTTAGCAATTGCCGCATTTTATGATTATGAAATCTTGCAAATGGACGTCAAAACTACATTCCTCAATGGGTTTCTTAAAGAAGAGTTGTATATGATGCAACCAGAAGGTTTTGTCGATCCTAAGGGTGCTAAACAAAGTGTGCAAGCTCCAGTGATCCATCTATGGACTGGTGCAAGCATCTCGGAGTTGGAATATACGCTTTGATGAGGTCATCCAAGAATTTGGTTTTATACAGACTTACGGTGAAGCCTGTATTTACAAGAAAGTGAGTGGGAGCTTTGTAGCATTTCTGATATTATATGTGGATGACATATTGCTGATTGGAAATGATATAGAATTTCTGGATAGCATAAAAGGATATTTGAATAAGAATTTTGCAATGAACCTCGGTGAAGCTGCTTACATATTGGGCATCAAGATCTATAGGGATAGATTGAGACGCTTAATAGGACTTTCACAAAGCACATACCTTGACAAAGTTCTGAAGAAGTTCAAAATGGACCAGTCAAAGAAATGGTTCTTGCCTGTGTTGCAAGGTGTGAAATTGAGTCAGACTCAAAGTCCAACCACAACAGAAGATAGAGAGAGAATGAAAGTCATCCCTTTGCCTCAGCCATAGGTTCTATAGAGAGAGAATGAAAGTCATTCCCTATGCCTCAGCCATAGGTTCTATAATGTATGCCATGATGTGTACCAGACCTGATGTGTGCCTTGCCATAAGTTTGGCAGGGAGGTACCAAAGTAATCCAGGAGTGGATCACTGGAAAATGGTCAAGAATATCCTGAAAAGGACCAAGGATATGTTTCTCATCTATGGAGGTGACGAAGAGCTCGTCGTAAAGGGTTACGTCGATGCTAGCTTCGACACAGATCCAGATGACTATAAGTCACAAACCGGATACGTATTTATATTGAATGGTGGAGCTATCAGTTGGTGCAGTTCTAAGAAGAGCGTCGTGGTGGGATCTATATGTG
Source organism: Thinopyrum elongatum (assembly GCA_011799875.1). NCBI lineage: Eukaryota > Viridiplantae > Streptophyta > Magnoliopsida > Poales > Poaceae > Thinopyrum > Thinopyrum elongatum. The sequence continues at coordinate 336,607,927 of CM022297.1, forward strand.
AAGCGGAGTACATAGCTGCTTCGGAAGCAGCACATGAAGGAGTCTGGATGAAGGAGTTCATATCCGATCTGGGTGTAATATCCAGTGCATCGGGTCCAATGACAATCTTTTGTGACAACACTGGAGCAATTGCCATAGCCAAGGAGCCCAGGTTTCACAAGAGAACCAAACACATCAAGCGACGCTTCAAATCCATTCGTGAAAAAGTCAAGGATGGAGACATAGAAATTTGTAAAGTACATATGGATCTGAATGTGGCAGACCCGTTGACTAAACCTCTTCCACGGGCAAAACATGATCAACACCAAGACTCCATGGGTGTTAGATTCATTACTATGTAATCTAGATTATTGACTCTAGTGCAAGTGTGAGACTGTTGGAAATATGCCCTAGAGGCAATAATAAAGTGGTTATTATTATATTTCCTTAATCATGATAAAGGTTTATTATTCATGCTATAATTGTATTGATCAAAAACTCAAATACATGTCTGAATACATAAACAAATACCAAGTCCCTAGTAAGCCTCTACTAGACTAGCTCGTTAATCAAAAGATGGTTAAGGTTTCCTGACCATAGACATGAGTTGTTATTTGATAACGGGATCACATCATTAGGAGAATGATGTGATGGACAAGACCCATCCATTAGCATAGCATATGACCGTTCAGTTTATTGCTACTGCTTTCTTAATGTCAAATACATGTCCCTTCGAGCATGAGATCATGCAACTCCCGGACTCCGGAGGAATGCCTTGTGTGTATCAAATGTCACTTCGTAATTGGGTGATCATAAAGGTGCTCTACAGGTATCTCCGAAGCTGCCTGTTGAGTTGGCATGGATCGAGATTGGGATTTGTCATTCCATATGACGGAAAGGTATCTCTGGGCCCTCTCGGTAATACAGCATCACAAGAAGCTTGCAAGCAAAGTGACCAAGGAGTTAGTTACAAGATAATGTATTACGGAATGAGTAAAGAGACTTGCCGATTGAACTAGGTATGGAGATACCGACGATCGAATCTCGGGCAAGTAACATACCGATGGACAAAGGGAACTACGTACGTTATCATAAAGGTTCGACCGATAAAGATCTTCGTAGAATATGTAGGAACCAATATGGGCATCCAGGTCCCGCTATTGGTTATTGACCGGAGAAGCGTCTTGGTCATGTCTACATCATTCTCGAACCTGTAGGGTCCGCACGCTTAATGTTCGTTGAGGATATAGTATTCTATGAGTTATGTATGTTGGTGACCGAATGTTGTTCGGAGTCCCGGATGAGATCACGGACACGACGAGGAGCTCCGGAGGTAAAGATTGATATATAGGATGATGGTTGGGCCAAGGGGTAAGGCCCACAGGGCTTTAGGTCGGTGCAAAAGGAGGTTTTGCGGAAGTCGGGGACCAGACGCCAGGGACCCTGGCGTCTGGCCCTGGGCCAGACATCGAGGACCATGGCGTCTAGGCCAGACGCCGAGAACCGTGGCGTCTGGTGCTAGAATCTAAGAAGGGCTCTTCCTTGCATTCCAAACCGACTTTGGGGACGCCCTCTCCCCAAGTAACAACCCCAGGGCTCAACATATAAATAGAGGAGCGGGGCTAGCCCCTAGAACACAAGTTTTTGAGCCTCCTCTAGTTGATCTAGTTGATCTAGTTCTAGTTGGTCCTAATTGACTAATTAGAGCTAACCCTAGCTATCTCTAATCCTCATAATTAGAAGCCTAGTGTGGTTCTAATCTCCTCCGCACTAAATCCGTTGTGCTTGGCGAAGCCCTGCAGAAATAGTTTCACCACCACCGTAACCATGCCATCGTGCTGCCGGAACTCATCTACTACTTTGCCCCTCTTGCTGGATTAAGAAGGCGAGGACGTCATCGAGCTGAATGTGTGCTGAACGCGGAGGTGCCGTATGTTCGGTGCTTGATCGGAACGGATCGTGAAGATGCACGACTACATCAACCGCGTTGATAAACGCTTCCGCTTAGCGATCTACAAGGGTATGTAGATGCTCTTCCCCTCTCGTAGCTATACATCTCCATGGATAGATCTTGCATGTGCGTAGAATTTTTTTTGTTTTCCATGCAACGTTCCCTAATAGAAGACACCGCAAGAGCAACCCAAGGCGCTTAAAGGGTTCACCATTGGAGCTCGCATCTCCGTCGAGCCAACAAGAAAAAGCTTTTTCTGGCAGATCCCGACCATATCCCCGATCTTCATCCACATCTAATCCAACATCGCATTCGTCAACTTGAGGTACAAGCTACTAGCTATAAAACTCAATGTGAACTTTTGTGTGATCGTATCAAGGAGATGGAGAACGGGATCGTCGAGAAAACCGAGACAACTTTGGTCATTAGCGTGAGGATCATCACAAATTTGGAGGGGACGGTTCGCGTGCACAAGCTCTGCATCATGAACTTGGAGAGGACCAACGAGCTTCTTCTCGACACACTCGCCCACATTCACTTTACTGCACCTACAAAGAACCTAGGTACCGACAAAAGGGACTAAATGAATCTCGTCAGCTTAGCATGTTAAGCTTGGGGAGATTTTGAAGCCCTTCTATAGTTTATTGCTCTGTTTAGTTATTTTCAGTTTGAGTTTAGTATGTGGATTACCTATCCCTTTCCATCAGTTCATTCTTTTAGTTGCGTTGGCTAGTTCATGAAGTTTAACATGGTATCAGGGCCTAAGGTCTTGAGTTCAAGTCCCGTCTTTCGCAATTTATTCAAAATTGCTGCTGCCCCCTTTGTGTCCATGCATAGGCCTCTTGAGCTATACATCTGAGTCTATTCACGTGTTGACTTATCACGTCACACATGAGAGGGGGTGTTGAAGTGTATATGTGGATTGTGTCGGAATCGGGGCTCCGTGGACCCTAGGAATGGTTCGAACTCTGGGGTGTGCACGAAGAACTTTGCTAAGCCACAGCTCGCTGGCCACTATCTTACAGCGATGCTTCGACATGCTCAAGCCAGATGGATGAGGAATGGGACACAGAGATTTACCCAGGTTCGGGCCACCTTGCGGTGTAAAATCCTACTCCTGCTTTATGGTAGATGGCCTCACGAGGAGGTTGGGGATGAACTAGTACAAGGGTGAGCTGCCTCTGGAGGGCTCAAGGGTCGACCTCTTTTTGCCTTCTATGGTGGCATCTAACCTACATTTATACTGGCCCGGTCCTCTTCCCCCGAATACTAGGCAGGAAGGGAAACCACAACGACCAATTTGCAAGGGGACGGGAGTACACCCTATCCTGGCTAAAGGTGGTCTTCGACTGCAAAGCCTCTGGTCGTGACGCGCAGGTGGGCTCGGTGATGACCTCCGTCCTACCGAGCCCGTGGTCTTGGTCTTGTTGCACCGAAGAGGTAAGCTTTGGGGGTTCCTTGGGAACCCGCGTGCTGGCCTTGTCCCTTTAGCACCAAAGAGGAAACTGTCTTGGACTGCGCCCCCTGGCGCCCTTCTGGTTCCGCTCATCATGGCTCACGTCACCACGCACCTCGTGAGGTGGGGTGTGACCCTAGAGATGTCCGCCCCTCAGGAGGCAGCCTCGGGAGTCCGCTCCTCAGGAGGTCTTGATGCAGTTCGCCTCGCCAGGTGGGGATCCTCGTGTCTGTACAACAAACACTTATGTTTGTTACCCAGACTTATACACAAGCGTGTTGGCGTCAAATAGCTACACCAACACGCGAAGCAAGGCCAAGCCAGAGAAGCAGCTCTGAGTGAGATCAAAGGGCGGATCAAGAACACCAAGACAAGACAAGACAGAAGAGCATCACCTTGGGAAGGCCTCCCTTGCCGGGCAGGAGAGCCTGGCTAGGTCGAGACCATCCCAGGGACAAATCCAAGATTTCCCCGGCAAGCTTGCCGGGTCCGCCAAGGGCGAATCTCCCTGCCAAGGCGCCATCGCTCCACCGCATCGCAACGCAAATCACTTATCAGTGCGGTGTCGAGCCCCCAAGTGATTAAGTGGCTTCCACTGGGCACGTGGCAGCCATTTGGACGACAGATTACCTTCATATGACACCCGTCCAGAGACGTGTTAAGCAGATAAGCAGAAGATGATTAAGCGGCACGGCAAGCTTGCCGGGCTGCATCCTCAGCATGACACCTAGCAGTGCATTTAATGCACTTTGTCCTAACTGCCAGAGTTAGGTATGATAGCACTATAAGCTATCTAATCATTAGATAAAGACTATTTTGCCACTGTAGTCACCCCTTAAGCTATAAAAGGAGATCCAGGGCAACCTAGCAAAGGATTCAGACCCTTGCATACTTGTACGCGCGTAGCTGCTCTCCCCGAGGCCACCTTGCCGAGCTTGAGCACTCCATGTTCGTTGGGTCTCTCCATCAAATCCACCAAAGCAGGAGTAGGGTTTTATGCCTCACGGCGGCCCGAACCTGGGTAAAAACCACCAGTGTCATCGTCGTCGCGGTGTTTCATGGCCTCTGCTCTTTGTGTAATGTGACCTTCCCCTTTGCCGAACCACAAGGGGCCGGTGGCCCCATAGGCGATCGTGTTCCACCACGACATCTTTGGCGCGCCAAGTAGGGGGAAGTGTCTGTGTGAACCTGAGGTTGTGAACAGCGCGTCGATCGCCATCATCATCACCTTCATCCATGGCGCCCAAGAAGAAGCCCAGCGCTGCAGCTCATCCTTCCACTTCGAAGGCCCCTTCGCACGCGGCCGCTGACGCCGTAGGCGCTGTGGCGGCGTTAGGAGAAGAGGGCGTCATAGGTGACATGACCAGCGCGGGCAGCGCTATCGTTGTGTCCCCTGCGGCCGAAGCTGGAGTAGAAGACACCGGGGGAGGGCGACATCAACAACATCTCGACAGCCATAACTCGCAGGCCGCAGGCGGGGAAAACGTTCAGTCTCCACCTCCCCGCTGTGCTAGCGGGTGCAGCCACAGTGACAACGCCCGCTCTGGCACATGCCGTGGTCCTCCAGCAGCACCTGCCACGGGTGCGGCTACTGGGCACGTGCCTTGCCCAGAGCAAGGTGAGCAAGGCAGAGCGTCGAACGGGGTTGCTGATTCCCGAGCACGCCCCACTCATCACCTAACCGCCTTGGCGACCGGCTCGCGACGGCAAGAACGCGACAACGCCCCTGCTGGTGTTACCAGGAGTCGAGCGACGTCACGGTCTGCCTCATCATTGATGCCAAGCACAGCTTCGGAAGCCATGGCGCGGGCTCAACTCCTGTTAAGATTTCCACCAGCAGCTGATCAAATGGATGAGTGGAGAGCCACCATTCAGAGTTTGATCGGCTTCGCTGAGGCCAAAAAATCTTAGCAGGCAGAGCCATCGCGGTACCCGCGAACAACAACAGCAGCCCGGACTGCTGGCCGTGTTGAGGGGGCCACGCTGATAGTGCAGTCCCCTCCATGGCAGCAAACCCAGAGGCAGCAACAAGAGCAACACGACCACGAGCCCGACGAAGCATCAATGGCCTCGTCTGATCCACGAGCCCGTCGAGATCAGTGGCAGGTTTTGGAGGATCGACGGAGGGAAGATGCATGCATCACTATAGAACGGTGACGGGAGACCCGCCACCAATCCAATGGTGCAACGGCCTAGATATCGATGAACCCGCGCCCAGTGACGGCGGGTACTTACCTTTCGAGGTTGGGTGTCCTGCCTTCACTCGCGAGCTGCAGCAAGTCCGTTGGCCATCTGGCCGCGTCTTCAAGCCTGAGCTACCAGAGAAGTACGATGGAAAGCTGAACCCAACAGAGTTCTTGAGCATTTACACAATTGCTGTTCAAGCCGCCGGAGGCAGGGATGAGAAGGTGTTTGCAAACTACTTCCCTTTGGTGCTCAAGCCAAACGTGAGGTCGTGGCTGATGCACCTGCCAGAGAATTCCATTTCATCATGGGCTGACCTGTGCAATGAATTTAATGGCACCTTCACGGGTGGCCACCAAGAGCCAGGACGGCCCAGCGATCTGCAAGTCCTTCCACAGAAGGAAGGGGAAAGCTTGCGGAAGTACATGCAAAGGTTCAGTCGGGTGCACCACAACATTCCAGAGATACATCCAGCAGCTGTGATTGCCGCGTTCCATTCGAACATGTGCAACAGAAGGATACGGTCCAAGATGAATGTCCGGCCGCCCAAGACTGCCAACGAGTTGTATACGTTGGCGGATAAATGTGCTCATGCGGAGGAAGGAAGGCGACTCCCCGAGGAGGAGGACGACATCGAGGTTGATTTAGAGGATGACGATGAGGCCGCTAACCCGAAGAAGAAGAACCGAAAGCGCAACAAGAAGTGCAAGGAGAAGTTAGTACTGGCCGTTGAGGGTTCTAGCAACCCTAGTGCCGGCAAGAAGGCCAAAACCGAAGCCCCCGGCAAGGAAGCTGCCACGTGCACTGATTGCCGGGAGGCTGCAGCGGCAGTGAAAGCTGGGAAGTCCGATGGGCCATACTACAAAATCCACCGCACTAAGGGCCATGATCTCAAAGAGTGTCATCAAGTTGAGCAACTTGTCAAGAAGCAGAAGGCTGAGTATGAGAAGCGCGATAAAGAGAGAGACCAAGAAGGTGCTGGTGGGAAGAACCATGGTGGCAGGTGAGGCCACCGCGGCAAGGCCCCACAACAGAAGGAAAAGCCTGCTAGAGGCCGTGAAAAGAAAGAAGGAGACGATGACAGTGATGAAGGGGATGAAGAAGAAGAAACTAGTGAGCAAGAATTCCAGAAAGCAACTGAAGCCATGTGCATTGATGGAGGAGCGTCCTTGCACTCCTCTCACCGCCAGCTCAAGAAGTGGGCACGTGAGGTCAATTCCATGGAGCCAGCTACAGACTCCCGGAAGCCGCTCAAATGGTCTCGCATGCCTATCATCTTTGATGAAGAGGATCACCCTGACCGTACCATCGTGGTAGGGTGTTTGCCGTTGCTGGTTTCACCGACAATCCGCAACCTCAAAGTCACAAAGATGCTAGTTGACGGCGAGGCTGGTTTGAATCTAATATCCCCCAAGGTGATCAGCAAACTACAAATATCTGATGAAGAGCTCAAGATTATTGGCACGTTCCGAGGAATCAACCCCGGCAGGAGCCGTCCTAAGGGAAAGATTATGCTGCCGGTGACGTTTGGCGGGGAGTTGAACTACCGGACCAAGAAAGTTGTGTTTGACGTTGTTGAGCTTCCCTTGCCGTACAACGAGATCCTTGGTCATCCAGCTCTGGCAAAATTCATGGCAGCATCCCACTATGCTTACAATACCTTGAAGATGCTAGGGCCGTTGGGCATCATTTTCATTCCATCAGATAAGAAGGATGCAATCATATGTGTGGATCAGATGTATCAAGACGCGGTAGCAGCTGAGGCTACTGAAGCCACAGCTCCCGCCAAGGAGGCGAAGAAGGGAAAGAAACATAGCAGTGACTCTGGCAAAGACTCCGGGAAGCGCGCCTCTACGGAGTGAGCTGCACCTGTTGAGGACCTGCCGGAGAGTTCCACTAGAAAGAGACCCAAGGTACTCCACCTGCTGTGAAAAGGGTCCCGGCAAGGCAGGATGGTGCTGACGGTACATTCACCATCAGCGCCACCCTTGATGACAAATAGGAAAGCGCGCTCGTTGCCTTCTTGCAGGCGAATGTCGATGTGTTTTCTTGGCAACCATCCGACATCCCCGGTGTTCCCAGGGAGGTAATCGAGCACCACCTTGCTGTCTGCCCTCATGCCCGGCCCGTCAAACAAAAGGTTAGGAAGCAAGCTTTAGAGCGGCAGCAGTTCATTGCCGAGGAAATCAAGAAGCTTGAAGCAGCTGGTTTGGTCAGGGGAGTTTTGCATCCAATCTAGTTAGCAAACCCAGCAGTAGTGCGCAAGGCAAATGGGAAATGGAGGCTTTGCATAGACTTCACAGACCTAAATAAGGCCTGCCCGAAGGACCCTTTTCCCTTGCCGCTGCATTGATCAGATTGTGGATTCCACCTCCGGGTGTGATCTGCTTTCCTTTTTGGATGCATACCCCGAATACCACCAGATATTCATGTCCAAGGAAGATGAAGAGAAGACAATGTTCATAACTCCATGTGGCACGTACTGCTTTGTACGCATGCCTTTTGGGTTGAAGAGCGCTGGATCCACTTTTGCAAGAGTAGTACAGATTGGTTTCGAGCCGCAGTTGCACAGAAACGTGGAAGCCTATATGGATGATATAGTGGTCAAGACCAAAGACAAATCGACACTTATTCAAGATTTAGAAGAGACTTTTGCCAACTTACGCAAGATCAATTTGAAGTTAAACCCTGAGAAGTGTGTGTTTGGCGTTCCCTCTGGCAAGCTACTCGGTTTCTTTGTATCTCACTGGGGGATAGAGGCCAACCCCGACAAGATCCAGGCGATCGAGCAGATACAATCATCCAAAACTATCAAGATGTGAGGCATTTAACTGGATGCGTTGCCGCGCTAAGCAGGTTCAATTCCATGTCTGCCGAACATGCCTTGCCTTTTTTAAAATCCTAAAGAAGGCGGGACCAATGAAGTGGACTCCAGAAGCAGAAGCAGTGCTGCAGGACCTAAAGGCCTACCTTTCCTCTGCTCCCACCTTAGTCGCTCCTAAACCACAAGAGCCGTTGCTGCTGTACTTAGCGGCAACGAACCAAGTGGTTAGTGCAGTGCTGGTAGCACAGCGGGAGGTGGATGAGGAAGCAGCTGCCGCAACTATTCCTTTCGAAGACGAAGCTGAGCCAGTCACGGAAAGATCAGACGCAGATCAAGGAGAAGTAGAGCAAGTTAGCAAAGGCAATTCCAAGACCGTGGCAAGGAAGAAGGTGGTGCAATGGCCAGTATACTTTGTCAGCTCCCTATTGCAGGGGGCTAGGTCAAGGTATTCTGGAGTGCAAAAGTTGATCTTCGGCCTCATCATGGCCTCGAGGAAACTGCGCCACTACTTCCAAGCCCATGAGATCACGGTTGTCACCCGTTTTCCACTGCAACGCATACTGAGGAACCCTGAAGCTATCGGCAGGATAGTTGAATGGGCACTAGACTTGTCAAGTTTTGGCTTGAAGTACGAAAGTACTTCAATAATTCAGAGCAGAGCGCTGGCAGAGTTCATTGTGGAATGGACGCCCACTCTAGATGAAGAAATACCAGAGACAGTTATTCCCGGCAAGGAAGCACCTCAGGAATTGTTGGGGATATAACCCCGAGGTGTGACCCGTCCAGGAGGGGCCGGGTTACACCATTGGCGACTCAATATGAAGAAGGCCCAAGTAGGTCCAAGAGGATGAAACATGAAGACTGGTGGCGGCTTACAAGGTGGGCTTGTGGAAGGCCCAAGACCCAGAGTGTAACCATGGCCCGAAAGGTGTGAGCCGCCACGATGGTGACTTGCCTTGTAAGGCAAGGCGACTTAGAAAACCAAGTTGGTCACATTGTGTGATTCGACTTGGACTCTTGTAAGCCTTGGGGTCTTGGCCTGTGTATATAAAGGCGAGACCCTGCGGCGGGTTAGACCGGGAAAAAACAACTAATCGATAGCTAGGTCAAGCGTAATCGCTCCCTTGTAATCGGTACTCAAGCAATACAACTAGAAGCAGGACGTAAGCTTTTACCTCATTGTGAGGGGCCGAACCTAGGTAAATCTCTGTGTCCTTTGTCCCGTTCAACCCCTTTGAGCTAACCTACGTTGCGATGGCTCCACAACTAAGTCCTTTCCCAAGGGCATCTGCCGTGTTAAATCCACGACAGTTGGCGCCCACCATGGGGCCAGAGCACGGTGGTTTCGAGTTCTTGAAGGGCAACTTCTCAGGGATCGAAGGATATGCCGTGGGCCGGATGACTAAGAGTCGTCGTGGCAAGATCTACATCGACGACACTGGCTGGGGCCCCGAGGCCGACTCAATCGAGTACGGGTACCGGGTCCCCTTTGGCGGAATTCATGTCTTCATTGGCAAGATCGGCGAGTCAGAACCTGAGCCAGACACCTGCATCGACATCATCGAGACGGCTCAGCGCGCGCGACCGGCCAGGGGTCAACCCGGCCGAAAGCACGTCTTTGTTGGCTTTGTTCATGGCGTGGATCTTGAGGAAGGTTCTGTATCTGGTGGAGAGACGGCCATCTATTCAGGTGATGAGTCATCGACCGGAGAAACCAAATCAATCTATCAGCTTCAGGATGGCGAGCTTGGGGGCTATTCCGATGGTGACAGTATTCCGGACCCTTATGAGCCGCTGAGCAAGGCTGCTATTTTTATGGCTGGTACGCAACCAATGGTAAACTCATCAACAGCTGCTGCCATGACATCCGGTTCAACTGCTGCTGCGACAGCTAGGGCGGGCGGCTCTGTTCGGCCGCCGACTCAGGTTTTATCTGAGCTCTTGGGCACCCTGACGACTCTGTTAGCCACGGAGGTGACTCCAGCGAATCAAGCACAACATAATACAGAAGTTGCAAAGGTGCGAGATGAGGTGACCAAAGCCCAAGAGGATCTTAATGCAGAGAACGCCAGGATGGCGACGGAACGAGCTTCGATGGATGCCGAGTCACAACGGATAAGGGCAGAAGCTTTCCGCCTAAGTCTAGATCAGAATGCGTCCAATGCTGTTTTTCAAAGAAGGCACCAGAGCCGCTTGCCTTTGCAGTTTGAGGGGCGGAACCTTTTTAACACACCCGGGGCAAGAACGAATAACCCGCCCGTTGTAACCCGGGCTGCTGAGGCACCGGGGACCGGGGCGGTGGCCCAGCCTCATGTGCCAGACCCGCCTCGTAGGGATCTGACCCCACCTCAATGGGTTCCAACACCCTCTGGCCATTATTCTAACCCAATGGATAACATGATAGCAGCGGCCACACGATTGGCGGCTATCCCAATCGAAGGTGAGTCTCTAGTGGCGACAGAGACCCGAAACATGGTGGAGCTTCTTCAGACGGCTGTAGCGCAGCAGGCGGCTTATTCGTACAGTTGTGAGCGGGTTCACTCAACTCCCCGCCCAAGTCAAAGCTATAGCCGGCGTATTAAGTCACCGGCGGTTTCCAGCAGTGAACGACGTCGTAAACTGCCTTGTAATGATGACCCGCCCCATGGACATAACCCGCCCCGTGATGATAATATGCTGAACAATGCTCAGGCCCTTCTAGATCAGGCTAGAGCCCGTCGCGAGGTGGAATTGGTGGCTCAACTAGGGGCTCATCAGCAGTTCCCAGTAAACCCTTCAGTGTCTGTTGAGGCTGGGACGTCTTCCAGGACCGTTGGTGTGCTGTGTCTAGTACCGGCTCTACGCAATGAGCGTTTGCCCAAGGATTTTAAGGGCCCTCGTAAGGTGCCTAATTATACAGCTGATCTTCCACCGGAGGGTTGGATTGAGAGCTATGAGCTGGCTATGGAGATGCTAGATGTTAATGATGTTGTATGTGCCAAGTACTTCACCATGATGTTAGACGGACTGGCTCGAACCTGGTTGAAAGGTTTACCCGCCAATTCCATCCATTCATGGGCTGAGTTGAAAGCGCGTTTCATCCAGAACTTTAAGGGAACTTGTAAGCAGCCTCTGACGATTATTGATCTAGATAACTGTGTACAGCGGGAGGATGAGTCGGCCCACCATTGGGTCCGCCGGGTTTCAGCTATTATCCATTCATCCGATAGCATTGCGGTAGGTTAAGCTGTCCTGGTCTTGGAGAATTGTCACTTTACCCCCCTTAAGCAGAAGCTTGGGCGGCTTAAGCGTCACTGTAATGACATGGGAGAGCTCATGGCGGCTCTCATCAAGTATGCCAGCTCTGATACCACCAAAGATCCTGTATCTAATGATGAAAAATCCAACAAGGGAAAGAAGAGTGGTAATGGTAAGGGTCAGCAGCAGAACGTGACAGGGCATAATGGTCACAACCAGGGTAACGGTGGTAAGCGCAGACAACCCGATGGTGGGTTAGATCTTGTAGCTAACACTGGATATAAAAGCCAGCGCCGTAATGGCAATGGTAAGCAGGCCTTTGGAGGGCCAAAATTTAACATTGAGGCGATGATGAACGAACCTTGCCCAAAACACAGTCTACCCAATAAACCGGCGGCTCATGCTTGGAAGGACTATTTCATCATGAGAGAGTACAGGAATTCCAACTTCAATCAGAATCATGGCAACAATAATGGCCCGCCTGGCGGTTCAGGATCCGTCTCACAGGGGCCCGACTTTGGTGGTGGCGGCTCAAGTTCTGGGTATCAAGGACATGGCAACCAGGGTGGTTATAACCAACAGTCTGGCCAGGGTAACCAACAACATCAGTCAGGATACTAGAGTAATCCAAAGCAACTTAACAGTGGCCAGTATCATGTTTTTACCACGAGTCTTTGCAAACGAGATCAGAAGGTTCATAAACGCGCGGTCAGTGTGATTGAGCCGGCGGTACCTCAATACTTGCGGTGATCAGAGCAACCAATCACATGGAGTCGAGAGGATCACCCGCCCCGGGTTGACAACCCGGGTCAACTAGCATTGGTGGTAGCCCCTCAGGTTGGGGGTTATAAATTCACCAAAGTGCTCATGGATGGTGGCAGCAGTATCAATATTCTTTATTATGATACCTTTCGTCGGATAAATTTAACTGATAAGGTAGCCCCTCAGGTTGGGGGTTATAAATTCACCAAAGTGCTCATGGACGGTGGCAGCAGTATCAATATTCTTTATTATGATACCTTTCGCCAGATGAATTTAACTGATAAGCAGCTTAAGCCGTCCTCTACAGTTTTTCATGGTGTGGTACCTGGTAAGTCGGCATATCCAGTTGGTAAGATTGCCTTGGAAGTGGCTTTTGGTGACGACTATGACTACAGAGCAGAGACGTTATGGTTTGAAGTGGTTAAAATCAAGAGTCCTTATCATGCCCTGTTCAGACGGCCGGCTTATGCCAAGTTTATGGCACGACCTTGTTATGTTTATTTGCAGCTTAAGATGCCAGGACCTAAGGGTACTATTACAATCCATGGCGATTGAAGGATTGCTTTGGAATGTGAAGAAGGAGATGCTGCCTATGCTGAATCAGCCTGTGCTACTGAGGAACTTAAATTTTATAAAGATAATGTTGACCCGGCCGATATGACCCCTTTGAAGAAGCCCACCACCGAGCAAGACCCTTTGTTGAAATTTAAGTCAGCTGATGATACTAAGCAAATTGACTTTGTCCCTGGCGACTCATCTCAGCAGTTCACAATGGGGGCTAACGTTGATCCTAAATAGGAAAGCGCGCTCATCGAGTTCATCCATGAGAATCGGGACATTTTTGCATGGAAACCTTCTGACATGCCGGGTGTACCGAGAGAATTCGCTGAGCACACTCTTAATGTGGATCCTAAATTTAAGCCGGTTAAACAGTTTCTTCGTCGTTTCAATCAGGAGCGACGTAAGGCCATTGGAGAAGAAGTGGCCCAACTCTTGGCAGCCGGGTTCATTGTGGAAGTCTTTCATCCGGAGTGGTTGGCTAACCCGGTGTTGGTGCTTAAGAAGAATGGCACTTGGCGTATGTGTGTTGACTACACAGATCTTAACAAAGCTTATCCAGCTAATCCGTTTGCTCTTCCCCGTATTAACCAGATTATTGATGCCACGGCGGGTTGTGAAAGTTTATGTTTCCTGGATGCTTATTCTGGTTATCATCAGATCAAGATGGCAGTTAAAGACCAAGAGAAGACGTCTTTTATCACCCCTTTTGGAGCCTTCTGCTATGTCTCTATGCCTTTTGGGCTTAAGAGTGCCCAGGCGACTTATCAGCGCTGTGTTCAGAATTGTTTCCACAGTCAAATTGGGCGTAATGTGCATGCTTATGTGGATGATATTGTGGTCAAATCCAGGAAAAAGGAGACGCTCTTGGATGATCTAAGGGAGACTTTTGACAATCTCCGGGTCTATAAGATGATGCTTAACCCAGCCAAATGTGTTTTCGGTGTACCTGCAGGCAAGCTCTTGGGTTTTCTGGTCTCCGAGAGGGGTATTGAAGCTAACCCGGAGAATATTAAAGCTATAACTTCATTGGCTAAGCTGGCATGTGTCAATGACGTCCAGCGCCTGGCGGGTCGTATCGCGGCCTTAAGCCGGTTCGTAAGCTGCCTGGGAGAGAAGGCAATTCCTTTATACCAGATGATGAAGAAGACAGATCATTTTGTCTGGGGTGACGCTGCTGATAAGGCGTTTGAGGCGCTCAAAAAGCAGTTAGCTGAGCCGCCCGTCCTTGCAGCTCCCATTGAGAAAGAACCTTTGCTCCTGTATGTGGCGGCTAATAGTAAGGCTGTCAGTGTGGCGATTGTGGTGGAGCGTAAAGAGACAGGTAAGGAATACCCAGTCCAGAGGCCGGCTTATTATGTCAGTGAGGTGTTGATTGAGTCCAAGCAACGGTATCCGCATTGGCAGAAATTAGTATATGGAGTGTTCATGGCGAGTCGTAAGCTAAAGCATTATTTTCTTGGTCATCCTATTACTATGGTCAGCTCTGGTCCTTTAGGAGACATTATTCAAAACAGGGAGGCCATAGGCCGGGTTGCTAAGTGGGCAATAGAACTCGGCCCTCATGGTTTGAAATATACTCCAAGAACAGCTATCAAATCTCAGGCTCTGGTGGATTTCATCAATGACTGGACAGAATTGCAGGTGCCTGAGGAGAAGCCTGATAACACATATTGGATGATCCACTTTGATGGGTCCAGGCAGCTGGAAGGCTCGGGGGCTGGAGTTATTTTGACTTCCCCATGAGGTGACAAATTTTGTTATGTTTTAAGGCTGATGTTTCCTTGTACTAACAATGCAGCAGAATATGAGGCTTTACTCCACGGCCTTCGAATGGCCAAAGAGATGAATTTAAGCCGGGTCAGGTGTTTTGGCGACTCAGACCTGGTGGCTCAGCAGTTTTCAGGCACATGGGATTCCAAAGACCCGCTCATGGCGGCTTATCGCCGGGCGGTTGATAACATTGCTGGTCACTTCAAAGGGTACCAGGTGGAGCATCTGGATCGACGTAAGAATGAGGCAGCCGATGCCTTGAGCCGGCTTGGATCTCAATGTAAGCCGGTACCTCCTAATGTGTTTCTTGATGTATTACATAATCCCTCTGTCAAGTTACCATCAGAAGAGGATCTTGCTATTCCTGACCCGAAGGTGCAGTTGGTGGCGGCTCTCCATGCTATTCCTGATTGGATGCTTCCCTACTTGGCTTATATGACCTGGGGCGAGTTACCCGAGGATGAAACTTTGGCAAGGCAAATCACTAGGAGGTCTAAGTCTATGACTATTGTCAATGGCGAGTTACACCGATGCAGTGTGACAGGCGTGTTCCAACGATGTGTTTCACCTGATGAGGGTCGTGATATTTTAAGAGAGATCCATGAAGGTGATTGTGGTCATCATGCCGGCTCTAAGTCTTTAGTGGCTAAAGCTTTTCGTCATGGGTTTTATTGGTTAACGGCTCATGCTGATGTAGAGGATATCATCAGTAAGTGTGATGGATGTCAGAAATTTTCTCGACGGGCTCATGTGCCGGCTCAAGAGTTGAGGATGATTCCAATTACTTGGCCGTTTGCAGTCTGGGGGCTTGATATGGTTGGACCTTTCAAAAGGTCTAAGGATAAGAAAACCCACCTCTTGGTGGCGGTTGACAAATTTACCAAGTGGGTTGAAGCAGAGCCGGTTAGCAAGTGTGATGCGGTGACCGCAGCCCAGTTTGTTAAAAAGCTGATCTTCCATTTTGGTTACCCTCATAGTATCATCATTGATAATGGCACTAATTTGTCTAAGGATGCTATGAATGAGTTCTGTCAACGAGAGCATATCCGTCTTGATGTTTCTTCTATGCCTCATCCACAGTCTAATGGCCAGGCTGAGAGGGCTAACCAAGAAATTTTGAGAGGTATCAAGCCCCGGCTTATGGTTCCTTTGAAGAGAACACCGGGTTGTTGGGTTGAGGAGTTACCTTCAGTACTCTGGAGTATCAATACCACCCCTAACAGGTCAATAGGCTATACGCCTTTCTTCATGGTCTATGGTGCAGAGGCGGTTCTTCCAAGTGATATCCGTCATGACTCGCCCCGCGTGGCAGCTTATGTTGAAGCTGATAATGAGATAGCATGTCAAAACGCACTCGATGCTCTGGATGAGGAGCGTGACCTTGTGGCGGCTCGTTCAGCAATATATCAACAAGACTTGCGTCGCTATCATAGCCGCAGAGTTAAAACTCGAGCATTTCAAGAAGGTGACTTGGTACTCCGGCTGATTCAAGATCAGACTGATATGCATAAGTTATCACCTCCTTGGGAAGGGCCCTTTCTGGTTAGCAAAAACCTGAATAACGGATCTTATTACCTCATTGATATACGAGAACACAAGGATTCACGCAAGTCGGAGGAGGAGACCCGCCGGCCCTAGAATATTGCTCATCTTCGACCTTATTACACCTGAGCCACCGGCTCTCGTCTTTGTACATACATTTGTCAGTGTATATATTTTATGATCAATATAATAAAGTCGGCATCCCTAAAAAATTTAGGGCCTCTGTCATTTCATTTCTGTGTATTTGAGTCTTTATTATTTGTAAATAATAAGCTCGAACCCAGTAGCCCCCGAGTCTTAATGCGGGCACGGGTGGCTGAATTAAGGATCGATATCCATAGTAAAATCACAAATTATGTGTAATGACTCTATGTATCCAAGTACTTTACATCATTAGTGCTCGGATCCGCATTGTACAAAACTTTATTGACCGACCATCGGCTTCAACTTCTTCGGCCAGTAGCCGAGGAGTGTTTTCCTACTTTATAAAGCCGTTATAAGGGCAAAGATTTATGGAAAACAAGGCAATCTAGTCATACGGTTTTATAAACAAAGGTACACGGAGAGATATGTTATATTACGTTTTAACGTAAGAAACATCTTCCAAAGAAAATAGTCCCGCTATCGGTTCCTTTCTTTGGGTCGTCATGCTTATCATGATCATGAAACCTCACCTCCGATCAATGTGGGAGGAAAATATTGAGGATTTAGTTCGGGGAAAGTTCCCGAACTCTATGGTATTAATGAACCAAAATTTTCACTTCCGTCGTTGCCGACCAATGTGATCCTTTAAGATTGCTAGCTTTTGGCTTCACCCAGTCTGAGGTACTTACTCGGATGACCCGGTAGTAACAATCACAGAGGTGCTCCCTTTACCACCTAGCCGAACAATCGGGAACGTAGGGGTAAGCACAGGAGCCAGGCAACCCAGCTTGGCCAAAATCTTAAGTCAAATTGATGCATATTTATGGCTTTATAACGATGATTGCGGAAGGAGGCCCTCGTATATTAAATACAAACGCCGATGATATGTTTATTTTGACTCCGTTGCGACCGTTTATCATTTGAGAGTGGCCCATCGTCGGCTTCCACCCCCTTGTAGATGCTACACAGGGTGTTTTCGCAATAACAAAACAACCCTTAGCCGACATCTCGGTGCCCGAAGGCGGTTGTGTTAGCGGAAACGAGGCAATTAGATATGCGGGCTTTATAACTTTCACTTAGTCATAGGAGCTTAAAGTTGGGAGGCCAGTTACTAGCCCCCAGTTAGTGTTCGGCGACAGTCGAGGTCAAGCCGTAAACACTTCGGCCAATGTTATGAACGGACCGTCATTTAACATGGGGTGACCTCTATCGATCTTATAATTTAACACAGTCATCGGATCGCTGACCAGTTTACACTTATTGTGACAGTTAGTTTTCGGCTTTCTCCACTGAGGCGCTTAACCATGCTAGCTGGAAGCACAATCGCAGTGGTTCTCCCTTTGCACACCTAGCCGAACAAAGCGGAACGTAGGAGGCAAGCACAGGAGCCGGGCAACCCAACTATTGACCAAATACACAATTCGAAACCGATGCATATAAAGCAATGCCCGAGAATGTTTTGCCGAATCTCTAAAGGTGTCCGGCGTTGCACTGCGAGACTTATGCTAGAAACACACAAATAGTTTAAAAGTGCCATAGGCTTAAAAACCAAAAGACTTATGCGGAAACTCCACGTCCGAACTAAATCAAGTCAATTGGTGCCAATCCGAAAATTGGTCTAAAAAAAATTGTGCTTCTGTCGTGCTTTAACATGACACATCCGATCTCAAGACTGCAAGTGGGTCAAGATCGGACCCAGGCTATCCGGCTATTGACCACACACTCGAGTCGAGGAAGAAGTGATAGAAAAAGACTTTGCAACGAACAAGAAGAAAACACACTTATTATAAAATGGATCATGTAAATTTAAGAGTCCCCAGCTAACATGGGTAAAGGGAGTTTATTTTAACAAACAACTCACGTGAGCACGGTCGAACCGAACACAAATTAAAAATTTAAAACTTTGGGCGTGAAAGCGACTTAGCTGGTTAATGTGCTCGGCATCGATGACGCGGTCCGAGTTTACGGCGGGATGAGGTCCCAGCCCCTAAGCCGGTCCCGAGATGGAGGAGCGAAGAGCTCGGCACTCCGAAGTGGCGACACAGCATGGCCAATGTGGCGAGGTGGAACCCCCCGTCCGTCCGAGGCGACGGAGTAGGCCGACAGTATGATGCCGAAGTTCCCGGTGTGGGTTAATGAAGTGATGACGAAGCCCCCGGTCCAGCCGAGGTGACAGCGCTGCCCAATCCGGATCATTTACCTGTGCACGAAAGATAGTGCAAGCCGGAGATAACAGTAATAAAAAAAGGTTGCATGATTAATAATTCATGCAAAGTGAGTAATAAAAGAAATATGGCCCGTGCGCCAAACACCCGACGAGGTAGGACCCTCTTGATGATGCCGAAGTCCCCGAGGCAACTGAACATGTCGGTATGGCAATTCAATCAACAAGATGATCATGCGAGCCGATTTATGCCAATTGGGACGACGACATTGGCTTGCCGAAGTGACCGCGTGACGCAGTCGAAGTCAATCACCTGCACACATAAATTAGTGCGGTCCAAAAAGAATAATATAAATATATATAAAATCCTTGCATAATTGCTTTTCGCAAAAATAATTTATTTAAAGAGATGTGGCCTGGCGCGGAAGTCAATGTCGATGCAGGGCGTCGGCGTGATGTGGTAAAGGCGTGGCAAAGCCCGAATTCACAGGTCGGACCGAGTTCCGGATGCGGCGTTCGCCGAACTATGTACGGAAACCGACCGAACCATCACGCGACCGTCGTTAATGCGGCCACCATTTGATAGACCTGTGTACAGATGATGGAACAAACCAGAGTAATAATTCCTTGGGAAAAATAAATCCAAACAAGCAAAAATTGCTAGGATTAATAGCACCTGGTTTATTTGTTTAGCAGTCCGAAGAAAGGTTACTCCCAAAATTGGGACTCGATCCGCACACCCATTGCCTGATGGGTGATGAAGCGACGGCATGGCGATGCTAGCAAAGGTTGTCTCGTCGAGGCAAAGCCCCCGGTCCAACTAACGTAACGAAGCTGGTAGGCTGGTGACGCCGAAGTCTCCGGAGTAGGTTGATGAAGAGATGGCGAAGCCCCCGGTCTAGCCGAGGTGACGGAGCAGGTCGGTAAGGAGATGTTGCAGTTGCCATGTCAGCCGAGGTGTTGAAGCAGTTCGGCGTGATGGACATCGGCTTGAAGAAGCAACAGTGCGGCCATGCCGACGCAGGTCATAACTTGTGACGCGGTCAATGCCGGTTTGATGAAGTGGCCATGCGGCGATGCCGGTGTGCCCACTCCGTGTAACCCGTGGGGCGGCGATGTTGGTGATGATTTATCATTGGCGATTCCGAACTCTTGTTCGGCTCGTCGAGATGATGATCCGAAGAAGTTGAGCTCGGCTCAAAAAGCGACGACGCGTCTAGCGCAGGTCGGCAGCCGTGGAGCAATATTGCCGGACTGGTTTGACACCAGCGTGATGGTGGAGATTACCTCAGAGGAGGTTTAAAATTTTATGGGCACGTGTTTAAAAATAACGCACAATACCCTAGAAGAAAATTCCTTTTAAAAAGGTTGTCCAATATCACGTTCATAAAGAAACATGAATTCGGGTCGGATCCATATTCGCACAGAAAACAGATCTGAAAATTGGTCCACTCATCGGAAGGTTCCCGGAGTTTGAACCGTCGGATCGAGTTGAAATTTTGAGGGGTGGTATATAGAGGAATGCCGCAGCCGATCAACGGTTGGATCTTCCAAAAGACGTCTGAGCTAGATGCTGGATACCACGCTCCAAACTCATCCAGATTCCCGTCCAGATTCGACAGGGCTCCGGTATATCGGAGATCGCCGGAGATTCCTCCATCGGAACTCGGCAAAATTTTGCATGGTTGTTGTAGACTTAATTCCGCACAATTCCACCGAAGCAATCATTAAAACGACACTCGAGGAGGCGGTGGAAGTGGATAAAAGTTTGCTGTCTAGAAAAACAGCACGGTCGCCTGAGGGCAATGTTGACGTTGAGCCCCTGAGCTCCAAGGATGATTCCTCCGTGATCATGATAGAGATCGGAGTTGATGTTTGATGAAGGCCCTCATCCGAACATGACGATCAGAGACGGAGCGCAGCCCTCGATCGAGCCAAGGTGACCAGTCGAGCCGGCGACGAAGATGCCGATATCGCAGTTGATCTGCGGGCGAGCCATTGATCCTTTGCCGATCACACAGCGGAACTCTCAATGAAAGCACCATTGTCGGTGTCAAAACCGGTGGATCTCGGGTTGGGGGTCCCAAGCTGTGTGTCATGGATCAATGGGTAACAGGAGACAGGGGACACGATGTTTTACCCAGGTTCGGGCCCTCTTG
Source organism: Thinopyrum elongatum (assembly GCA_011799875.1). NCBI lineage: Eukaryota > Viridiplantae > Streptophyta > Magnoliopsida > Poales > Poaceae > Thinopyrum > Thinopyrum elongatum. The sequence continues at coordinate 336,628,660 of CM022297.1, forward strand.
ATGGAGGTAAAACCCTATATCCTGCTCTTGTTTATATTGATGGAATATCAAGTACAGAGTTGATCTACCTCGAGATCGTATGTTGTGGTCTAAACCCTAGAGGTATGAAGATTGATGTCATAATGATCCAGCCTCCCTATCGACTGGCCCGGCCTCGGCTTATATAATGTACCAGAGGCCTAGGATAACAAGAGTCCTAGTCGAATACGCCGGTGGTGAGGGGCCCTTGTCTTGATCACCAAGTCTTGTGGAATCTTCCTTGTGTATAATTCGGCTATCCAAACTGGCCCATGAGTAAACGTCCCTGGGGGTCCTCGGCCCAATCCAACTAATCGGGAGACGATGTGGTGAGTACCCCCTAGTCCAGGACACCGTCAGTTGGGGGCTTCCAACCCACCGGGTTTAGCTTTCATACCCTCTTGATCAGGCGTGGACGCCAAATTATGAGTTATCCTACCTGTTTGCAACATGCTACTCCACCAAGTGACCCACCGAACTCTTAACAGTCAATCTCTTTCAAGACCCTGAACTCGTTAAGGTTAAAACGGCGGCTTGTGTCACGTGAGAGCCGGCTTATAGTGAGCTAGGATTAACTCAGCGGCTGTGCGGCCTTGAAAGCACATGGCCCTGTGAGCCAACTTGTTTGATCGTGCTTTGGTAAGCCGGCCAGGCAATTATTTGAGATTTTTTGAAAATTTTCTTTTGAGTCCGTTGGATTTGTTTCTTTTAAAGATTTTTTCTGTTAAGTGAATTTTGACAATCCGGGTCATAGAGCTCAGATTGTATGACTCATGTTTGAGTATTTTGGGTTTGGTAACCCGCCCTGGCTATGGACTTTAAGTCGCCAGTATGCTTTGGTTTGAATAATTGAGGTCATGCGATTGCAAGTCTTTGGGTTATCGCCCGCGCTGGATATTGATGTTTAAGCCGTCAGTATGATCAAAATCTACAGGTATGTTTTCAATTATTATATGAATATGCGGGTTTGGTAACCCCCCCTAATTTTCGACTTTACGTTGTCAATATATTTTGACTTGAATGGCCTTGATTAAAGTGTCAATAATCATATTAGGCTATATAAGTTTGGGTTGTCACCCGCCCTGGTTTTTGACCTTAAGTCACCAGGACATATGTTTAACCTTTTTTGGCAGGACATGCAAAGTTTTACGCACAAATAAGAGTACTGCTATGGCTCGTATGAATGATCAGATCAAGCCCATCATAAAGATTAAATCTGGTGGTTCAAAAGTTAAGATCAACATGCACGAAGGCATGACATGGCGGATGATACGTCTCCAGCATATCTATAATTTTTTATTGTTCCATGCTATTATATTATCTGTTTTGGATGTTTTATATGCATTAATATGCTATTTTATATGATTTTTGGGACTAGCCTATTAACCTAGAGCCCAGTGCCAGTTTCTGTTTTTTCCTTGTTTTAGAGTTTTGCAGAAAAGGAATACCAAACGGAGTCCAAACGGAATAAAACTTTCATGATGATTTTTCTTGGACCAGAAGACACCCAGGAGACTTGGAGTGCAAGTCGGAAGAGCCGCGAGGCGGCCACAAGGGTGGAGGGCGAGCCCAGGGGGTAGGGCGCGCCCCCGACCTTGTGGGCCCCTCGTAGCCCCTCTGGCCTAGATCTTTCGCCTATATATACTCTTATGCCCCAAAAATATCCAGGGGGGCAACAAAACCACTTTTCCACCGCCGCAACCTTCTGTACCCGTGAGATCCCATCTTGGGGCCTTTTTCGGCGTCCTGCCGGAGGGGGATTCGATCACGGAGGGCTTCTACATCAACACCATTGCCTCTCCGATGAAGCGTGAGTAGTTTACTTTAGACCTACGGGTCCATAGCTAGTAGCTAGATGGCTTCTTCTCTCTCTTTGATTCTCAATACAAAGTTCTCCTTGATGTTCTTGGAGATCTATTCGATGTAATACTCTTTTGCGGTGTGTTTGCCGAGATCCGATGAATTGTGGATTTATAATCAGCTTATCTATGAATATTATTTGAATCTTCTCTGAATTCTTATATGCATGATTTGATATCTTTGCAAGTCTCTTTGAACTATCGATTTGGTTTGGCCAACTAGATTGGTTTTTCTTGCAATGGGAGAAGTGCTTAGCTTTGGGTTCAATCTTGCGGTGTCCTTTCCCAGTGACAGTAGGGGCAGCAAGGCACGTATTGTATTGTTGCCATCGAGGATAAAAAGATGGGGTTTTCATCATATTGCTTGAGTTTATCCCGCTACATCATGTCATCTTACTTAATGCGTTACTCTGTTCTTATGAACTTAATACTCTAGATGCAGGCAGGAGTCGGTCGATGTGTGGAGTAATAGTAGTAGATGCAGAATCGTTTCGGTCTACTTGACACGGACATGATGCCTATATTCATGATCATTGCCTTAGATATCGTCATAACTTTGCGCTTTTCTATCAATTGCTCGGCAGTAATTTGTTCACCCACCGTAATAATTTCTATCTTGAGAGAAGCCTCTAGTGAAACCTATGGCCCCCGGGTCTATTTTCCATCATATAAGTTTCCGATCTATAATTTCTATTTCCTATTTCTTTTACTTTGCAATCTTTACTTTCCGTTCCATAAACCAAAAATACCAAAAATATTACTTTACCATTTATCATCTCTATCAGATCTCACGTTGCAAATAACCGTTAAGGGATTGACAACCCCTTTATCGTGTTGGGTGCAAGGTTGGAGTTTGTTTGTGCAGGTATTCGGTGACTTGAGCGTTGTCTCCTACTGGATTGATACCTTGGTTCTCAAAAGCCGAGGGAAATACTTACTCTACTTTGCTGCATCACCCTTTCCTCTTCAAGGGAAAAACCAACACAAGCTCAAGAAGTAGCAGCGGATCATTGTTTTAAACAAGCCTATTACAAGGCTTTCACGAGCCCACAGGGTTGAAACAAAGTATTTTCTGAAGCTGCATTCTTACACCGTGGCCTAAAAGCCACCTGGACCGTCATTACTATGAATCAGTTTCCTTCTTGGCGAGTTGACGACTCCGGGTCATCCCGCGCCGGCTCTTCTTCTTCGGCCATCTGAAGGTCAGGCGACGTCCAGTTGATGCCGGTTAAGGCCTTGAATATGGCTTCATCATTTATAATTGGAACAGAGTCAAGGTCAGGGGCAAAGAGGTGCTTACGCCTGGCGGGAACAAGATTCATCACTTCATGGGTGGGCGGCTTAATTTTGTTGTTCTGATCATCATAAGCTGGCGTGTAGTGCTTCAGATTCAGTTCTTCAATAAGCTTGCACGCCACGGGCCGCATCTCCCTGACACACTTGTTAAAATCTTGTTCTTCAAAACTTGACCCGTCATCTTTAAATTCGGGGCATCCGGTGGCTATCTCCTCCGGGTCAAGTTCTGCTTGCCATGCCTTGGCTCGACCTAGAGCGACGATAGCTCCAGCTCGGGCGGCTGACAATCGGCATTCTTCGATTTGAGCTGGTGCTGTCGAGAGCTGCTTTAGCACAGTCTTGATAAGTGTTGGAGGTTTTTTCCCACCTGACAGGGCAACAAGACTGTGCAAAGTTCCCGTATATAACTGCTCGGTCAAGGAGTACATTTCCTTTAATTTCAGCAGCATACTTTCACCAAGGCTGGCGCTTCTAGAACCTGTTCAATTGAGGCATAAGAGTCGCCAGGCGGGTTAAAAAACATTACATCTTATAAGTCACCAGATGAGTTAAAGAAATACTAAAACATATGATGAGTGGTATATGAATCTTACCGAAGATGGCGGCTGTCATATGGATAATGTGTTGCTTTAAGCCGGCGAGCTCATCGGTCACCGGCTTAAGTTGAGCTTCAGCTTCTTTGGCATTCTTCACTAGAGCAGCTTTATCAGATTCCCAGGTGGCTCTCTCAGCATCAAAACCTGCCTTCAATTTCTCAATTTCCTCTAATGAGGCCTTCAGATCTGACTTGGCCTTCGAGGTTTCTGTCTGCTGCAGCTTTAAATTTTTTCTTAAATCGCCAACTTGCGACTCCTTCATAATCAATTCTGCCTGAAAGACAACAGTGAGATAATGGTTACAACATAAGAAGACAGGTTTTTGTGATGCGGATTAATTGAAGTCCCAAGCACATTTCAAGCAATATACTTGGCACTTGGGGGCTAATGTAGGTCGTTTCAATTTTTTTTACGACCCGGTTCAACTTGTCAGTTTAAAACGGCCCCGTGGGGGCTACATATTGGAATTTTTCAAAATAAAGTGACTGTAAGTCCCGGCTCATCTTGTTAAGTTAAGCCGGCCCTTAGGGGCTACATATTTGGATCTTAGAGTTAATTATCTGTATGGCTCATCTTGTTACTATGAGTTAATGGTTGAAAAGCTGTACAAAGTTCATTCAAGGCTAATATCTGAAAGACCCGTCTCATCTTGATAGGATAAGCCGGCCCTGAGAGGCTACAGTTTGAAGATTTTTATTAAGTCTACAACATACTTAACCTTTTCCTATCCTCTAGACTTGGCGGATATATAAATACATATGGAAAGGGGTTAGTAACATACCTCATAGCGTTCCTTCATAAGGTTCACTAAACTGGCTTCCAGGTCACGGCTAGTATGAAGGCGGTTCAGATAACCCGCGTGGATGTCACTTGTATTGAGGGCGGCATAACTCTCTAGATCCAGCTTCAATTTGCCTTTGTCTTCTGCTGGCGGCTCTTCTTTGGTGCTGTGTTTGGCAAGACAGTAGGATTCCCTGGCTCTGTATATCCTGTGCCAGTGATGATGACATCCTCGGCAGTCTTGTAAGAAGGGACCTCTTCAGTAAGCTTAACAGGGCTGGGCGGTTTAGGACTTGGCGGGTCATGCATGATGGCCGGGTCAACCTCAGTGTTCATTGGATCAAAGGCTGTGGCATCAGCTTGTGGTGGCGGGTCATTAGCAAGGGCTTTAGGGTTTTGAGTTGAAGCCTCTGAGGCTCCTGGCACTTGCTTCTCCGGTTCAGCAACTTTGGTGTTCTTGGAAGAACCGCCCACTTTCAATTTTTTGCCCGTTTTTGCCATGCCTCTGTGACAAGAATACAAGAGTATGAGTATATATTATGATTTATTGACCAGAAAATGAGAGAGCTTACCCTTGGGCAATTTTGAAAACAGGCATCTGAGTCCTAGTAGATTCGCGAGATGATGAATGAGGTGTTCCCTGGTAGTTTGAATCAGAAGAATTAATCGGTTGAGGAATGAGACCCGCCTTTGGAAAGGAGAGGGATGGATTATGTGGCACCTCATTTCGGCGCTTGCGAGGGGCAGGCGTGTTGGGTAAGCCAGTTGCAAGGTCACCACCACCACTGCTCCGGGTTGCACGCTTCGCCTCGTGTTGCTGTTTTTTCAAAGGAAAATAGGGGTCCAGATGAGCAAGAGGATGAGAAAATCTTACTTTTCGGGAGACATGCCGAGTTTTTTGTCTTGGCAAAGGTTCTGAGTTGGAGGATATTATGGTTACCTCTGCTGCATCTGCATGGCTAGTCTCCGTGTTGTCCTGAGAGGAATCATCGTCAATAAGTTGCATAAAAAAGAAGCCAAGAGAATCGAGTTCTACCTCCGACTCATCTTCTAGTGCAAATAAATCTACGGCATCTTGTTTCTTTCCTTTGGCCTTTTTTGGAGCCTGAGACTTTCCTCTGGCCTATTTGATGGCCGTCTTATCTTGTAGCTTCTTGTTCCAGAAGGAAGAATTAGCCTGAAAGCATGTATCATGATAAGAAGATATACATGTTATGAGGAAACAGTGGATAAGTTAAAGGTTGGGTCAGATACTCACATCAGGAGCTGGGTTAAGTTTGCAGAAAGGGTTCAATCCTGTTTTACTGCAGTTCTCCAAAGTTCCCCCAAGCAATGACTTGGTCATGTCGTTGATCCGCTTGTCATCTAGACGAACTTGGTTGTATCGCTGCGGGTCTTTCACATCGCAGGTGTACTGGCACATTAAGCTGGAGCGGCGGCTCAAAGGCAAAATCCTCAAGGCGACCCAGCAGCGGACTAGGTCACTTCCAGTTAAGCCGTTGGCTAATAAAGCCCTTATTTTTGAAAAGGTAGGCGCATACTTGGCCCATTCTGCAACAGTGATCCGGTCAGGGAGTTCATGCCTAGGGCTGAGCCGGAAGGGGCGGAAACCCGGCAGAGGATTTTTACCAGCCGGAGAGGTATCTTGGCAGTAGAACCAAGTCTGGTTCCAGTCCTTGGGGTGACTAGGTAGTATAGCTGCAGGAAAAACGGCATCTCTCCGCCTCTGAATAGAAATCCCGCCTAGTTCAAGGCTAGGCCCATCTGTCATTTCGGTTTGCCGGTTCAGATAATAGTATTCCCTGAATAGGTCAATACTGGGCTCTTCTTGAAGGTACACTTCACAGAAAACTTGAAAATTGCATATGTTGGAGACAGAGTTGGGACCAATGTCTTGGGGGTGTAGCTTGTAGAAGTGCAGAATATCCTGAAAGAATTTTGACCCGGGCGGTGAGAAGCCACGGAGGAGGTGATCTAAAAAGACTATAACCTTGCCTTCTTTAGGTTGAGGCGTAACTTCAGCCCCTGGAACTCGCCAGTGGATGGCATTTTTCGCTGGTAAGACTCCCATCTCAACATACTCATTGAGAGACTGTTCAGAGACAGTAGAAACAACCCAGTCGCAAGAGGTGGTGGTCTTAGTCATTTTTTGACAAGCTGAGGTCTGAGAATGAAAGTGTGGCGGATTAACGTTATGATGATGAACCGCCTAATGATTACAAAATTCATATTTAAGCCGGCTGTTTTCTAGTGAATCACAAATTCATGGTTAAGCCAGTCAGATCGCGGTGGGTTACAAGGTTGTTCTCTAAGCCACCTTGAACGTCAAACGGCGGGTTAAATATCCATGGAGCTGAAGCTTAGAAATTTCTACCAAGTGTTGGGCAAACAGGTTTCGCAGATTATGATTACCATTACCGATCTACGACCGTCCAGGAAAAAGAAAGAAAATCTAACCCTAAAAAGGCAATTGTGGGAGAACTGAGAAGCTATGCGTTGATTCCGATGAAGATGGGATCTATACCGGATGTGAAGCAAGGACTAAAGACTACTATGCTGCTCCGGCCTTATTTTTAGATGGAGCACATCGTCAAAAGTGGGAGGTGGATGAGCTCCTATGAACTTGGATGAACTCCGATGAATTGCAGAAACTAGCACGACCTAATGCGGATCTGGAGAAAGGAAAGAAGAATACCTGACGGAGCTGAGAAGTAGCGAGGATACGCTGCGGTTATCTGGTCCGGTCAGGTTGATGCAACGGCCTCGGTTAGAGTTGCTGGTGAAGGTCGACTGGAGCGGCGGAGCTCTCAGGCGGCGGAGGTCACGAGGAGGAAGAAGAAGAACAGGCGGCGGGGGTAAAAGTGAAAAAGAGGACCCCTGTCCCTATTTATAAGGAAACAGTAAAATGGCATGTGCGAAAATCAAGGAGGCAACATGATTATCTCAACAGTGCAGGCGCCTCGATTCTCGGACGACCAGTTAATGCAAAAGATCCGTTGTGATGTCATGGATTTTTTTATAGATTTGCTTTGCATGACGTCATGGCGGGTTATAATAATTTGTTCAAGGTTAAGCATTGAAAGGACGACTCGCTAGCTGAAGCAGTGAAGATTGACATGAACAAGTTCAAATCAATCTGGGGCCTAATGTTGGGGATATAACCTCGAGGTGTGACCCGTCCAGGAGGGGCCGGGTTACACCATTGGCGACTCAATATGAAGAAGGCCCAAGTAGGTCCAAGAGGATGAAACATGAAGACTGGTGGCGGCTTACAAGGTGGGCTTGTGGAAGGCCCAAGACCCGGCGGTGTAACCATGGCCCGGAAGGTGTGAGCCGCCATGATGGTGACTTGCCTTGTAAGGCAAGGTGACTTAGAAAACCAAGTTGGTCATGTTGTGTGATTCGACTTGGACTCTTGTAAGCCTCGGGGTCTTGGCCTGTGTATATAAAGGCGAGACCCTGCGGCAGGTTAGACGGGGAAAAACAACTAATCGATAGCTAGGTCAAGCGTGATCGCTCCCTTGTAATCGATACTCAAGCAATACAACTAGAAGCAGGACGTAGGCTTTTACCTCATTGTGAGGGGCCGAACCTAGGTAAACCTATGTGTCCTTTGTCCCGTTCAACCCCTTCGAGCTAACCTATGTTGCGATGGCTCCCTTGTAATCGATACTCAAGCAATACAACTAATCGATAGCTAGGTCAAGCGTGATTGCTCCCTTGTAATCGATACTCAAGCAATACAACTAGAAGCAGGACGTAGGCTTTTACCTCATTGTGAGGGGCCGAACCTGGGTAAACCTCTGTGTCCTTTGTCCCGTTTAACCCCTTGGAGCTAACCTATGTTGCGATGGCTCCACACCTAAGTCCTTTCCCAAGGGCTTCTGCCGTGTTAAATCCACGACAGGAATGGATCATGTATTTTGATGGTGCCTTCTCATTACAAGGTGCTGGAGCTGGCGTGCTTCTTGTTGCACCTACCGGAGAGCACCTCAAGTACGTGGTCCAAATGCACTTTCCCCCGGAGAAGGCCACCAACAAAACCGCCGAGTATGAAGGGCTCCTTGCCGGGCTCAGAATCGCAGTAGAGTTGGGAATCAAGAAGTTGATCATTCGTGGAGACTCACAACTTGTGGTGAGACAAGTCAACAAGGATTACCAGAGCCCATTGATGGAGGCGTATGTAGAGGAAGTGAGAAAGTTGGAAGAGCGCTTTGATGGATTACAAACAGAGCACGTGCCACGTGCAGAGAACAGCATTGCTGATTATTTATCAAAGCGTGTGGCACAAAAGCTCCTTGTGGAACCATGGACTTTTGTCCTTCACCTAACTCAACCTTTAGCATCCCCTTCAATGGTGGCCAGGAAAAAGAGGAAGTTGGACTCCGGCAAGTATCTCCCGACAGAGCTTCCCGAAGCCACTGGTAGAGATGCTGCCGGGAATCATTCCACTTTGGTTGGTGAGCAGCACTCTCCTGCGGAACCACAGGTTCTTGCGGTCGAGGTGAGCGCTCCCATGAACGAGGAGGTGCCGTTAGTCCTTGTTGTTGAGCCTCGGGCTCCAACTTGGGCACAACACATAGTCCACTACCTCCAAACAGGAGAACTTCCCGAAGAGCAAGAAGAAGCTGAAAGAGTAGCCCGACGGTCCAGTATGTACCAGTTTATCGATGACACTCTGTACAGAAGGAGGCCAAATGGTGTGAAATTGAAGTGCATTTGCCGGGAAGAGGGGCTGGAACTGCTAGCAAAAATACACAAGGGCGTGTGCGGCTCCCATATTGGATCAAGGGCCTTGGTTGGAAAAGCTTTCCGGCAAGGTTTCTATTGGCCCATGGCCCTCCAAGATGCGATTGAGCTAGTCACCAGATGTGAAGCCTGCCAGTTCCACTCCAAGAGCATCCATCAACCAGCTTAAGCTCTCCAGACGATCCCTTTGTCCTAGCCATTTTTGGTCTAGGGGCTCGACATCTTGGGCCCCTTCCCCCGTGCTATCGGCGCTTTGAATTCTTGTACGTTGCAATCGACAAGTTTACAAAGTGGCCGGAAGTGGAGCCAGTGAGGAAGGTAACTGCGCAGTCAGCTATCAAGTTCTTGAAAGGATTGGTGTGTCGTTTTGGAGTACCCGCCAGAATGATCACTGATAATGGCACCCAATTCACAAGTCGCGCCTTCATGCAATATGTCCAAACCCTCGAAAGCAAGGTCTCCTTTGCCTCTGTTGCTAATCCTCGAAGCAATGGACAAGCTGAGAGGATGAACGCTGAAGTGCTGTGCGGGCTCAAGACAAGAGCTTTTGACAAGCTGCAGAAGTGCGGCAGACGCTGGATCGATGAGCTGCCGGTGGTTCTTTGGTCCCTTCATACGACACCAAATCGAGCCACCGGGCAGACTCCCTTCTCCCTAGTCTATGGGGCAGGAGCGGTGCTCCCCACGGAACTCATATACGGGTCACCTCGAGTACTTGCCTATGACAAAGTAGAGCAAGAGTAGCACTGGCATGATGATGCCGTGCTCCTCGAGGAAGATCGTCTCTGGGCGGCTGTGCGTGCTGCACGCTACCAGCAAGCCTTGTGCCACTATCATAGCCGCAGGGTTCATGCCCGGAGCCTTGAGGAAGGTGACCTTGTCCTTAGGCGTGTTCAATCCGCCAAGGGTTCCAACAAGTTGACGCCGAAGTGGGAAGGCCTTTACCGGGTAGTACGAGTCACCAGGCCAGGCGCAGTCCGTCTGGAGACCGAAGATGGCATTAAGGTGCAAAACTCATGGAATATTGAGCATCTTTGAAAGTTCTACCCATAAGGCGCGGCTGCCGGGCCCTGCCCCTGTAGCCACCTTTTGTACAAGCCTTGCCGATGTGCATGTAACCCTTTGTAGAAAGCCAGGCGTAGACCTTGTGCAAAGATAATAAAACGAAGCGCCGGCGCATAAAAACCTGCATGCATGTATAGTTTAGCATGAATTTGCCATGGTCATTTAGAAAGGATCATATGCTGCTGTGTTTTCCCTCTGTACTAACTATAGGGTCCCTGCCGTGGATGCAATCCCAAAAAGGAGGAGTGAGAACAAGCTTGCATTTCGATCCCCGACAACGCAAAATAGATAAGTTCCCTTTAAGATATCCGTAGTGTGTCTCTGTAAGGGAAAAACTTGTGCGTAGAAAAACCTTGTTCCCCCCTTCAAACATTTGTGCTCCCATTCTTTGATTTGAAGATTACTTCAAATCAGAGTGGTTGCAGTGCCATTTGGGAAAGGGGGTTGACAAGGGGATGGTTCTCTTCCACGCTCTCAGACTCGCCAAGCAGAACCTCACGGCAGCAAGGGAAAGGGTCGGCAAGATATCCTGCCGGAAAGCTTTGTTTACCTGAAAGTACAAAGGAGTCATTCCTCTGCATGAATATGATACATTCACAAGTGCCTGACAAGCATGTATTTTTTCATTAATACGCAGATATACAAGTACAAGCCTTACAGAGTACAAAATATGACTAAAAAGATTACATTACTTAAGATAAAGTTTGGCAAATGCCTACATATTTTAGACTAAAAAAAGATAAGTGCCCCATAATCCCTTTCTTGTCCCTCTCCTCCCAGGGGCTACCATAGGAGGTGAAGAGGGCAAAAGGAGTGCCTGGGCAGAAGCCCAGCCTGACCCCATCAGGGCCCGCGGGACGCAGTCTGACAAGATCGGGAGGGGCGGGGGCGAAGACGGCGGACGGAGAGAGCGGCTAGGCGATGGCCTGGTCACCACCGCCAGGACCAGCGGGACACGGCGGGAGGTTCCCCGACAGGGAAGACGAAGCCGGAGTCCACAGGGAAGCCTGCCGGGGTCCAGCTGGAGGAGGCGGAGACGTCCACACCAACACCCCCGGCAAATCACTCTACCGGGGGAAGAAGACCCAGGTGTAGATGTGTTGGAAATATGCCCTAGAGGCAATAATAAAGTGCTTATTATTATATTTCCTTGTTCATGATAATTGTCTATTGTTCATGCTATAATTGTGTTATCCGGAAATTGTAATACATGTGTGAATACATAGACCACAACATGTCCCTAGTAAGCCTCTAGTTGACTAGCTCGTTGATCAATAGATGGTTATGGTTTCCTGACCATGGACATTAGATGTCGTTGATAACGGGATCACATCATTAGGAGAATGATGTGATGGACAAGACCCAATCCTAAGCATAGCACTAGATCGTGTAGTTCGTCTGCTAAAAGCTTTTCTAATGTCAAGTATCATTTCCTTAGACCATGAGATTGTGCAACTCCCGGATACCGTAGGAATGCTTTGGGTGTATCAAACATCACAACGTAACTGGGTGACCATAAAGGTGCACTACAGGTATCTCCGAAAGTGTCTGTTGGGTTGGCACGAATTGAGACTGGGATTTGTCACTCCGTGTGACGGAGAGGTATCTCTGGGCCCACTCGGTAATGCATCATCATAATGAGCTCAATGTGACTAAAGAGTTAGCCACGGGATCATGCGTTACAGAACGAGTAAAGAGACTTGCCGGTAATGAGATTGAACAAGGTATAGGGATACCGACGATCGAATCTCGGGCAAGTATCATACCGGTAGACAAAGGGAATTGTATACGGGATTGATTGAATCCTCGACATCGTGGTTCATCCGATGAGATCATCGTGGAACATGTGGGAGCCAACATGGGTATCTAGATCCTGCTGTTGGTTATTGGCCGGAGAGATGTCTCGGCCATGTCTGCATGGTTCCCGAACCCGTAGGGTCTACACACTTAAGGTTCGGTGACGCTAGGGTTGTTATGGGAAATAGTATGTGGTTACCGAATGTTGTTCGGAGTCCCGGATGAGATCCCGGACATCACGAGAAGTTCTGGAATGGTTCGGAGGTGAAGAATTATATATGGGAAGTCCAGTTTCAGTCACCGGAATGGTTTCGGGGGTTATCGGTATTGTACTGGGACCACCGGAAGGTGTCCGGGGGTCCACCGGGTGGGGCCACCTGCCCCGGTGGGCCAAGTGGGCTGAGCAAGGAAGGGAACCAGCCCCTGGTGGGCTGGTGCGCCCCCCCAAGGGGCCCAAGGCGCCTAGGGTTGAAAACCCTAGGGGGTGGGGGCGCTTCCCACCAAACTTGGGTGGCAAGTTCCCCCCCTTGGCCGCCGCCCCCCCTTAGATGGGATCTAAGGGGGCCGGCCCCCTCTCCCCCTCACCCTATAAATAGAAGGGGGTGGGAGGGCAGCAGCACCTGATCCCTGGCGCAGCCCTCCCCCCTCTCCAACACCTCCTCCTCCTCCGTTGAGCTTGGCGAAGCCCTGCCGGAGAACTGCAAAGTTCCACCACCACGCCGTCGTGCTGCTGGAGCTGTCTTCCTCAACCTCTCCCTCCTCCTTGATGGATCAAGGCGCGGGAGACGTCACCGGGCTGCACGTGTGTTGAACGCGGAGGCACCATTGTTCGGTGCTTAGATCGGAATCGACCGCGATCTGAATCGCTGCGTGTACGACTCCTCCAACCGCGTTCTTGCAACGCTTCCGCATCGCGATCTTCAAGGGTATGAAGATGCACTCCTCTCTCTCTCATTGCTAGTCTCTCCATAGATTGATCTTGGTGATGCGTAGGAAATTTTTTTGATTTACTACTACGTTCCCCAACAGTGGCATCATGAGCTAGGTCTATGCGTAGTTTCTTGCACGAGTAGAACACATGTTGTTGTGGGCGTCGATTTTGTCAATTTTCTTGCCGTTACTAGTCTTATCTTAATTCGGCGGCATCGTGGGATGAAGCGGCCCGGACCGACCTTACACATAAGCTTACGTGAGACAGGTTCCACCGACTGACATGCACTAGTTGCATAAGGTGGCTAGCGGGTGTCTGTCTCTCCCACTTTAGTCGGATCGGATTCGATGAAAAGGGTCCTTATGAAGGGTAAATAGAAATAGGCATATCATGTTGTGGTTGTGGCGTAGGTAAGAAACGTTCTTGCTAGAAACCTATAGCAGCCACGTAAAAAAAAATTTGCAACAACAATTAGAGGACGTCTAACTTGTTCTTGCAGCATATGCCGTGTGATGTGATATGGCCAAAAGGATGTGATGAATGATATATGTGATGTATGAGATTGATCATGTTCTTGTAATAGGAATCACGACTTGCATGTCGATGAGTATGACAACCGGCAGGAGCCATAGGAGTTGTCTTAATTTATTGTATGACCTGCGTGTCAATGAAAAACGCCATGTAATTACTTTACTTTATTGCTAACCGTTAGCCATAGTAGTAGAAGTAATAGTTGGTGAGGCAACTTCATGAAGACACGATGATGGAGATCATGGTGTCATGCCGGTGACGATGATGATCATGGTGCCCCGAAGATGGAGATCAAAAGGAGCAAAATGATATTGGCCATATCATGTCACTATTTGATTGCATGTGATGTTTATCATCTTTTTACATCTTATTTGCTTAGAATGACGGTAGCATAAATAAGATGATCCCTCACTAAAATTTCAAGAAAGTGTTCCCCCTAACTATGCACCGTTGCGAAGGTTCGTTGTTTTGAAGCACCACGTGATGATCGGGTGTGATAGATTCTAACGTTCGAATACAACGGGTGTAAGCCAGATTTACACATGCAAAACACTTAGGTTGACTTGACGAGCCTAGCATGTACAGACATGGCCTCGGAACACGGAAGACCGAAAGGTCGAACATGAGTCGTATAGAAGATACGATCAACATAGAGATGTTCACCGTTGATGACTAGTCCGTCTCACGTGATGATCGGACACGGCCTAGTCGATTCGGATCATGTATCACTTAGATGACTAGAGGGATGTCTATCTGAGTGGGAGTTCATAGAATAATTTGATTAGATGAACTTAATTGTCATGAACTTAGTCTAAAATCTTTACAATATGTCTTGTAGATCAAATGGCCCACGCTAATGTTGCCCTCAACTTCAACGCATTCCTAGAGAAAACCAAGCTGAAAGACGATGGTAGCAACTACACGGACTGGGTCCGTAACCTGAGGATCATCCTCATAGCTGCCAAGAAAGCTTATGTCCTTGAAGCACCGCTAGGTGACGCACCTGTTTTCCCGGCAACTCAAGACGTTATGAATGCCTAGCAATCGCGTAGTGATGATTACTCCCTGGTTCAGTGCGGCATGCTTTACAGCTTAGAACCGGGGCTCCAAAAGCGTTTTGAGCAACACAGAGCATATGAGATGTTCCAAGAGCTGAAAATGGTTTTCCAAGCTCATGCCCGGGTCGAGAGATATGAAGTCTCCGACAAGTTCTACAGTTGTAAGATGGAGGAGAATAGTTCTGTCAGCGAGCATATACTCAAAATGTCTGGGTTACACAACCGCTTGTCTCAGCTGGGAGTTAATCTCCCGGATGACGCGGTCGTTGACAGAATCCTTCAGTCGCTTCCACCTAGCTACAAGAGCTTTGTGATGAACTTCAATATGCAGGGGATGGAAAAAACCATTCCTGAGGTATATTCAATGCTGAAATTAGCGGAGGTGGAGATCAAAAAGGAACATCAAGTGTTGATGGTGAATAAAACCACTAAGTTCAAGAAAGGCAAGGGTAAAAAGAACTTCAAGAAGGACGGCAAGGGAGTTGCCGCGCCCGGTAAGCAAGCTACCGGGAAGAAGCCAAAGAATGGACCCAAGCCTGAGACTGAATGCTTTTATTGTAAGGGAAACGGTCACTGGAAGCGGAACTGCCCCAAGTACTTAGCGGATAAGAAGGCCGGCAATACCAAAGGTATATGTGATATACATGTTATTGATGTGTACCTTACCAGCGCTCATAGTAGCTCCTGGGTATTTGATACCGGTGCGGTTGCTCATATTTGTAACTCAAAACAGGAGCTGCGGAATAAGCGGAGACTGGCGAAGGACGAGGTGACAATGCGCGTCGGGAATGGTTCCAAGGTCGATGTGATCGCCGTCGGCACGCTACCTCTTCATCTGCCTACGGGATTAGTTTTAAACCTCAATAATTGTTATTTAGTACCAGCTTTGAGCATGAACATTGTATCAGGATCTCGTTTGATGCGAGATGGCTACTCATTTAAATTCAAGAATAATGGTTGTTCTATTTATATGAGAGATATGTTTTATGGTCATGCCCCGCTGGTCAATGGTTTATTTTTATTGAATCTCGAACGTGATGTTACACATATTCATAGTGTGAATGCCAAAAGATGTAAGGTTGATAATGATAGTCCCACATACTTGTGGCACTGCCGCCTTGGTCACATTGGTGTCAAACGCATGAAGAAACTCCATGCAGATGGACTTTTGGAGTCTCTTGATTATGAATCATTTGACACGTGCGAACCATGCCTCATGGGCAAAATGACCAAGACTCCGTTCTTCGGGACAATGGAGCGAGCAACCAACTTATTGGAAATCATACATACTGATGTGTGCGGTCCAATGAGCGTTGAGGCTCGCGGTGGTTATCATTATGTTCTCACCCTCACTGATGACTTAAGTAGATATGGGTATGTCTACTTAATGAAACACAAGTCTGAGACCTTCGAAAAGTTCAAGGAATTTCAGAGTGAGGTAGAGAATCAACATGACAGGAAAATAAAGTTCTTACGATCAGATCGTGGAGGGGAATATTTGAGTCACGAGTTTGGCACACACTTAAGGAAATGTGGAATTGTTTCACAACTCACGCCACCTGGAACACCTCAGCGTAATGGTGTGTCTGAACATCGTAATCGCACTCTATTGGATATGGTGCGATCTATGATGTCTCTTACCGATCTACCGCTATCATTTTGGGGTTATGCTTTAGAGACTGCCGCATTCTCTTTAAATAGGGCTCCGTCGAAATCCGTTGAGACGACACCGTATGAATTATGGTTTGGGAAGAAACCTAAGCTGTCGTTTCTGAAAGTTTGGGGATGCAATGCTTATGTCAAGAAACTTCAACCTGAAAAGCTCGAACCCAAATTGGAAAAATGCGTCTTCATAGGATACCCTAAAGAAACTATTGGGTATACCTTCTACCTTAGATCCGAAGGCAAGATCTTTGTTGCCAAGAATGGATCCTTTCTGGAGAAAGAGTTTCTCTCGAAAGAAGTAAGTGGGAGGAAAGTAGAACTTGATGAGGTACCCCCTCTTGAACCGGAGAGTAGCGCAGCTCAGGAAGATGTTTCTGTGGTGCCTGCACCGACTAGAGAGGAAGTTAATGATGATGATCATGAAACTTCGGATCAAGTTGCTACTGAACTTCGTAGGTCCACGAGGACATGTTTCGCACCAGAGTGGTACGGCAACCCTGTCTTGGAAGTCATGTTGTTAGACAACGGTGAACCTTCGAACTATGAAGAAGCGATGGCGGGCCCGGATTCCAACAAATGGCTAGAAGCCATGAAATCCGAGATAGGATCCATGTATGAAAATGAAGTATGGACTTTGACAGACTTGCCCGATGATCGGCAAGCCATAGAGAACAAATGGATCTTTAAGAAGAAGACAGACGCGGATGGTAATGTGACCATCTATAAGGCTCGACTTGTCGCTAAGGGTTATCGACAAGTTCAAGGGGTTGACTACGATGAGACCTTCTCACCCATAGCGAAGCTGAAGTCCGTCAAAATCATGTTAGCAATTGCCGCATACTATGATTATGAGATATGGCAAATGGACGTCAAAACGGCATTCCTTAATGGTTTCCTTAAGGAAGAGTTGTATATGATGCAGCCGGAAGGTTTTGTCGATCCTAATAATGCTGACAAGGTATGCAAGCTCCAGCGCTCAATCTATGGGCTGGTGCAAGCATCTCGGAGTTGGAACATTCGCTTTGATGAGATGATCAAAGCGTTTGGGTTTACACAGACTTATGGAGAAGCCTGTGTTTACAAGAAAGTGAGTGGGAGCTCTGTAGCATTTCTCATATTATATGTAGATGACATACTATTAATGGGAAATGATATAGAATTCTTGGAAAGCATAAAGGCCTACTTGAATAAGTGTTTTTCAATGAAGGACCTTGGAGAAGCTGCTTACATATTAGGCATCAAGATCTATAGAGATAGATCGAGACGCCTCATTGGTCTTTCGCAAAGCACATACCTTGACAAGATATTGAAGAAGTTCAATATGGATCAGTCCAAGAAGGGGTTCTTGCCTGTATTACAAGGTGTAAGATTGAGCATGGCTCAATGCCCGACCTCGGCAGAAGATAGAGAAAAGATGAGTGTCATCCCCTATGCCTCAGCCATAGGGTCTATTATGTATGCCATGCTGTGTACCAAACCTGATGTGAACCTCGCCGTAAGTTTGGTAGGAAGGTACCAAAGTAATCCTGGCATGGAACACTGGACAACGGTCAAGAACATCCTGAAGTACCTGAAAAGGACTAAGGATATGTTTCTCGTTTATGGAGGTGACGAAGAGCTCGTCGTAAAGGGTTACGTCGATGCTAGCTTCGACACATATCTGGATGACTCTAAGTCACAAACCGGATACGTGTATATTTTGAATGGTGGGGCAGTCAGCTGGTGCAGTTGCAAGCAAAGCGTCGTGGCGGGATCTACATGTGAAGCGGAGTACATAGCAGCCTCGGAGGCAGCACAGGAAGCAGTCTGGATGAACGAGTTCATCACCGACCTAAGAGTTATTCCCAATGCGTCGGGCCCAATGACTCTCTTCTGTGACAACACTGGAGCTATTGCCCTTGCCAAGGAGCCCAGGTTTCACAAGAAGGCCAGGCATATCAAGCGTCGCTTCAACTCCATTCGTGAACATGTTCAAGATGGAGACATAGATATTTGTAAAGTGCATACGGATCTGAATGTCGCAGATCCGTTGACTAAACCTCTTCCACGAGCAAAACATGATCAACACCAGAACTCTATGGGTGTTCGATTCATCACAATGTAACTAGATTATTGACTCTAGTGCAAGTGGGAGACTGTTGGAAATATGCCCTAGAGGCAATAATAAAGTGGTTATTATTATATTTCCTTGTTCATGATAATTGTCTATTGTTCATGCTATAATTGTGTTATCCGGATATCGTAATACATGTGTGAATACATAGACCACAACATGTCCCTAGTAAGCCTCTAGTTGACTAGCTCGTTGATCAATAGATGGTTATGGTTTCCTGACCATGGACATTAGATGTTGTTGATAACGGGATCACATCATTAGGAGAATGATGTGATGGACAAGACCCAATCCTAAGCATAGCACTAGATCGTGTAGTTCGTCTGCTAAAAGCTTTTCTAATGTCAAGTATCATTTCCTTAGACCATGAGATTGTGCAACTCCCGGATACCTAGGAATGCTTTGGGTGTATCAAACGTCACAACGTAATTGGGTGACCATAAAGGTGCACTACAGGTATCTCCGAAAGTGTCTGTTGGGTTGGCACGAATCGAGACTGGGATTTGTCACTCTGTGTGACGGAGAGGTATCTCTGGGCCCACTCGGTAATGCATCATCATAATGAGCTCAATGTGACTAAAGAGTTAGCCATGGGATCATGCGTTACGGAACGAGTAAAGAGACTTGCCGGTAACGAGATTGAACAAGGTATAGGGATACCGACGATCGAATCTCGGGCAAGTATCATACCGGTAGACAAAGGGAATTGTATACGGGATTGATTGAATCCTCGACATCGTGGTTCATCCGATGAGATCATCGTGGAACATGTGGGAGCCAACATGGGTATCCAGATCCCGCTGTTGGTTATTGGCCGGAGAGATGTCTCGGTCATGTCTGCATGGTTCCCGAACACGTAGGGTCTACACACTTAAGGTTCGGTGACGCTAGGGTTGTTATGGGAAATAGTATGTGGTTACCGAATGTTGTTCGGAGTCCCGGATGAGATCCCGGACGTCAGGAGGAGTTCCGGAATGGTCCGGAGGTGAAGAATTATATATGGGAAGTCCAGTTTCAGTCACCGGAATGGTTTCGGGGGTTATCGGTATTGTACCGGGACCACCGGAAGGTGTCTGGGGGTCCACCGGGTGGGGCCACCTGCCCCGGTGGGCCAAGTGGGCTGAGCAAGGGAGGGAACCAGCCCCTGGTGGGCTGGTGCGCCCCCCAAGGGGCCCAAGGCGCCTAGGGTTGAAAACCCTAGGGGGTGGGGGCGCTTCCCACCAAACTTGGGGGGCAAGTTCCCCCCCTTGGCCGCCGCCCCCCCTTAGATGGGATCTAAGGGGGCCGGCCCCCTCTCCCCTTCACCCTATAAATAGAAGGGGGTGGGAGGGCAGCAGCACCTGATCCCTGGCGCAGCCCTCCCCCCTCTCCAACACCTCCTCCTCCTCCGTTGAGCTTGGCGAAGCCCTGCCGGAGAACTGCAAAGTTCCACCACCATGCCGTCGTGCTGCTGGAGCTGTCTTCCTCAACCTCTCCCTCCTCCTTGCTGGATTAAGGCACGGGAGACGTCACCGGGCTGCATGTTTGTTGAATGCGGAGGCACCGTTGTTCGGTGCTTAGATCGAAATCGACCGCGATCTGAATCGCTGCGTGTACGACTCCTCCAACCGCGTGCTTGCAACGCTTCCGCATCGCGATCCTCAAGGGTATGAAGATGCACTCCTCTCTCTCTCGTTGCTAGTCTCTCCATAGATTGATCTTGGTGATGCGTAGGAATTTTTTTTTGATTTACTACTACGTTCCCCAACAAGATGATGGTGCCGCCGACGCCTCACTAACGGTGACGGTGCGACCGACACTCAGCTGGAGCTCGAGCCGACACCCTCCCGCTCGGCGCCGTCGTCTTCACCGACACTGTCCTCTTTGTTGATGTCGCTCGAGGAGGAGCTTTCATCATCGGTTGAGCTCTCCGCGCAGCACCCTAAGCGAGCACCCAAACGCCCGAAGACCTTGACGGAGAGCAAGGTGGCATCCATTAATTTGAAATGGAGAACGTGCCCCACCGCCAAGCTGTGGGCACGAGCAAAAGTTTTCCAGCCATGCTGGAGAAGCATGACATGAGGTGCAAGGAACTCTATGTCCGCCCGCATGCTGCCATTGCAGCAACCCCTCATGTGCAGCCTCAACCTTGGCGGCTGTTCTACTTCCATCACTCTTGCGAAGGGAGTGGGGAGCCGAAGGCGGCTGTGCGGAGGCCCACAAAGCTTGACGATGAACTCCAACGGCTGATCCCCAACATGGCTTTCATTCGGGACCAGGGCGGCTAGAGGGGGAGCAATCAAGGCACCGCCACGCCCTCCTCGGCCCCGAGCACCACGGCGGCCGCGCCCTCGTCCTACAGCGCCTCCTCGTACGCTAGACTCTGCCCCTGCATCCCCAGCAGGGGGAGAGAGGCGCTGTCAAGTAGAAGCCCTCGTCGCCACTACTGGAGTACTAACATGTCTTCTTCCCCTCACCATGGCGGAAGAGGGATGCGAGAAGAAGAAGGAGGAGATGTGTGTGGGTGAGCACTCCATCCATGCCCCTTTTATAGGGAGGCATGGCCGGGGGCTGGCTCCTCACCACCCAGACGGCAACCGCCCCACTCCACCACTCCAGCTCCTCTGCGTCGCTGACGACGTGCTGAATCGAGACCGTCCTTTTGCGCCTATCCATGGTGCTGGGATTTCTGCCATGGCACTCATTCCCGCGCCCTACGCGCCCGCCACCAACCCTGCGCAATGCATGCAGCGTACGTGACGGAAACGGCATGGGTAGTGGGATGCATAAAATGGCAGTTACCTCCCCATGAACATGGGTAGCCCCACGTCGTCTCGTACGATGCACGGAAAAATCGGAAACTGATTCAATCACAGGTTAATGAAGAAGCAAGGAAGATATCAAGGAAGAAGAAAATCCCATCGCGGTTCGGCCAAAGTGTTCACCTGTGTATTTGTTGGGACCTACCCCAACGATGCTCAGCAGCACGTATGGGCCAGGCCCGAGGCCGGTGGCCCCATAGGTGATCGTGTTCCACCACGACACCTCGTGAGGGTCTTGCCCACGAAGTCTTGATGCTGGGCCGCGCCGGGCCGTTGGTGGAGCCACGCACTGGGTCGTAGGCAGACGGGTCTGGGTACCCCCGGTCCCAGAACCCCGACAGTAGCCCCGGGCCCATGGCGCGCTCGGCCTTTCTTAGAGGCGAAGGCGAAGAGGAGAGGGCGAAGCGACATGAGCCCCAACCACCTCGGGCCAGGCTCGACGTGTGGCGCACGATGGGGCACAGACACCCCCACTTCCCCACGCCGCCTCGGCAGTCGCCCAGGCTGACATAAAGCCTGGCGCGCGCCGTGGGGCCATCATTGCTCTGAAGGCGAAGGGGCGCGGGTTGGCTCCCTCCGATCGCTTATAAGAGGGTGAAGGGGCGGAGCCCTCGGACCATCTCTGTCTTCTCGTCTTCTAGCAACGCTGCCGCAGCCATGGCGCCCTTGAGAAGGTTCACCGCCGCCGAGAAAGGCAAGGCAAAGCAGGAGGGCTCGAAGCCACCGCAGCCTGCCAGAGGGCAGGGCTGCCCTCGCAAGTCCACCGCTACACCCGCGGCGCTTCCCTGGGGGCGCGGGCGTCCTCCATCGGTGGTCCGCATCGGCTCCGGTGGCCATGGGAAGAACCCCACTCGCGGACGTGGCCGCCGGGGTCGAGGCAGTCGCGGCAGAGGAGGGAGAGATGGGGCGGCCGCCCGGCCGCCTCGGGCATGGGCCCACTCTACCGACTCGGCCGGCGAGTTTGTCGTGTGGATGGACAGCCCGCCCCGCACCTGGCTCCAACTCCCAGGCTCCTTCGCGGGGGAACTGGCGGCGGATGCACCCCTCGGGTTGTGGCTGCAGCCGGATGGCTACTGCAGCAGGTCCTCCTGGGTGGAGGCTGAGGTCACCCCCTCCGGCTTCGTGTACCTGACTCGTGGGTGGAAGTCGTTCGCCCGCGCTCGCGGCTTGAGGGAGGGGGGGGGGGCAGATGATATGTCTCCAATGTATCTATATTTTTTGATTGTTCCATGTTGTTATATTATCATTCTTGGATGTTTTACAATCATTTTATAGCAACTTTATATCATTTTTTGGGACTAACATATTGACACAGTGCCCAGTGCCAATTGCTGTTTTTTGCTTGTTTTTTTTACTTCGAAGAATATCCCTATCAAACGGAGTCCAAACACAGCGAAACTTTTTGGAGATTTTTTTGGACCAGAAGACAACTTGGGAGCCAAGGAAGCACCTAGGGGAGGCCCGTGGGGCCCACAAGACACCAGGGCACGCTAGAGGCCCCTGGCGTGCCCTGATGGGTTGTGGGGCCCACGGTGGTCTCCTCCAACGCCTCTCAGCTCTATAAATACCCAAATATTCCAGAAACCCCAGGGGAGTCGACAAAACACAATTCCAACCGCCGCAAGTTCCAGAACCACGAGATCCAATCTAGAGCCCTATTCCGACACTCTGCCGGAGGGGTTAATCATCCTCATTGGTGCCTCTCCGATGGTGCGTGAGTAGTTCATCATAGACCTACGGGTCCATAGGCAGTAGCTAGATGGCTTCTTCTCTCTTTTTGATTCTCAATACAATGGTCTCTCGGAGATCTATTTGATGTAATGACTTTTTGCGGTGTGTTTGTTGGGATCCGATGAAGTTCGAGTTTAGGATCAGATTTTTATCCATGAATATTATTTGAGTCTTCTTTGATCTCTTATATGCATGATTATTTATAGCCTCGTATTTCTTCTCCGAATCTTTGGTTTAGTTAGGCCAACTAGATTGATTTTTCTTGCAATGGGAAGAGGTGCGTTGTGATGGGTTCGATCTTGCGGTGTCCTCACCCAGTGACAGAAGGGGTAGCGAGGCACGTATGTATCTTTGCTATTAAGGATAACAAGATGGGATCTATTCCTACATGAATAGATCTTGTCTACATCATGTCATCGTTCTTATACTCCGTTTCTCCATGAACTTAATATACTAGATGCATGCTGGATAGCGGTCGATGTGTGGAGTAATAGTAGTAGATGCAGAATCGTTTTGGTCTACTAATCTTGGACGTGATGCCTATATATTGATCATTGCCTTGGATATTGTCATAATTATTTGTTCTTCTATCAATTGCCCAACAGTAATTTGTTTACCCACCGTGTGCTATTTTCTCGAGAGAAGCCACTAGTGAAATCTACGGCCCCCGGGTCTATCTTTTATCATATTTGCTTTCCGATCTATTTTTTGCCGCATTTATTTTCATCTATTATTCCAGAAACCCGAAAATACCTTGCTGCACTTTTTCTTTACTTATTTTATTTTGTGTTTTTGTGAGATCTATTTACACAAACTCATACAAACCAATCTATCTTTTTCCCGAGGAGGGATTGACAACCCCTCTTACGCGTCGGGTTGCAAGTATTCGTTCTTTGTGTGCAGGTACCGTTTACATAGTGTTGCTTGGTTCTCCTACAGGATTGATGCCTTGGTTTCACAACTGAGGGAAATACTTACCGTGGCTGTGCTGCATCATCCCTTCCTCTTTGGGGAAATACCGATGCAGTCTAGCAACGTCAAAGGAATTTCTGGCGCCATTGCCGGGGAGACATCATCAACATCTATCAGGTTCCTAATCACAAATCTCATCTCCTTGCAATTTACATTATTTGACATTTGCCTCTCGTTTTCATCTCCCCCACTTCACAAAAAATTGCCCTTTTTATTTGCCTTCTTTTTTGGTTGCCTTTTTGCGTGTTTTCTTGTTTGCTATCTTTGCTTGTGGTGCCATGTGCCTTCTATTTGCTTGCATCTTCGCTTGCTAAAAATCTATTTATATGGATCCTAATCCACTTTCTAATCTTTTTAAAAGATCCAATTATGATGAACCAATTGTTAGTGATTTGAGTGCACTAGATTATCTCTATGAAGTTTTGCTTGAGATTTGTGAATCTGAAAATTGTGATGAATTATTGAAAGAAGAAATTTATGAAGTGATTTATGATAGCTCCTTGCATGAAAAGCATGATTGCAATGATGTTATTATAAATTCTATTAATGTCCATTATGTTAATAATATGCAAAACCCCAAGCTTGGGGATGCTAATATTGCTATGTCCACAACTTATTGCAATGATCATGATTGGGGTGATAATGATTCTTATGATCTTGAAAATTTATTTAAACCGCATGATGAATATGCTTGCGATAATATTAAACTGGGTTTGGAAGAGTGTCAACTTTAGCTAAAAATAGTCCCACATATTTGGAGAGTGTTCAATCTTATGAAATTTTTGATAAAAGTGGGCTTGGAGAGGTCATGACTTTATTTGATGATAATCCCACTATTTTGGAAGAGTGTCAACTTTGCATGCATGTGGATCATGAAGAGAATATTTTATGTGATAGTTATATTGTTGAATTTGATTATGATCCTACATGTAATTATTATGAGGAAAATATGGTTGTAGAAATTTTCATGTTACTAAATTACCTCTCGTTGTGTTGAGATCATCAATGTTTTATTCTTCTTCTTTGCATATGTTAGATGTTTTTTGTCTTGATAATTTGTTTGCTTATAAAATTCCTATGCATAGGAAGCATGCTAGACTTAAATGTGTTTGTCATATGTTTCATGGTGCTCTCTTTGTGTTTCAGTTCTTATCTTTTGTGTGAGCATCATTGAAATCTCAAAGCCAATCTTAATGGCTATAAAGAAAGCGCTTGTTGGGAGGAAACCCAATGAATAAAATTTATTTTTGCCTTTTTCTTTCTGCTCTTGAGTGTTTGCACAATTATTCTACTGTTATTATTGTGTTTTTTATGTTTTAATTAGTGTTTATGCCAAGTAAAGCCTTTGGGATCATGTTGGCTGATAGTTGCTTTGATCTTGTTGGAAAACAGAAACTTTTGCGTCCAGTAGAAGAATTGATGTGCTTTGCAGATGTGACAAAAAATTCTGAATTTTTTACACAAGATTGATATACAAATTTCCTATGTTTTCCTAATTTTTCAGAATTTTTGGAGTTACAGAAGTATGGACAAAGTCCAGGTTACTACAGACCATTCTGTTTTTTTTACAAATTCTGTTTTCTTTGCATTGTGTGCTTATTTTGATGAATCTATGGATTTTATTGGAGGGTATAAGCCATGGAGAAGTTAGAATACAGTAGGTATAATGCAATAATAAAATATGAATGGGTTTGCAACAGTACTTAGAGTGACTATTTGCTTTATTATACTAACGGATCTCACGACGGTTTTGTTAAGTTTTGTGTCATTGAAGTTTTCAAGTTTTGGGTGAGATCACGATGGATGAAGGAATAAGGAGTGAAAAGAGCCTAAGCTTGGGGATGCCCATGGCACCCCAAGTTAATATTCAAGGAGAACCAAGCAACTAAGATTGGGGATGGCCTGGAAGGCATCCCCTCTTTCTTCTAACGACCATCGGTAATTTTACTTGGAGCTATATTTTTATTTGTCACATATCATGAGTTTTCCTTTGAGCGTCTTGTATTATTTGAGTCTTTGCTTGTTTTATCTTTTGTTTGTCACAAGTATCCTTGCTGGACACACCTATTTGAGAGAGCCAAAATTATGCTATGATTTGTTAGAATTGCTCTTTTTGCTTCACTTAAATTTTTTGAGCTTCGGAATTGCTCTAGTGCTTCACTTATATCTTTTTGAGCATGGTGCTTTAATTTTTGAAGAAATGCTCTCATTCTTCACTTAGATTTATGTGAGAGTTAGTAAATTTTTGAAGAAATTCTCTCATGCTTCACTCATATTAATTTGAGAGACGAAAATCTTTATGCTAATGTTCTTCACTTAAATTTGTTTGAGCTTGTCAAAAGCAATTGCAATATGAAATTAGTCCCAAAGTGATAGATATTCAAGAGGGATATAATAAAAACTTTCATGAAGATCATTGGACGAAATAAACTTGATTCTTTGTAATAGTTTTGAGATATGATGATAGTAATATGTGAGTTATGTTGGTGAGTAATTATGCTTTAGTAAGAATATTGGTGTTAAGGTTTGTGATTCCCTATGCAAGCACGAAAGTCAAATGTTATGCAATGAAATTACATCCTACTTGTGGTGTATTATTCGGTGTTAGTTATGCTCAATGCTCGCTTATGTGAATTTTCATTTCTTGGTTGGATGCTTCTCAATCTATTTGCTAGCCTCCATTTATACTGTGGGAATACTACTTGTGCATCCAAAATCCTTAAACCCAGTTTTGCCATATGAGTCCACCATACCTACCTATATGCGGTATTTTCATGCCGTTCTAAGTAAATTTGTATGTGCCATCTCTAATTTTCAAAATGAATTTCCTTTTTTTGTGCCCATACCGCTCATGAAGCGGCAGGGGGTGGCCAACATTTTTCCATGCTAGATGTATTATTCTCAAGATGAGTGTTTATTCACTTGTCATTGCACGAGAGTACGGTGGTAATAGGGATGCCCGGTCCCGAAATGAATTTTTTTTACTTTATGTTGTCGAATAATAAATTCCTTGGAAAGTGTTGGTATGGACGATACCCGTGGATACGGCTAGCCGTGGAATGTGAAAGTATGGTGGAAAAGGAATAAATTTTATTTTATGTTTGGGAACCGCCTATGATGTATCTAGCATGGAAAGTATTGGGAACTACTCGGTCATTTTCGTTGACGGGAAATGTATGCCTCCCAAAATATTTTTTTCCTCTCAATTTTAGCTTTGAGCTCTGGCACCTCTACAAATCTCTGCTTCTCTCTGCGAAGGGCCTATCTATTTAGTTTTATGTATTTTTTATTTTTTATTTGAGTCTCCATGTTATCTTATAAAGCACCAACTAGGGAGCACTATGATCATACTTGAGCATTGGATGTAGCTAATATGCGATTGTGTTTCGTGAATGGATCAATGATTGAGCATAATGGGCTAGAGATAACTTTCTTTAGTGTTGATATTTTGAAAGACATGGTTGCTTATTGATATGCTTGAATATTGAAGTCTTCATGTCAAATATAGACTATTGCTTTGAATCATCTAAAAGTCCAAATGTCCATGCTACAAAAGAAAAGAATATGTTATTAACATGTTAGGCAGCATTCCACATCAAAAATTCTGTTTTTATCATTTACCTACTCGAGGACGAGCAGGAATTAAGCTTGGGGATGCTGATACGTCTCCAATGTATCTATAATTTTTTATTATTCCATGCTGTTATATTATCATTCTTGGATGTTTTATAATCATTTTATAGCAACTTTGTATCATTTTTTCGGACTAACCTATTGACATAGTGCCCAGTGCCAGTTGCTGCTTTTTGCTTGTTTTTACTTCGCAGAATATCCCTATCAAACGGAGTCCAAACGCAGCAAAACTTTTTGGAGATTTTTTTGGACCATAAGACAACTTGGGAGCTAAGGAAGCACCTAGGGGGAGGCCCGTGGGGCCCATAAGACACCGGGGCGTGCCAGAGGCCCCTGGCACGCCCTGATGGGTTGTGGGGCCCATGGGGGGTCTCCTCCACCGCCTCTCAGCTCTATAAATACCCAAATATTCCAGAAACCCTAGGGGAGTCGACGAAACACAATTCCAGCCGCCGCAAGTTCCAGAACCATGAGATCCAATCTTGAGCCCTATTTCGGCACTCTGCCGGAGGGGAACACGATCACAGAGGGGTTCATCATCCTCATTGGTGCCTCTCCAATGATGCGTGAGTAGTTCACCATAGACCTACGGGTCCGTAGCCAGTAGCTAGATGGCTTCTTCTCTCTTTTTGATTCTCAATACAATGGTCTCTCAGAGATCTATTTGATGTAATGACTTTTTGCGGTGTGTTTGTTGGGATCCGATGAAGTTCGAGTTTATGATCAGATTTTTATCCATGAATATTATTTGAGTCTTCTTTGATCTCTTGTATGCATGATTATTTATAGCCTCGTATTTCTTCTCCGAATCTTTGGTTTAGTTAGGCCAACTAGATTGATTTTTCTTGCAATGGGAAGAGGTCCTTTGTGATGGGTTCGATCTTGCGGTGTCGTCACCCAGTGACAGAAGGGGTAGCGAGGCACGTATGTATCGTTGCTATTAAGGATAACAAGGGGATCTATTCCTACATTAATATATCTTGTCTACATCATGTCATCGTTCTTATACTTCGTTTCTCCATGAACTTAATACACTAGATGCATGCTGGATAGCGGTCGATGTGTGGAGTAATAGTAGTAGATGCAGAATCGTTTCGGTCTACTAATCTTGGACGTGATGCCTATATATTGATCATTGCCTTGGATATCGTCATAATTATTTATTCTTCTATCAATTGCCCAACAGTAATTTGTTTACCCACCGTGTGCTATTTTCTCGAGAGAAGCCACTAGTGAAATCTACGGCCCCCGGGTCTATCTTTTATCATATTTGCTTTCCGGTCTATTTTTTGCCGCATTTATTTTCAGATCTATTATTCCAAAAACTCAAAAATACCTTGCTGCACTTTTTCTTTACTTATTTTATTTTGTGTTTTTGCGAGATCTATTTACCCAAACTCATACAAACCAATCTATCTTTTTCCCGAGGAGGGATTGACAACCCCTCTTACGTGTCGGGTTGCAAGTATTTGTTCTTTGTGTGCAGGTACCGTTTACATAGTGTTGCTTGGTTCTCCTACGGGATTGATACCTTGGTTTCACAACTGAGGGAAATACTTACCGTAGCTGTGCTGCATCATCCCTTCCTCTTTGGGGAAATACCGACGCAGTCTAGCCACGTCAGCAGACCCTCCACTTCTAGTTCGACGGGCGGAGACGCTCTTCGTGAAGATCTTCGGGGAGGCCGGCTGCCACCTCAGCTACTGCTCGGAGAGCGACGATAGCGGTGGCGACCACCCCTCCTCCGGCGATGACGACCACAGCAGCGGCGGCGATGTCCTCGGCGATGAACTTGTCCTTGGCGATGGTCGCGCCTCTTCCAATGGTGATGGCACCTCCTTCTGGGGAGGCATGAGCAACTACGACTATGACGAGCCACCACGCCACCGCATCAAGGTGTAGGATGACTCCGACTAGGCGCCCGTGACGTCGGAGTCGGGGCCTCAGGAGCGGCGGCCTACGGGAGGAAGTTTCTTTAGTTCTTTCCTGCATTTGGATGACATGGGCCCCGTGGGGGCGTGTAAGAAACCATGGCGCTTGCGCCTTTATTTTAATGCTTCTATCTTGCGTTTAAATCATCGTGGCATTTCTCATTTGTGCTCAGCCCCTTTTTCTTTACGATCGCTTAGTGCTCTACATCGCTGGGGCCTAGTCCCCAAGCAAGCCTCGGCCGTCGCTGGTATGCCAGGTCGCGATGCCTCGGGCAAGGCTAGGAGGTGAGGGGTTCGAGGTCCGGTAAGAGCCCCTAAGGCGCGATGCTCAAGAGGTCCCCCTTGACGCGCAAGCGGCTCTCGAGAGAGAAAGGGTCTTCGCCTAGACGAGATTGTGAAAGTAGTGATGGAGCGTTAATAAGGGACTCGCGTTTGGCGCGAAGAGGACGACTTAGCTTATGGGGCGGCGCGAGGTGTCCGCAGCCTACGGGTGATCTCCGCAGCGTGAGGGCGCGCTTCCTTGGAGCTTTTGGTTCCCTGTGCACCATTTCTCTGTGATGGGTCAACACAAGTACTACAAAGGGCATGTAAAGCATCGACGTCCTTTGCGTTTTAACTGACGTCGGCCAAACTACAGCCCTCTCGCCCATATCTTCTCGCGAGGTTTGCCTCTCTTTTTCTCGCTCGCCAAGGTGCTCTACATCGTCGGGACCCAGCCCTCGAGCGATGCTCAGCTGCCACTGGTATGTCAGGTCGCGATGCTTGGGACAAGGCCAGGGGGTGAGGGCCCGAGAGCCAGTAGGAACTCCTGAGGCGCGATGCTCAAGAGTCCCCCTTTTAACGTGCAAGCGCCTCGCGCGAAAAAGAAGTGACACGCCTCGTGAAGGTCATAGGGGGAGGCGCCTCGGTCGGCAGCGACGCGACGTAAGGTGGTTGTACTTAGCTTTTTGCGGGCCAGACCATCGTCCATCTGGAGCCGACCCTCTAGAGGTGGCAGGGCGTCACCAAGGCACCACTCGAATGCCTGTCTCCTGAAGTTCCTACGTATTGACAGATTACGAGGTACAAAGGGCGGTGCGCACTTGCTGATCTGCTCATGATTGTTCCGTGAGAAGACAAGGCACTAAGGACCTGATGAGGTGACGTGCACGGGGCCGGTTCGCAAGCCGGAGCTCGATCGCTTAGATTTATCAATGTTGCAGGGACGGACCCGAGCACAGGCGCCGTGCCGATAGCCCTCTCTCATGGGACGTTCAGGAGGAGAGCTACTAATGCGTGAAGCCCATGGGGCGATGCCTTTGGAGGCGATGTGGTATCAAGCGCGGGGTTAACAGTCACATCAACTCATAAAAGCATAGCTGGTTTTTGGTACATAAGCAAAAACATCATGGTAGCAGGGACGGACCCTGATCAGCCTGAGGATAATGCAGCCCAGGGGGCGCCCTCAATTGAACAAACAAAAAGTCACCTGGCAATGATGCTGCAAAAGCATCAAGGTAGCCAATGAAGCATGCCGCGGAGGTTCGCTCCTCATGAGCCAGATGGCTCTGGAGGCTCGGGAGGCTCGCGAGGGGCCGGGGCCTCAGGAGGCGCCAGCGCCAAGTGCCCGGCCTCGTGAGACGCCAACGCAAGCTGCGTGAACCACTGGTACGAGGCGCCTGCATTCAGTAGGCCGAAAGGCATGCAGATGTAGTTGCAGGGGAAGCTCCCGCTCAGGCCGACGTGCGACAGACAGAAGAGGTCCTGAGAAGCGGCCCTGTTGAGACCCGGGATGTTGACGCAGACGCGTAGCTCGCGACCCGCGTCGGGGGCGGCAGCTGCACTGGTGGGACGTGCGGGGCGGCGCTCGCCGCGCATGACTTGTGCTTCCTGAAGTTCCTCAATCGCGTTGGTGATGAACTCTTGTGCTCCTGGCGCCTCGCGCCGTGTTCCTTGCTTGTGGGGGTGCGCATCGAAGCACGCCTCCAAGTGGTGCCCGAGCACCTCCCTCGTTGCGCCGGTCAGGTCAGACGCTCTCCAGATGGGAGCCCTCGAGCCCGTCCTAAGGGAGGCGCCGGGCACGCCTTCCTATGCGGGAGGGAGGCACGCCCCAGTGCTCAGTGCGGTAGCCGATGCGTCACCGGCTGGTGCCTTCTGAGCCTCAGGACGGCCCTTGGGGGTGAGCTGCTTCTTCTTTGAGGGGGCAGCCTCAGGAGGCACGATGTCACGCTCGCCGTCAGAGTTCTCGGTCGCTACTGCCCGATAGGCGTGCTCGAGGGAGCAGACCGCATCCTTCTCATCACAGGTGACAGTAGTGACGCCGCTGTACCCTGGCATCTAGAGGACGTTGTAGCCATGGTGGGTTGCCGCCATGAACTTGGCCAGGGCAGGTTATCCCAAGATGGCGTTGTACAGGAGGCTGATGTGGGCTACGTCGAAGTCGATGAGCTTAGTCTGGTAGTTGTCGCACTTGCCGAAGGTGACAGGGAGGCGCACTTGCCCCAGGGGAGTGGTGGAGCCGTCGGTCACCCAAGAGAATGGCCTGGTGGGCATGAGCTAGTCATAGGGCACTTGAAGCATTTCAAAGGTCTCCACAGAGAGGCCGTTGAGGCTGGCGCCGCCATCGATGAGGGTCTTGGTGACTGAGACATTGTTGATGGTGGGTGTGCACACCATGGGGAGCGCGCCGACAGTGGCTGAACACCTGAGGTGGTCCTTGGAGTCAAAAGTGATGGCGTACTGCGACCACTTGAGGGGACGCATAGCCTTAAGCCTCGGGAGGGCTGCATTCACCTCGCGGGAGAACTACATGAAGATGCGGTTCGAGGCGGGTGCTTGGGCACCGCCGAGGATGCAAGCAATCGCGCGGGGATCCTGATAGCCTCCAGCCCCCTCGTCTTGATGGTTGTCATCATTCCTTTTAGGTGGCGGCGGCAGTGGCGGAAGGCCAGCGTTGCCCTGCGGACGGACCTCGCGAGGCTGATCGCACCAGGCGCCGTCACAAGGCTGATCACGCCAGCTGCCCTCGCGAGGCTGGTCACACCAGGCGCCGTCATGAGGCTGGTCGCGCTAGGCCTGACGCGGGTTGCGGTTGTCCCAGCGGCCTCCACCGAGGCCTCCTACGCGACCGAAGCCACGATCAATGCGATCGGGGCGGCAGCCCAGGCGCTCGTCGCGGAGCGCCCTGAGCTTTTGGCAGTCGTCGGTGTTGTGGGTGCGCACGTTGTCGAAGACGCAGAACGGGCGAACATCCTTGGAGGGCTCGTCGCGGTCACAGCCGCGCTTCAGGTCAGGCTCCGCTGCCAGCACGGTGGAGCCCTTGCATTTCACTTCCTTGGGCTTGGACTTCTTTACTTCGGGCTCGACGTTTGGGTGGTTGAGGAGGGAGAGGCTGCCCTCTTCGGCCCTGGAGCACTTGTCACCCAGGTTGAACAACTCCAGCATCATGCACAAGTCATCGTTGATGGCGAGCTCCTCGCTCATCTTGACATCTGTGACGCCCTCGATGAATGCCGAGATGATGGCTTCATCCGAGGCCTTCGGGACCTTGAGGCGAACTTGGGTGAAGTGCTTAATGTACTTGCAGAGAGTCTCGTCGGGATGCTGCTTCATGTGCCGTAGGTCATTGATGGTGAGGGAGAGATCTCGGGTGCCTTGGAAGTTGGTGATCAACCGCTCACGGAGCTCATCCCACGAGGAGATCAACCCCTCCGGGAGATGCATGAGCCAGGAGCGCGCGCCATCCTTCAGGGCCATGGGGAACCAATTCGCCATGACCTTGTCGTCGCCATTCGCCACTTCGATGCTCAACGCGTAGGGTCGGGGATGCCGTCGTAGCGTGGGGGTAGCTTTGGCTTGAACTTGACTGGCCAGACCACCCAGCGCAGCTCGCGAGTGAAGGCGCGGTAGCCCGCTGCGCTCATAGGCGTGGCTCGCACGGGAGGGGCGCGGTCCTGGTACCCGCGGGCCGCAGCTTCTTGAATGGCCCGATCTTGGTGCTGACGCGGCGGCGCGGGAAGTGCGCGCGCATCATGCAGCGGTTGCTGCACAACCTGGCAGGTGGCCTCGTCCCGCGCCGGCGCCACACGCGGCGGGTCGCGCGGCTGTGCCTCCTGCCGAGGCTTGATGTGGTCACTGCGCAAGGGTGGAGGCGGAGGCGCGCCGTGCACCACGTCGCCCGCGTGAGGCGGCGGGGGATGGAGCGAGTGGGAGGGCGCCGGGGCCTCGCCCGCGGTGTTGACGAGATCGGTGATGCGGCCAAGCCAGGCGTCATAGCCTTCGTTGGCGGGGTGGTAGCACAGCAGTTCACGCGCCATGAGCAGCGCGGCTTGAGCGTTCACCGGCCCGCCGCAATCATGGGAGGACGATGCCGTGGCCGGAGTGAGGGAACGCGTGGCGGTGTGGCCATCGCGCTGCACGGAGGGTGGTAGAGAAAAATCCTGCTACTCATGAGTAGCAGGGCCGGTGGCGGCGTTGGCCATGGCAGAAACAGAGTTACGGGGGGGAGGGGGGGCGAGGCCCACAGACGCCATCACAGTGACGTGAGCTGCATGGCGCTCGGCGTGAACACGTCGAGCGTCGGCCATGGAGACGGCGGAGCAAGAACTAGGTCAGAGCGGAAGAGCTTCGGCACACCCCTACCTGGCGCGCCAAATGTCGGAATCGGGGCTCCGCGGACCCTAGGAATGGTTCGAACTCTGGGAAGTGCATGAAGAACTTCGCTAAGCCACAGCTCCCTGGCCACTATCTCACGGCGATGCTCCGACGTGCTCGAGCCAGATGGAAGAGGAATGGGACATGGAGATTTACCCAGGTTCGGGCCACCTTGCGGTGTAAAACCCTACTCCTTCTTTGTGCTGGATTGCCTCACGAGGAGGTTGGGGATGAATTAGTACAAGGGTGAGCTGCCTCTGGAGGGCTCAAGGATTGACCTCTTTCTGCCTCTATGGTGGCATCTAACCTATATTTATACTGGCCCGGTCCTCTTCCCCCGAATACTAGGCGGGAAGGGAAACCACAACGGCCAATTTGAAAGGGGACATGAGTACACACTATCCTGGCTAAAGGTGGACTTCGACTGCAAAGCCTCTGGTCATGATGCGCAGGTGGGCTTGGTGATGACCTTCATCCTGCCGAGCTCGTGGTCTTGGTCTTGTTGCACCGAAGATGTAAGCTTTGGGGGTTCCTTGGGAACCCGCGTGCTGGCCTTGTCCCTTTAGCACCAAAGAGGAAATTGTCCTGGACTGCGCCCCCTGGCGCCCTTCTGGCTCCGCTCGTCATGGCTCACATCACCACGCGCCTCGTGAGGCGGGGTGTGAGCCTAGACATGTCCGCCCCTCAGGAGGCAGCCTCGGGAGGCCGCTCCTCAGGAGGTCTTGACGTAGTTCGCCTCGCGAGGTGGGGACGCTCACGAGGGTCTTGCCCGTGAAGTCTTGATGCTGGGCCGCGCCAGGCCGTTGGTGGAGCCACACGCTAGGCCGTAGGCAGACGGGTCTGGGTACCCCCGGTCCCAGAATCCCGACAGCTTGCCTAGCCCTTTCCATCAGTTCAGACTTTTGGTTGAGTTGGCTAGTGCATAAAGCTTAACACATTCTAGTTAACATAAATGTGGACCGCCATTATCTTTTGATCGAGGGAAGACTCTTCTATCCAATGAGTAACGAATAACCTTAATGAGTGGTTTATTACATTATTCTTGAAATTATATTAGATGCTTGGTTGGATATGTGTGCTAATGTATTTTCACTTAAATGATGAGCATAAGTCTTCCACATCTCTGATGTCGATCGAATAGGAAAGGTGAACAACTGCATGGAACAGATTAGTTTTAATTCTAGCTGACCAGTTTCAAAAGGTCCTGTAGAAAACGTACACACACACAAGCTACGAGAACTCTATAATTAAAATAAAATAAGAACAAGTAGCGACAATGACAAACTCTATAATTAAATAGGACATTCAA
This sequence comes from Thinopyrum elongatum, assembly GCA_011799875.1. Lineage (NCBI taxonomy): Eukaryota > Viridiplantae > Streptophyta > Magnoliopsida > Poales > Poaceae > Thinopyrum > Thinopyrum elongatum. Next base: position 336,664,127 of record CM022297.1, read on the forward strand.
AACCCCTGACTTACAAGGAAGTATGCTTACCTTACATGTTACACATGAATAAAAGTGAATGTGACATGGGCACTTAAGAATATCACTTGAAAATAAAAAGGGAATAAAATTTGGTATAAAAAATATACACCATTGCTGCTTGCTCGGCTCAAAGATGGGTAAATTATAGCATAGAGCGTGGTGCGTTTGCTAACCCATAGAGTAGCAGAGGTGTGGAAGCCTTCATGATCATCTTAATAAGTGAAGATATAATAGTATTGATTTTTGAATCTTGTAATGGACTCATGCATTTATATTATCCGCACCTCATAAACAAGACGACCTATTTCTTATAAGTTGCAACATTTGCTCGACGAAGAGCAAACTCTAAGCTTGAGGGAGTTGACGATGTTGGATTTTGCTAGTAGGCTTTTGGCCCAAAGCCCAACTAAAATCTAAAATTCTCATGCCCATTCATGCATGGATGTGTGTGGTGTGAGTGGGACTAAGAGCATCTCCAGCTGTTCGGCCCCCCAGGGGCTTGAAATAGTGCCACCTGGGGGCGCGCCGGCTGAAAAATCGGCGTGGGAGTGATCGGTTTCCCAGCCGCTGCCCCTAGGTCGCCCCCACGCGCCGTTTTTTAAAAACATAATCGGCCAAAATTTGGCCAAACATGACACAGAATTCGGCGAAATTTAGGCGTTCCATCGTTTTTTTACATATTGAAAACATAATCTAAAAAAAAAAAAAACAACTACTACTGCCACGCCGCCGCCGCCCACCGCGCCGCCTACAGGCCGAAGAGCTTGCCGAAGGCACTGTAGTCACCGCCGTCGTCGTCCTCCTTCTCCTTCTTCACGCCGCCACCGTCCCTGCTGCTTCCCTGCCCTGGGTCACCTTGGCGGACGAGTTTGGCTGGCGGCGATGCCTCGTCGTCGCTGTCCTCGAGGACAATGACGCCGCCCTCGTCGCGGCCGCGGCGCCGAGCGGCGATCTCCTCGAGGGCACGGCGCTGGCACTCCATCTCTAGCCGGACGTAGTCCTCGCGCACCCACTGCTTGATGGCGGCCACGTCGGCGGCGGCCATGTCATCGTGCTCGCTCTTGACGGCGACGAGCCCCGGCTCCGTCTTTGGCTTGACGAGGCGGGAGGAGGGAGCAGAGGAGCCACCATTGCCCTTGTTGATGACGAGGGTGCCGCCGCGGGTGCGCCACCCGAGTGGCATCTCCACGGGCTCGGCCTTGACGTTGGCGAGCGCCTGTGAACCGGAGGAGCGGGAGGAGGAGGAGGAGGAGGAAGAGGACCCGCCGGCCATTCGCCTCGGGAGCCAAGGGCCGCCGCTCCGGCGGGGGACCGGTGCCGGGGCCGCCGGGTACTCGAGCGGCGGCTCGTTGCCGCCCTCGAGGTGCTCAAGGACGAAGTGGAGCGTGCACCCGGGGACGCCCCACCACAGGCGACGGCCGTCGGTGTTGTGGCACCCCCTTGCCGGCGCGTTGTTGGTGGAGGCCAGCTGTTCCTCGTGGTGGCGTTGGAAGTACGCTGCTCACTGCGCGTGGTTGTTGGCGGCGTACTCTGGGCGGCCCCGCACCTCCCCCGGCAGGGAGGCCTGAACACGCGTGATCTCGCCGTGGAAGCGGTCGGCGTCGGTCTGCGGGGAGACGGGGACACCCCCAGCGCTGAGCCTTCACCGCCCCAGCACACGCATATCAGGCGACGCCGGGTAGTTGGCCTCATGGAGGAGGTAGGCCTCCCACTCATGCAGGTGGCGGCAGCTGAAGCCGTTGGCCGCCGCACCATCGCCGGGGAATCGCTCTCCCATCGGCAGTTGTAGACGCTGTAGGTGGGGATAGAAGAGAGAAAGGCGAGATTGGGCGTCGGCGGCAAGAGAGGGACTGTGGGTGAAGGAGAGTGCGTCCACCGGTGAGGGAGGGCGCGGCTTTTATAGTGGCCGGAGGTGGCAGACGTGTGTACGCGTGGCGGGAGGGGAGGGGCGCATCACCATGCCATCAGGGCGCCACCCGTGAGGAATCAATGGAAGGCTGACCGGTGGCAGCCTTGGCATTAATTCCTCGCGGGAAAACGAGGCGATGAGGAAGACGAGACGCGGCTGGTCGCTGACTCGGCGGGTCCATCGGGCTTTCGGTCCAAAAACGTTTCCCCCGGCACCCCCGGGCGACCCCCAGCGCGTCGGGTTCGGCCTGGGTCCGCCGACGCCAATTTCAGGCCTAACCGGCAAAAATTGGGCTTCTGGGGGCGCGACTGGGCCGTTTTTAGCGCCGGCGCTAAAAAAGGGCCTTGGGGGCCTGTTGGGAGGGGGCGAGTGGAGATGCTCTAAGGTTTAGTCCCATACAGCTAGGTGAGTGTGAGTTGCATCACTTTATAAGGAGAGTTCTTCTAGCACTTGTATGACCATGAGAAGAGGAGGCCTACAAGCGCGCTCCTCCTCGCTCACCTCGCCACGCCACGCCTCGCCTCATCACGATGCACCACATCAGGTTTCAGGAATGAGCCGAGCCGAGGACAGATCTATGCATGTTGTCTATATTTTTGCTGCTCGAGAAAAATTAATGAGTCATTAACTAATAATTAACGGATGCGTTAATTACGCAGCGGTTTTCGATTCTTTTGGATCATGGGCCATTACTGACTTGGACATGGGGTTTACTGCCACGACCTACCCGACCCGCACTATATAAACAGGCAGACGTCTGCCCTAGCCGCCGCCACAATATATGGTTTCACATCGTTCCAGAACAATGGGCCGCCACACAAGTCTTCTCCATCCCTCCTTCTGACATGCACCGCAAGAAGGGATAGTAGGCCTCCGGAACCCCGCCTCCTGTGATCCTGTACAGGAGAGGGGCGATCAGGTTTTTATGGACCGCACTCGCGCGACCGCTGGCAGCGACGACTTCGCCAATGATGACTTTGTGGGGACCCCGACCTACGCAGTCGAAGCCACCGGTTACACATGCACAGTAATCCCAAGGATCAATGCTCACTGTACACAGCAGACTGAATATCAAGAGTTTACATCCATACATACCATCTTACAAAAATTATGACCATTATGGTCAAGTCTTGAGTATATCATCGTAGCGGAAATCTTCGTCGACAACTTGGACCCATGTCATCTACCTTAACCCTACAGGCATTCTGACTAGAAAGTGTCCTAGCTCGCATGTTCATCACCAAAGAACTCTTCATCTTATACCTGTTCTTCCAAGCCTGGCCAAGTAAATAGCCAGGGGCAAGCCAATGAGTACATTTGAATATACTCGCAAGCAACCCAAGAGTGATAACTGAATAAATATGCAAGGCTCTACAATTAAGTTGGTATCTTTGCAGAAAGCTAGTTTTCCTCATGCAAGTGTGATCAACACTTATTGGAATAATGAATGTGTCTGCAACAAGTATCAGAAGGTTACAGACACCAACATCGAGAAAGAGTTGTGAACAACTCATGCTCAAGCTCATTGTGACTTCCTCATGAATCACATCAACAATATTACCAAACTATGTTGTTTGTCAGAAACATATGGACATAGTCTAAGCAGCACCACCCAACTGTCCTTGACTGTGGACATGGCTATTCGAATAGTTTGACACTCTGCAGAGGTTGCACACTTTACCCACAAGATCCGGGGAACTTCCGTGTCATCCATGACCCGCGGTACCTCAAGTACCCGGGGTAAGAACCTGATCACTACCTTTCCCTAGCCGTGACTATTAAAGAGTCCACTCGATTGGTAGCAGCCCCCGTGCCAAACATTGTCACATAATAAATTTTTGTGGAGCCATGCTCCCATATTCATCACATAACACAAGCACGAGGTACCAACGGTGTGTCCGGTGCCCGGTAAAAATAGTCATGGCCGCCTATCCAAGCACAACCCCGTCCCGAGAGTGACCACGCCACTCCCGTCACTAGTAATGCGGGCATCCATGCTAGCACGAACTAGGTAATCAATAATGCCCTTTCCCATATAAGGGTAGAGTGGTTGCGCATGTTTGGTTGGGACAGACGACAAATCTTAAATCTTATCCGTCTCTGGAAACAACACATTCACCATGCCTCAGTACGCTACCTCTCCATTAAGTAGCGACCTAGCTCAACATCATCTCCCAGGGGTATCAGTGGCACCCACTGGGACTTTCGAAAGTATGTCAACCACACTTGTTTCTTTCAATGCATAACCCTGCCCCGTTTGCGTAGCCAACTACTATAGCATATATCTACTTTCCACCAACATGACCCTAAGCAAGGGTAGAGTCATGAACAATGCAAGTATCAACGGAGTATGCAATGGAGGAAAGCCTAGCAAGGTTGCCATTCAAGATATCATGCATTCGATGAAACAACGGGAAATGCTATTACGATGTAAAAGGGTTCATCATGGTCAAAGGGCTGCTTGCCTGGCTCAACAAGGTCCTCAGGGTCTTCAAATGTCTCTGGTCCCACTCCTTCGTCAACGTTGTAATCTAATGTCGCAAAATAATGGCACACAATAAGGTAATAGCACAAAACAGAAAAATAAAAGTGCTCATACAAATGTCAACTTATTTTTGTTAAATAATGGAGTGAAAACTAAGAATGCAAAAATTCTTAGTTTTAGATTTGGAGTTATAGAATAGGAGAAATGGATTTCCAGAGAGGAATATGAATGCTCAAATTTGAATCTAAATTTGAACAGTACAGAAAAGTTTGATGGATTTGTATGAAAGTTGCACCATTAAATAGGTTGGATTATTACAAGAATTTAGGAGTTGGAATCATTCCATTTGGACAAATATTTATCCCTGTGGAACTTTTAGAAGATTAACAAAAAAACAAAAGGAAAAAGCCAGCTGACTGGCTGGGCCAGATCCGCCCGCAGCTGGGCCGGTCCGCAGCCCAGCCGACCTGGGCGAGCCGAGGCGCGCGTGCTTGCCTGGGTTTAAACCCGACAGGCGGGGCCCAGCCGCCAGCGACAGAGAGGGAGGAGGGAGAGAGGTGAGGATGACAGGCGGGCCCCCTGTCATCTTCAACTTCGCGACCAGAGGGGTTGGCGAGCTCACCGGCGATGATGCAGGGCACGAAGAGGCTAGCCGAGGGCACTGCTGAACTCAGCGTCGAGTCGCCGTTCGGGTGGTGCCGAAGTTGGTCGGAGGGAGGCGGTGGTTCGCTGGCGATGAGGTCCCGCGGCGGAGAAGCTTCGGGAGGTGATCGCCTGGGCTGTCCCTTGCTGCAAACGGATCGGGAGAAGGAGGGGAAAGGGTCAGGGTCTTGCTGCAGTTTCAAAGAGAAGGAAATGAGGGCCGGAGGAGGCTGGTACTACGAGATCAACGGCGACCCGAGCGGCGGGGCTCCGATCGATCCCGAGCACAGGGGCTCCAGGAGGAGGGTTGGATGGTGGAGGGGGACGATTAGGGAGTTGTGAGGGTGAGCGGTGGTGAGAGAAAGGTCTGGGGGAGGCTTAAATAGAAGGGGGCGACGATGCATGGTGGGCCCATGTGCCCGCGAGGTTGTAGCCGTCACTGGAGGCCACGGGAGCCCGCGAGGGTGAGTCAGGGGCATTTGTGGGGATGGTCTACGACCAGGGGGAGGAAGAGAGAGAGAGCGGGGGAGTGCCAAGGGCGTCGCGTGTGTGAGCTCGCTCATTGGAGCTCTCGCGCGGCCATGGCGTGCGTGTGAGGGAGGCCAGCGGAGGTAGAGAAAGGAGGGGGGAGACCACGTAGCGTATCCCGGACGGCGAGGTGCGTCGTCGGGCGTGCGGGGGAGAGCCGAGGTGGCCGGAGGCATCAGGCAGAGGGCGGCTACAGTGCTTTGGTGCACTGTAGCGTGCTCCAGAGCGTGCATATGGTCGGCATGGCCATTTTAAAAGGTAAAGGGCATGTCCACTTGTGTCCTAGAGCTTCCTTGGATGCTCTAGAGTGGTTAGGAGCTAGGTGGGGTGCTGTATATCGAAATGGGAGAGAGAGGGGGTGTTGCCATGGGTGAACAGAGAGTGAAAGAGACGGGTTTTACCCCCAAATAATTGAGCTGTTGAAGAAGGAGAATTACTGGAGGTAGGAGGTGATCAGGGGCAGCTGTGGTAAAAATTTGAGCTCATGGAGAATAGTGGAAGAGGTCAAAACTGTGGTTTTGGTAAAATAGCAGAAGGTGTTTGATGCAAGTTTGGGCTAGTTGCACTAATCTCCTCCTTGTGGCACTTGGTAGGAGTGATGAACATGATCATGTGACAATGTGGTAGAAATTTGGGCTCATTCAGAGAAAGTTGCCAATGTAACTTTGGCAAACCCTAGAAATCAACAGAAATGGATTTGCTTAGATCTAGCCAAGCTAATCAATTCTCCTTGATGCACCACTTGGTGTAGTGTCATAATTTGGAGATTATAGCATGTCCAAAAAAATTGAGATCAAAAGGAGACAGTTGGCAATGTAGAGTTGCTCAAATTTGGATCTGGACTGGAATGGGTTTTGGGCACTTTTGTGAACCAAAACTATTTTCATTGTTATGAAACTTTTCAAGATCATCACATTAGGAATATGTGACTTGCCAGAATTTTCCTGGATTTATTTGACTATATTTCTTTCACAAATATTTCAAATCCTTGAATTATACAGAAGTGGTTTTGGAGGGTTTTGTCCAATATTTTGGTCATGACCATGTGTTGAAACTCATATATATGGACAATATATGTCCACTGAGTCTCTCTAAATTTTCTCAAATATTTTTGAAACATTAAAATAATTTTAACCTATTAAAGACCATTTCTGGGCTTAAGAAAAAGCCTTTAAATAAAATAGCAAAATAACTTTGAAAATAATATTTTTGTGGTTTTAGGGAGTCCTATATCTAATAGGATTCAAATATAAATTTTGAAAGATTTTTCACATCCCAAATTAAGTACTTGTAGTTCAAGCCTTAACTCTGGGGTTTTTGGAAAACCTAATTTAGAAAATACTTTTGGCCAAATTATTTTTGCAAGAAAATACAATTATGACATATACACATGGCATGATCATTGAGCAAAGTTTTGGATCAAGGAGAAGGAGTATAAGAGTTGGAGGATTTATTTGATTTTTAGAGCACTTGCAAACAACAACCAAAAATCCAAATCAAGCAAAGTCCAAAACACTCAAAAGTTTTTGTCAAACCACATTTTATCATGATTTATTAGCTTAAGTGTTGTGGCATGAAAATCGGGGTGTGACAGACCTACCCCCTTACAAGAATCTCATCCTCGAGATTCCCAAACTAGGCGCGGAAAGGAATACGGAAACTTGGATCTGGGGTTGTCTTCACGTCCTCACGCTACTTCTACTTCCGTGTGGTTGCTCCGCTGAACCTTGAAGTACTTGATGGTACATCTTCATGTGTGACGTTCTGCTTGATCCAGGTTGCAAATGGGTATCTCGCGTAGGTCAGGTCGGGCTGGAGGTGGATGGCTCGGTGATCGATGTCCTTGTAGAGATCTGGCTAGTTAGGAAGTTGGAATTTTTTTGGAGTTGTGACGCATGGAAAACGTTGTGCACATCGGGTAACTCAGGAGGCAACTCCAGCTGGTAACCGTCTTCTCTTCATCTTGTAGTGATCTCGAAGGGGGTCGATAATCTTGGTGTGAGCTTCCCTTGGAAATGCCTAGTTCCTTTGAGAGGAGTGGCTCGCAGTTACACATGGTCTTCGATGCGGAAGTTTACTTCTTGATGACGGTGGTTGGTATAGTTCTTCCTCCTTGACATGGCAGTCTTCAAATGTTCCCTAACCAGCTGAACAACTCTTCTTCCATCTTCGGGTAGAGGAGAAGGTCACCAAGTAATGATGACACCCAACTTGTCCAAGTACTCCATGAAGACTTTGTTCACGAGGTACATAAAGTAGGCTGGGGTATTGGTGGTGGTCACGGTTGAGTGTTGGCCAAGGTCTTCTCGATCTAGAATCAAGGCCCAAGGTCATGATCCGACCATGTTGTGGCTTGGTAGGGCTTAAGGGTTTCAAGGATTCTAGGGTGCGAGTGAACGTTTATCATATTATACTTGAGCATAGTTTCTGTGATGCCAATTGTTCTATCTAGTCCTCTAAACAAATCACCTTATACCACCGAAAGCATCATTTCATATAGGTCAACTTCAATCACCACTCATGCTATTCATATCCTCATGACTCCCGAGAGGAGGTCTAACAAAATCATATATGTCCGCTATCCCCAAACTCATATGTATGGTTATCCTCATGTAGAGATCCATGGATAGAACATACAAGCTGCTAAGCTTGAATTGAACATCACAATCCAAGTACTCGGCTTATTCTTCGAAGGTTCATGATAGTGCATCTCTATCCTAAGGAAACACGGCGTATACCAAATCCAAAATCTTGTTTCCTTTCCTATGAATTAACTCCAACGTCCCATTAATTTTATCAGTTACTACATGATCCATCAATTCTAGAAATCCAATGTCTATGGTGTTCCTCATGATCTTCTAATGTCCTATAATCCCCAAATACTTGAAAGGGCTGTCCTTACTATAGTAAGTCCACCAATTTCCATTATCGGGATCAAGTAATCTCCAACGTCAAGCTTATATAGATCCCTAAATCAGTTATTGATAACAATCCAATTTTCCTAGCTTATCGTCCACCGAGAAACATGGTATCATGATCGAGATCATCAGACTAAATCCAATCTACTCCGAACCATGTAGTCCCATTTATCATCAACACCCATTAGGATCACCTATTTAAATCCAAATCTCATGCCCAACGAGAATTTCTACTATTCCTCCAAGTCATTTTCGTATCATCACCAATTTCCTATCAATATCCCCTGGTTAAGTCAAATCCTTATACTCCCAAGAATTACAGCTTGTGATCATAATTGTCCTACTAAATCCAATTTACTCCACAGTGATGAAAGCTATGCTACTCTATTACCATGATCCCACCAAGGTCATCTATCAGCATGATAGCCTCATATTCCACCAAAGAGTCTCAAATTTTTCCTCAAGGTCACAGATATAACCTTATCAAGTCATTTGTTCTCAAATTGGTCTTCCCTATGGCATTGTCAGTTCTGGTGCTATCTTAGGATGATAATGTGCTCATTCACTATGCCCACTAGTTCCGCAATGAACCCAATGATGAGCAAAGGTTACTGAAGCTTAACTGGTTCTCTTGCAATTTTGTAGTTAAGCACATGGTTAAGGATTCGAGCTGGGGTATCTCGTAAAGTCTCGAAGGGTCTGGGGATGGGTTTCAAATTTTGAGGGGTAAACATAACTCTACGGGGTTGCACTTGGTCGAGGAGGCTATAACAAAAGTCTTCAGTGCTAGTTGGTTGCCGAGGTGGAATCCCTGGCGCATCTTGTCTTGTTGGCCTTCAGTTGACAAGATAGGTGAGAGGGATGAGTAGCATAGAGGAGGTGCCTAAAGGGGGTTCTATAGTGCAAGTGCAACAAACAAGTGCCGAAAGGGCCACACACATTCATTAAGATAAGATAGGTGATATAGTCATGTACTTGTTGCCTAGGGAAAAAGTGCAACTTATATCGAAACACAACAGATAAAAACAAACAACACACAACATGGTTTCATTTGAACCATCATATGGACTCGACTTCGCATAGGGGGTATGTCGTGGAATTGTCACGGCAGATGTCCTAGCAGTAGGACTTAGTCGAGGAGCCATCGCAACAGGGTTAGCTTAAAGGGGTTAAACGGGACAAAGGACACAAGGAGTTTATACTGGTTCGGCCCCTTGCGGTGAAGGTAAAAGCCTAGTCCAGTTGAGGTGGTATTGCTTATGTCTCGATTACCAGGGAGCGAATATGCTTGACCTAGCTTTCGATCTCTTTTTCCCTAAGTCGCCGCCGGGTCGTCCCTTTATATACATAGGTTGACACCCGGTGGCTCACGGAGTCCCGGCCGGCTCATAAACAACGTGTCCGACTCGGTGACTAACTGTACATGCCTTATAATACAAGTCATACACATACGTCGGTTTACACTTGTTTGGGCCTTAAGTCGCCCTTGGGCTTCAGGCCCTCGATGAGTCCGCGTAATGAACTACCGTCTTAAGCATCTTCATGGGCTTTGTCATATGAACCGCCAGGGGCTTAACCCGGCCCCTCCTGGGCGGGTTAAACCCAATAGTTATATCCCCAACATTAGGCCCCAGGTTGATTTGAACTTGTTCATATCAATCTTCAACACTTAGGGGAAAAAATTCCTTCCTCATTACTCTTGTGAAACCTTGTAACTCGCCGTGATGTCATCCTCTAGGATCATGGTAACCCGCCGTGACGTCACTTGCCATTAATACTGCACAAGACTCAAATCTTAATAAATCTTCTCTTTTAATGAATCTCCGAAAATCGTGGCATCTGCGCCATCATATCCATTTTTTGGCCTCCTCGATTCCCGCGTATGTCACTTATCCTTTTATCTTATAAATAGGACCGTGGGTCCCTTTCACTTTCCCCCCTTGCCTCTTCGTCTCTGTCTTGCCAGCTCGTGATGCCCTAGCACTCGAGCTCTGCCGCCACCGTCGGCCTTCACCTCTGCTCCAACAACGGCCGCTGCATCGACCTGATCTGACCAGATTTCGTCCCGTGCACCTCCGCTATTCAACAGCCCTGGTTAGTTCTCCTTCTTCCTTCTCCCATAGATCCGTTAGGGTTTCAACAAGTTCGTCAGAGTTCATCTTCGTTTTCCACTGCAGTTTGCGATTTTGATTCGAACTTGGTGCTCCTCCTATACCGTAGTAACCATAGCACTCCTTTTTACTATTTAGAACACCTCCTCTACATAAGAAAACCGATCTAGACCCATGAACTGCTTGAGTACTGGTATTTTAGGTCTAAATATTTTTTCATTAACTGAAGTGTCGCAGATCCAAGATCATAGCATCAATCTGTGAAACTTGTTTTTCTCAACACTTAGTGATTTTTCCATCCTCAGATCTGTACTTTCAATATCTGTCTGGGTGGCTTAACTCAGAAATAGTTACCTGCCAGGTATCATTAGTCCCCTCTTAAGCCGCCAATGGTTCTTTGTAACTTTGTAATGCCAATTTCCGGCTTAGCACCTATTCATGCTTCATTATTGTTTGCTTTTTAACCATAAGCCGGCTTAACCATGTAATCTTGAACCAGCCTAATCTTTCTCTCAGATCATTGAAAATAAATGGCTAAGACATATACGTCTTGCAATTGGGTCAAATCTCGGATTACCGAAGAAGAACTGAACAACTTTGTCGCCACTGGCGCTTTAGCCAAAAAAGAGATCATCCATTGGAGAGCTCCTGGTGAAGAAGTTCCTCCTCAACCAAAAGATGGAGAAGTGATTGTTTTTGCTGATCACTTGGGCCGAGGGTTCAGCCCACCTGGCTCAAAGTTTTTCCGTGACGTGCTTCATTTCCTCCAATTGCACCCTCAAGACATCGGACCCAACTCCGTATCTAACATCTGCAACTTCCAAGTATTCTGTGAAGCTTACCTTCAAGAAGAGCCCACAGTTGACTTATTCAGGGAGTTCTATTACTTAAACCGCCAAACAGAGTTTGTCGACGGGCCATGCCAAGAACTTGGTGGAGTCTCAATTCAAAAAAGGAAAGAAGTCAGCTTTCCCCATGCCAGGCTCCACAGTCACCCCAAAGATTGGAACCAAACTTGGTTCTATTGTCAAGATACATCTCCAGCCGGTGAGAATCCTCTACCAGGTTACCGTGACCACCGACTTAGCAATAAACATCCACTCCCCCAATAGCTTGATGCAAAGGAACAGTCCAAGTACGCACCAGCCTTTTCAAAGCTCAGAGCCTTTATGGCCAATGGCTTAACCGGTGTTGATTTTTTTCGATGCTGGCTGTCTTGGAGTATCTTGCCATTAAGCCGTCGCCCCGGCTTAATGTGCGAATACACTTGTGACAAAAAAGATCCTCAGCGCCATTGTGACATTCAACTGTCTGATGCGGAAATTACCGAAGCCACTAAAAAATTGCTGAATGAGCCTGTAAAGGAGTGCAACAAAACCGGACTTAGTCCTTTCTGCACTTTCAACAAGCCGCCTGCTATAAGATTTGCACATCTTCTGCTTAACTCATATTTTGATGCCTACTTATAACGTTTTCAATCTTAACAGGCTGACGATCCATTTTGGAAGAGGAAAACGCAGGATAAGCCGGCCAAACCGGCTCGGACCAAAACCAAAGCCACCAAGAAAGCTACCAAGAAGGCCACCGACTTAAACACTGATGATGACAATGATAATGAGTCAGAGGTAGAACTTGACTCCCTTGGCTCCTTTTTTGTACATCTCATTAACAATGATTGTTATCAGGACGACGCAGAGGCCAGCCGTGCAGGTGACGCAGAGGTAACTATTCTTTCCTCCGGCTCAGAACCTCTGCCAACACAGAAAACTCGACAAGCAAGCCGGAAAGTAAGCTTTTCTCACCCTCTAGCTCACTTGGATCCCAACTTTCTTTTGAAGAAACAACAATATGAGGCTCGCCGAATCACCCGGCATAGTGGTGGACAAATCACCTCCTCTGGCTTACCGAATACACCGGTTTGCAAACGCCGCCTAGAGGTCTTTCCTGCTGATATACCTTATCCCAAGGCGGGTCGTTTTCGACAACCTCTTAACCCGTCTGTTGGGGATATAACTATTGGGTTTAACCCGCCCAGGTGGGGCCGGGTTAAGCCCCTGGCGATTCATAAGACAAGGCCCATGAAGATGCTTAAGACGGTAGTTCATTACGCGGACTCATCGAGGGCCTGAAGCCCAAGGGCGACTTAAGGCCCAAACAAGTGTAAACCGCCGTATTTGTATGACTTGTATTATAAGGCATGTACAGTTAGTCACCGAGCCGGACACGTTGTTTATGAGCCGGCCGGGACTCCGTGAGCCACTGGGCGTCAACCTGTGTATATAAAGGGACGACCCGGCGGCGACTTAGGAGAGAAGAGCTCGAAAGCTAGGTCAAGCGGATTCGCTCCCTGGTAATCGAGACATAAGCAATACCACCTCAACTGGACTAGGCTTTTTACCTTCACCGCAAGGGGCTGAACCAGTATAAACTCCTTGTGTCCTTTGTCCCGTTTAACCCCTTTAAGCTAACCCTGCTGCGATGGCTCCGCGACTAAGTCCTACTGCTAGGACATCTGCCGTGACAATTCCATGACAGTTGGCGCCTACCGTGGGGATAGCGCACGATGGTTTCGAGTTCTTACAGGGCAACTTTGAAGGGATCAAAGGATACGCTGTAGGCCGGATGACCAAGAGTCGTCGCGGCAAGCTTGACATCGATGACGCAGGCTGGGGCCCCAAGGCCGGCTCAATCGAGTATGGGTACCGGGTCTCCTTCGGCGGGGTTCACGTCTTCATCGGCAAGATCGGCGAACCGGGCCCTGAGCCGGACATCTGCACCGACATCGTCGAGACGGCTCAGCGTGCGCAACCCGCCCGGGTTCAACCCGCCGTGAAGCACGCCTTCGTTGGATTCATCCATGGGGCGGAATTTGAGGACGGATTCGTGTCTGGCGGTGAGACGGCCATCTATTCTGATGGAGAGTCGTCCACGGGCGAGACTACTTCATTGTATCAACTACAAGACGGCAGGCTTGGGGGCTATTCTGATGGCGATAGTATTCCGGACCCCCATGAGCCGCCGAACCGGGTCGCGATTTTCATGGCCGGTACACAGCCAGGGCAGAATTCTACGACGGCAGCAGCAATGATTTCCGGATCAGCAGCAGCAACGGCGGCCGGGGCAGGAGGCCCTGTGCGCCCGCCGGCTCAGGTCTTGTCCGACTTATTGGACACTTTGACAACATTGTTGACAACGGAGGTTAATCCGGAAAATCAAGCTCATCATAACGCGGAAGTTGCGAAACTGCGAGATGGGATCGCTCAGGCCAAGGGAGATCTGGCGGCTGAAGACACAAGGATGACTGCGGAGCGGGCTGCTCTGGATGCTCAGGCACAACGGATCCAGGCTGATTCCTTTCGGCTCTCGTTGGATCAGAATGCTTCAAACGAAATCATGAGGAGAAGGCACCGGAGTCGTCTGCCTCCAGATCTGGACTCCTGTGTCCAAGAAGAGGGCGAGTCGACAACTCATTGGGTACGTCGGGTCTCGACTATCCTGCACTCATCGGATCGTATCAATGCCAGCTCAGCAGTCTTAATGTTAGAGAAGAATTGCCGTTTTGCGCCCCTTAAGCAGAAGCTAGGGCGACTCAAGCGCCATTGCAGCGACATGGGTGAGCTAATGGCGGCTCTAGTTAAATATGCCAACTCTGATAGTACCAAGGACCCCGAGTCTGACGATGAGAAGCCGGGAAAGGGAAAGAAGGGTAGCAACGCCAAGGGGCAGCAGCATAACCCGACGAATCAGGGGGGCAATGGTAAGCGCAAGGCTGATAACAATTTGGATTTTGTGGCTAATACCAACACGCAGAATAATGGTCAGTGTCGTAAGGGTAGGCCCCCCCCACGGGTTGGGGGGGTCAAGTTTTGATCTCGAACGGCAGCTGAATCAGCCCTGCTCAAGGCATGGTACACGGGAGAGGCCGTCCACTCACCTCTGGAAAGATTGCTTCATTATGAAGGAGTACAGAAACTCCAATCTTTTTCAAGACAATCATGGGCCCGGCGGTGGCTCAGGTTCCGGCTCACACGGTCCGGGTTACGGTGGTGGCGGCTCTAATTCCGGTTCTCAAGGCCAAGGAAATCAGGGTGGTTACAACCAACAGAATAATCAGGGGAATCAGCAGCAGCAATCTGGTTATCAGAGTAACCCGAAGCAGTTGAATAGTGGGCAGTACCACGTTTTCACTACAAATCTATGCAAGCGGGATCAGAAGCTACATAAGAGGGCAGTGAACGCCGTTGAGCCGGCGGTTCCCCGTTACTTGCGATGGTCTGAGCAGCCCATTGTATGGAGTCGTGAGGATCACCCGCCCCGGGTTGATAATCCGGGTCACTTGGCGCTGGTGGTGGCACCTCAGGTTGGAGGATACAAATTCACCAAGGTACTCATGGACGGGGGTAGCAGCATCAATATTCTTTATTATGAAACTTTCCGTCGCATGGGATTAACTGATAAAAATCTGAAGCCGTCGAACACTGTTTTTCACAGTGTAGTGCCTGGTAAGTCGGCATACCCAGTTGGTAAAATAGCTCTGGAGGTGGCTCTTAGAGATGAGTATGATTCCAGGTCTGAGACATTGACCTTTGAAGTGGTTAAGATCCAGAGCCCTTATCATGCTCTGTTTGGACGGCCGACTTACGCTAAGTTCATGGCAAGGCCTTGTTATGTTTACTTATAGCTGAAGATGCCGGGTCACAAGGGCACTATAACAGTGCATGGGAGTCGCAAGATAGCCTTGGAGTGTGAAGAAGGTGACGCTGCATATGTTGAGTCTGTCTGCGCAACAGAGGAATTAAAGTTTTATAAAGACAATGTTGACCCGGCAGATATGACATCTTTGAAAAAGCCAACTACGGAGCATGATCCGGTCTTGAAGTTTAAGTCGGCAGATGACACTAAGCTGGTTGACTTTGTTCCTGGCGACTCATCCAAGCAGTTCAGCATCAGTGCTAATCTGGATCCGAAATAGGAAAGCGCGTTCATCGAGTTCATCCGTGAGAATCGGGACATCTTTGCATGGAAACCTTCTGACATGCCAGGTGTACCGAGGGAACTCGCTGAGCACACTCTTAATATTGATCCAAAGTTTAAGCCGGTTAGGCAATTCCTTCGTTGTTTCAATGAAGAGAGGCGTAAGGCCATTGGAGAAGAAGTGGCCCGGCTCTTGGCGGCTGGGTTCATTGTTGAAGTTTTTCATCTTGAGTGGTTGGCTAACCCGGTGTTAGTACTCAAGAAGAATGGCACTTGGCGTATGTGTGTGGATTACACAGATTTAAACAAAGCTTGTCCGGCTGATCCTTTTGTTCTCCCCCGTATTGATCAGATTATTGATGCTACGGTGGGTTGTGAGTGTTTGAGCTTTTTGGATGCTTATTCTGGTTATCATCAGATCAAGATGGCAGTTAAAGACCAGGAGAAGACATCTTTCATCACTCCGTTTGGGGCCTTCTGTTATGTGTCTATGCCTTTTGGGCTCAAGAGCGCCCAGGCGAATTACCAACGGTGTGTGCAAAATTGCCTTCATGATCAGATCGGGCGTAATGTTCACGCTTACGTGGATGATATTGTGGTGAAGTCCAGAAAGAAAGAGACCCTGATTGATGATTTGAAGGAGACTTTTGACAATCTCCGGGTTTATAAGATGATGCTTAACCCGGCCAAGTGTGTTTTTGGGGTACCAGCTGGCAAGCTTTTGGGTTTCCTGGTTTCAGAACGGGGTATTGAAGCTAACCCGGAGAAGATAAAGGCTATCACCTCTTTGGCTAAACCAGCGTGTATTAATGATGTTCAGCGTTTGGCGGGTCGTATTGCGGCCTTAAGCCGGTTCATAAGCCATTTGGGTGAGAAGGCCATCCCACTTTACCAGATGATGAGGAAGACAGATCACTTTGTTTGGAGTAATGCTGCTAATCAGGCATTTGAAGACTTGAAGAAACAGTTGGCTGAGCCGCCCGTTCTTGCTGCTCCTATTGATAAAGAGCCTTTGCTGTTATATGTGGCTGCTAATAGCCGAGCTATCAGTGTAGCCGTTGTGGTGGAAAGGAAGGAGCCAGGCAAGGAGTATCCGGTTCAACGGCCGGTTTACTACATCAGTGAGGTACTTATTGAGTCCAAGCAGAGGTATCCGCATTGGCAGAAGCTCGTCCATGGGGTATTCATGGCTAGTCGAAAGCCCAATCAATATTTTCTGTGTCATCCCATCATTGTGGTAAGTTCTGCCCCCTTAGGGGATATCATCCAAAACAGAGAAGCCATAGGTCGGGTAGCCAAGTGGGCCATTGATCTTGGGCCTCATGGTTTGAAGTATGTGCCTCGCACGGCTATCAAGTCGCAAGCACTTGTGGATTTTATCAATGATTGGATAGAATTGCAGATGCCTGAGGAAAGGACGGATAACACATATTGGACTATTCACTTTGACGGATCCAGAGAGTTGGAAGGCTCGGGGGCTGGAGTCGTCTTAACTTCCCCACGAGGTGATAAATTCTCTTATGTTCTACGGTTAATGTTCCCTTGTACTAACAATGCAGCTGAGTATGAAGCCCTGCTCCATGGTCTTCGGATGGCTAAGGAAATGAACTTAAGCCAGGTGAGGTGTTTTGGCGACTCAGATTTAGTGGCTCAGCAAGTCTCTGGCACTTGGGATTCTAAGGATCCACTCATGGCGGCTTATCGCCGAGAGGTTGATGCTATTGCGGGTCACTTCAAGGGTTATCAAGTTGAACATGTTGATCGCAGGAAAAATGAGGCAGCTGATGCTTTAAGCCGGTTAGGGTCTCAGCGTAAGCCGGTGCCACCTAACACTTTCGTGGATTTCCTGCATAACCCTTCTGTCAAGTTGCCTACAGAGGAGGATCTTGCTATTCCTGACCCGGAAGCACAACTGGTGGCGGCTCTTCATGCTATTCCTGATTGGACAGTTCCATATTTGGCTTATATGACACGGGGCAAGTTACCTGAGGATGAAACTTTGGCCAGGCAGATAACCCGACGGTCCAAGTCAATGACTACTGTTCATGGAGAGTTGCATCATCGCAGTGTCACAGGGGCGTTTCAACGTTGTGTTTCTCCTGAAGAAGGCTGTGAGATTTTACGAGAGATTCATGAAGGAGATTGTGGTCATCATGCCGGTTCTAAATCTCTTGTAGCCAAGGCTTTCCGTCATGGATTTTATTGGCTGACGGCTCACGCTGATGCCGAGGATCTAGTTAGTAAATGCGATGGTTGTCAGAAATTCTCACGACGAGCTCATGTGCCGGCTCAAGAATTGAGGATGGCTCCAATTACTTGGCCGTTTGCAGTCTAGGGGCTTGATATGGTTGGGCCTTTCAAGAGGTCCAAGGATAAAAAGACACACCTCTTGGTGGCGGTTGACAAGTTTACAAAGTGGGTTGAGGCAGAGCCGGTCAGTAAATGTGACGCGGCAACGGCAGTTCAATTCATCAAAAAGGTGATTTTCCGTTTTGGTTTTCCCCACAGTATTATAACTGATAATGGCACTAATCTATCCAAGGGTGCTATGAAAGTATTTTGTCAACGTGAGCATATCCGTCTTGATGTATCATCAGTGGCTCACCCCCAGTCTAATGGTCAAGCTGAGAGAGCCAATCAAGAGATCCTGAGAGGCATCAAGCCCCGGCTTATGGTTCCTTTGCAAAGGATGCCGGGTTGTTGGGTGGAGGAGTTACCCTCAGTGATATGGAGTATCAATACTACCCCCAATAGATCTATGGGTTACACGCCTTTTTTCATGGCTTACGGAGCTGAGGCGGTTCTCCCTAGTGACATCCGTCATGACTCGCCCCGGGTGGCGGCTTATGTTGAAGCTGACAATGAAAAAGCACGTCAGGATGCACTTGACCTGTTAGATGAGGAGCGTGACCTTGCAGCGTCTCATTCGGCGATTTACCAACAAGATCTGCGCCATTATCACAGCCGTCGGGTTAAAACCAGAACCTTTCAAGAAGGTGACTTGGTACTCCGGCTTATCCAGGATCAATTATGCACAAGCTATCCCCACCTTGGGAAGGGCCTTTTGTGGTCAGCAAAAATCTGAACAATGGATCATACTACCTTATCGATGTTCGAGACCGTAAGGACTCACGCACGTCGGAGGAGGAGACCCGTCGGCCGTGGAATATTGCTCATCTTCGGCCTTACTATACCTGAGCCACCGGCTCTCCTGATGTACATATTTTGACAATGTATATATTACAATCAACATAATAAAGCCGGCATTCCTGATAATTTAGGGCCTCTGTCGTTTCATTTCTCAGAAATTGAGTCTTTATTACTACATTATATGGTTATTTAAAGGCTTGATGCCGAGTTACTGGGGCCGAAGAGAGTTTGTTGCACAACACAACTCAAACATAGGTACCCAGTGAGCACAACTCAGAAATATATCACTTGGGGGCTTCCTGCTCATCGAGCATAGCTATGATTACCCTTGTTGATCCGGCGTATACGCCTGGAATATCATGTTACTCGGGGGCTCTTTGTTCAACGGACAAGAGTTTTTATGACCCTTGTAACAGGCTTAAAAGCCAGGCTTGGAAGCCAGGTGTATTCACCTAAAAACCCGGGTTATCCTGCCTTTTTAAGTCTGCCACTCCGCTCAGGTAATCCTGGAACGACCCGCCTTACTTTTGACAAGGCAATCTTATACAGACCCTGAACTTGTCAAAGTTAAAACGACGATTGGTTGTGTGAGGTCCGGCTTATAAGGTTTGTATGAAGGTTTAACTCAGTGGCTGTGCGGCCCTTGAAAGCACTTCCGTTATAGGCCTGGCCGCCTATGAAAGCCTTGATTTTTTGTTGTTTGATTTGAGCGTTTTGTTCTTTTTTCTGTGACTTATTAATACATGGTTAAAAGCCTATGAGGGTTATGATGCCTTATGGTTTATACATGAGACTACCCGGTGTTTATTAACCCGGCCTGGCTTTGGACTGTAAGTCGCCAGTATATGATGATATTAAATACTTGGAAGTGTTGTGCTCCGAGTTTCGGGATATTCCCCCTTGCTGCATACGACGTTGTAAGACGGCAGTATATGACAATTAAGAAGGGCATTATGTGCTCAATCTTTTACTTACTGCACTGGTATGATAAACCGGTAGTATAATCGAATATTACAGTCACCAATGGTTTACATAGGGTATTATGACCCGTCCCGCGGTAAACCGCCAGGACACTTGTGATCTGTTTGTATGCAAGAACAGACTCAAGGTGATGGTATTATAAGCATAACAGATTTTACTTTGGCGGATCAACAATGTTTGCACAACAAAACATGCACGATGGCATGGCAGATCAAGAGTTTCAACTGGCCTATTACAAAGGCATCTGATGCCCCAAAGGAATAACTATCTTAGCAGTTTTGGCAGAAAAGTAGACATTAAGCCGGCCAACGGCTTATGATTCTTGGCCCTGCTGAGCTGAAAATTGCGGATCATCCAGCGCCGGCTCATCTTCTCCCTCTTCACCCAATGGCTGGAAGTCAGTGGTTGCCCAGTCGATCTCGGTTAAAGCTCTGAATACAGCTTCATCAATTATAAGTGTCGATGGATCAATATCAGGGGCATAAGTGTGCTTACGGATCGGAGGAGTCAGGCCAAGAACATCGTGAGTCGGTGCTTTGATCTTCTTATTAATGTGTAAGATCAGTATCTGCAGCCAGTTTACTAGCCAGAGGACGCATTTCCCTCATAATGGCGGCGAAGTCATCTGCGCTGAAGAGTGACCCATCCTCTTTTATGCTCGGGCAGCTGTTTGCTAAGTCTGCCGGTTCAAGGTCAGCTAGCCACGCTTTGGCCCGGGTTAGCGAGGTCAGTGCACCGGCTCTCGCAGCTGAGTTCTTCAACTCTTCAATCCGCTCAGGCAGCATCGATAGCTTCTCTAATGTATCCTTGATAAGGGTTGGAGCCGGTTTGTTGTGAGTCGCTGAGCAGATAACCCGTTGTGTGCCAGTATATAACTGTCCTATGAGCGTATAGGCGGCTTTCAATTTTTTCCGCATATCTGAGCCAAGATGTGTAACCCGGGGTCCTGTTTTCATCAAGGACATTTGTAAGGCGGAGCACATCGGTTAGCATATGTTAAAAAGATTAATAGATATTTACCAAAAATGGCAGCAGTCATGGTATTTATTTGCAGTTTTAAGCCGGCAAGCTCTACAGTTACCGGTTTAAGGGCTGCTTCAGCATCTTCAGCCCTCTTCAGCAGGGCTGCTTTCTCTGTATCCCAACCAGTTTGTTCAGCTTTGAAACTTTCCTTCAATTTTTCCATCGCTGCTAAGGCACTAGTCAATTCATCCTTGGCCTTGGAGGTCTCTGCTTGTTGAGACTTGATATTTTCTTTAAGGTCGGTGACTTGGGATTCTTTACTGCTAAGCTCAGTCTACAAGAGGTAAAACAGTAAATGAGAGGCAATGAATTTATTGGAAGTCCTAAGCACAATACAGGTATCATACTTAGCACTTGGGGGCTAATGTCTATTGCTTCTTAAAACTACTATGAAGTCCCAAGCACAATACAAGTATTATGCTTGGCACTTGGGGGCTAATGCATATTGCTCTTGTCAAAAATGAACTCATTCACTGACCCGGACAAATGGTAATGATCCGGCCTACGAAGGTTATAAATGGGATTATGAATCTCCTGCAAGACGATTAGTCTCGACTCAACAGATTTGTAAAGCCGGCCCTTGGGGGCTACAGATGCAAAGTTGAAGTGCTGGTATTATAAAGTCCCAGTTCATATTGCAAATATAAACCGGCCCTTGGGGGCTACTAGAGTTGATCTATGCAGATGTTGAAGTTTACAACACATGTTATTCTATCATATCCAATAAACTTGACGGCTAAGGGGAAGAAGATTCATATAACAAGGAATTGCAGTGTTTACCTTATAGCGCTCCGTCATCAAGTTCACTAAGCCGACTTCAAAGTCACGGTTAGTGTACAGACGGTTTAAGTAACCAGAGTGGAGGTCTTGAGCACTGAAATGAATATAGCTCTCCAAGTCTGTTTTCCACTTGCCTTTATCTTCAGCACAAGTTTCTTCTTTAGCGCTGTGCTTAGATAAGACAGTAGGTTGACCCAGAGCTGTGAATCCAAAGCCGGTGACAACAACTCATGAGGCTTCTCCTCGGCAGGTTTGATTGGGCTGGGCGGCTTAGAGAGAGCCGGTTCAGTGTCCATATCATTTGGATAAACTTCATGATCTTGTGGTGGAGGATCATTAAGGGTAGCATTAGCAATTGGGCTAGCAGGTTCTGACTGTTGTTTTTCCAGTTCAGATTGGTTAGAATTGTTGACCGGCTTATTCATTTTAGCCTTCTTGTTGGGTTTTGCTTGGCCCCTGGGAATAAGAAACATAAAGAGGTCAGTATAAATGATAGATATAAGGTTTAAACAGTTGAATATATTTTTACCCAGGTACAGTCTTGAAAGCTGGGATCTGAGTTCCCGTTGACTCGCCAGAAGAAGAATGAGGAGTCCCCTGATAGTTTGAATCAGACGGGTTAAGAGGTTGTCGGAAACGACCCGCCTTGGGATAAAGTATATCAGCAGAAAAGACCTCTGACGGCATTTGCGAACCGGTGTATTCGGTAAGCCGGAGGAGGTGATTTGTCCACCACTATGCCGGGTGAATCGGCGAGTCTCGTATTGCTGTTTCTTCAAAAGAAAGTTGGGATCCAAGTGAGCTAGAGGGTGAGAAAAGCTTACTTTCCAGCTTGCTTGTCGAGTTTTCTGCGTTGGCAGAGGTTCTGAGCCGGAGGAAAGAATAGTTACCTCTACGTCACCTGCACGGCTGGCCTCTGCGTCGTCCTGATAACAATCATTGTTAATAAGATGTACAAAAAAGGAGCCAAGGGAGTCAAGTTCTACCTCTGACTCATTATCATTGTCATCATCAGTGTTTAAGTCGGTGGCCTTCTTGGTAGCTTTCTTGGTGGCTTTGGTTTTGGTCCGAGCTGGTTTGGCCGGTTTATCCTGCATTTTCCTCTTCCAAAATGGATCGTCAGCCTGTTAAGATTGAAAAGATTATAAGTAGGCATCAAAATATGAGTTAAGCAGAAGATGTGCAAATCTTACAGCTGGCGGCTTGTTGAAAGTGCAGAAAGGACTAAGTCCGGTTTTGTTGCACTCCTTTACAGGCTCATTCAGCAGCTTTTTGGTGGCTTCGGTAATTTCCGTATCAGACAGTTGAATGTCACAATGGCGCTGAGGGTCTTTTATGTCACCAGTGTATTCGCACATTAAGCCGGGGCGACGACTTAATGGCAAGATACTCCAAGACAGCCAGCACCGAAAAAAATCAACACCGGTTAAGCCATTGGCCATAAAGGCTCTGAGCTTTGAAAAGGCTGGTGCATACTTGGACTGTTCCTTTGCATCAAGCTGTTGGGGGAGTGGATGTTTGTTGCTAAGTCAGTGGTCACGGTAACCCGGTAGAGGATTCTCACCGGTTGGAGATGTATATTGACAATAGAACCAAGTTTGGTTCCAATCTTTGGGGTGACTGTGGAGCATGGCATGGGGAAAGCTGACTTCTTTCCTTTTTTGAATTGAGACTCCACCAAGTTCTTGGCATGGCCCGTCGACAAACTCTGTTTGGCGGTTTAAGTAATAGAACTCCCTGAATAAGTCAACTGTGGGCTCTTCTTGAAGATAAGCTTCACAGAATACTTGGAAGTTGCAGATGTTAGATACGGAGTTGGGTCCGATGTCTTGAGGGTGCAATTGGAGGAAATGAAGCACGTCACGGAAAAACTTTGAGGCGGGTGGGCTGAACCCTCGGCCCAAGTGATCAGCAAAAACAATCACTTCTCCATCTTTTGGTTGAGGAGGAACTTCTTCGCCAGGAGCTCTCCAATGGATGATCTCTTTTTTGGCTAAAGCGCCAGTGGCGACAAAGTTGTTCAGTTCTTCTTCGGTAATCCGAGATTTGACCCAATTACAAGACGTATATGTCTTAGCCATTTCTTTTCAATAATCTGAGAGAAAGATTAGGCTGGTTCAAGATTACATGGTTAAGCCGGCTTATGGTTAAAAGGCAAACAATAATGAAGCATGAACAGGTGCTAAGCCGGAAATTGGCATTACAAAGTTACAAGGAACCATTGGCGGCTTAAGAGGGGACTAATGATACTTGACGGGTAACTATTTCTGAGTTAAGTGTCAGGACCCCGATTCCAAGTCACATCGATCTAGCCGGTAACACCTCATATCACTTTGCGGCCTCACGCACGGTATTCCCACGGGTGTCGCCTTACCATGGCCCGGGACCGTTTGCGCCTTTTGGCTCACGTATATGATAGTGTCGCTAGCATCCATATGACAGAGAACCCGGGCCGACATGACTAGTCGTGAACCCAAAGTGGCACTAACTTACAGGGACAGGCATACATGACCCAGCAACGAACGTGTCGGTCATCAGCGAGTGAATTCAGGCTGTAGCAACTGGGCTAGCAGGACTCCGGGAATCCGGGCTGTAGCAGGCTAACAGGACTCCGAAAGACACCGCGTGACGTTTCCTCGAAGGGACAGACATAGGATCGAGGAAGGACACATGCCGGCCAGTCTAAGTGTTCCGGAGCAGTAGCAAGCTAACAGGACTCCAGTAAACCGGGCTGTAGCGGACTACCAAGGCTCAGTGGAAGCACCAGACTACATTTCCCCATAAGAGAGGCTACCAAGGATAAACAACTAGGTTGTCGGATCCCACACATACCAAGCATTTCAATCATTCACACAATATGCTGGATATGGGCAAATACAACATGGCATCACAACAAGACTCTACGACTCAGAGTATTTATTCATTAGGCTCCGAGGAGCCAAGTATTACAAACATGGGTCTCATGACCCAACATTCAGAGCATACAAGTCAAAGCACATGCGGAAGCCTATCATGTCTGAGTACAGACATCTACAAATGAAAAAGGCTGAGAAGCCCGGCTATCTACCAGATCCTGTCGAGGGCACAAGATCGTAGCTGAGGTAACAAGCTAAACGTCGAAGTCCACGTGGAACTACTAGCGAGACTGAAGTCTCTCTGCAAAACATAAAATAGGCAAACGTGAGTACAAATGTACCCAGCAAGACTTACATCAGAACTAACTACATATGCATCATTATCAACAAAGGGATGGTGGGGTTTAACTGCAGCAAGCCAGCTTTGACTCAGTGGCTATCTACGAATGCTGGTAACTCTTTTGAGGTGGCGCACACGAGTCCACATATTCACCATATCAATACACCACTATGGATCCGCTCCCGTCTCTCTACGAGAACGCCATCCATGGCACTCACGCTTATCTTGCGAGTTTTAGAGTATCCACTTTCACTTGTCTATGAACTGTACAGGCAACCCAGAAGTCCTTTACCGCGGACACGGCTATTCGAATAGATCATATTAACCCTGCAGGGGTGTACTTCTTCACACATGTTTCCACCACTTAGCGTCTGCACACGACATGTGCTCGGCAGACTTCAAGCGAAAGCCGACGTGGGTGTAGACCATGACCTAACTAACCACACAAGTCTCTAGTCCAGGTTTATCGCCTATTCGGGTTCCATCCGCAAGGAAATCCGGCCGGGGTGTCCTCAACGGCCCCAAACGATGTGTGCAGGGTTCCCGAGACACCAAACGGGCGACCCGGTACACCGTGCCATGGTGTATCTACCGCAACATAGCCCACCCCTAGGGTCAGCGCTACGCACGGCCCCCAACACATATCCTACAAACACCAGAAACTAGTTGCAACTCCTGGACAGAGGACAGGGGCGGTTAATAAGTCGAGCGGGGTCATATTTCAGGGCCCAACGTGTGGTAGTAGCTGTTCATGGATCACAGACACAGAACTCAGTTCCTGAGGACGGTTTCAATGAGACAACCCACCATGTACTCCTACATGGCCTCTCACCGCTACCATTACCAAATCGTGTTCACACACTTAGCTCTCAGCAGTAGGACATGTTCACAACTTTCCAATTCATCCCCGATGAATCAGACCTGACACAACTCTAAGCAATAGCAGGCATGACAAACAAGCATGAATGAGTAGGCACATCAGGGCTCAAACAACTCCTACTCATGCTAGTGGGTTTCATCTATTTACTGTGGCAATGACAGGTCATGCAGAGGAAAAGGGGTTCAACTACCGCAGCATGTAACAGCTGAATCGTTGTTGTCCTAATGCAGTAAAAGAGAGCAGAAGTGAGAGAGTGGGTTTGTATCGGAATGAACAAGGGGGTTTTGCTTGCCTGGCACTTCTGAAGATAATATAGTTCTTCATCGGTGTCATTGAACACGTCGTCGGAACCACGTCTACTGAGAGGGAGCAACCACCGGCAAACACAAGAGGAACCACAATCAATGTGATGCACATTCATATGAATGATATGTCATATTAAGGTACTGAATTGACCTAGTGCAACAGTTAGTCATATTCATTGAAGTGGAATTCAAACCTATAGCAAATTCCAATTCCAACTCCAAAACTAATTACTATTTATTCCATAATCATGAATTGTCCTATTCGGTGAGGTTAACTTGTTCAAACATGCATGAAAATGGTACAGATGGAAAGGTTGGATTTTTCTGATCCAAAAACATATATAAATCTTTGCATTTGGAGTTACAGATTAATTTCTATGAATTTTTGAAGTTTTGGGCATTTTCTGGAATTTTCTGATTATTTTAAATCCAGAAAATGATTTACTGCATCAGCATTACGTCACTGTGACGTCAGCAGAGTCAACAGGGCCGCCCAGGTCAAACCTGACCAGTGGGTCCCACCGGTCAGTGTCACAGTTAGCTAATTAACTAAATTAGTATTAGATTAACTCCTAATCTAGGTTTGACCAGGGGACGGGGCCCACATGTCAGTGACCCAGGGTGGTCAAATCCCTGGTCAACCGGGGCTAAACCCACCGGCGACATGACGCCGGCGTGGCCAGACACGGCGGAGCAGCGCGGGAATCCTCCTCCGGCGACCAAATGGACGGCGGAAGGCATCTACGTGTAGCTGGGAGCGATCCGCGTCGTGTGGTGGCAGTGGGTGGAGCTGGGGTGGCCGGAAACGACACCGGCGACGAGCTGGTCGGCTGCCGGAGTTCGGGCGTGCACCGAAACGGGGCTACGGAGCACGGCGTGAAGATCTGGTGGGTGTGCTCGGCTCCTGGGAGTTCTCTGAGTGCAGCGGTGGGCTCGGACGCGTGCTTGCACGGCCGTAGTCGTGGTGGCGACATGACCGGCGGCGAGGAGCTGTCGGCTCCGATGGCCACGGTGGCTAGAAGGCGCGAACGAGCACGGGGAGAGAGGGGAAAGAGGCAGGGGCTCACGGCGAATCCAGCAGAGGCAACGGCGAGGCCGGGGAGAGACTGGAGCTCGCGAATCCCCGAAGAGTTCGCCGGCGGCCAGAGGTTGAAGATGATGTCGGGGACGACGCTGCAGGGCTTCCGGCGGGGCGTGGCTCGGTGGAGAGGAAGAGGGGGTCGAGGCGGAGCCTCTGAGCGCATCGACGAGGCGAGGCAGTGGCTGTGGCCACGGCGGTGCTCGGCGCGGGTAAGAGAGAGGGGCAGAGGGGAGAGGGGCCACGGGGGAAGAGTGAGAGGGGTCAGGGGGTTGCGTGGCGTCGTGAGGGAGATCCAGGGCGACGAGGGAGCACGCAGGCAGGGTGGAGGTGGCCGGCGTGTGGCTGCGCGCGCCGGGCACACGCCCCTGCCTACTGGCGCGAGGAGGAAGGCGACAGAGGGGCTGCGGTGGTGGGCTGGGCTAACTTTGCCCAGCTGGGCTGCTACAGTGGTGGGCCGGTTGGGGTGCCAGGTAAGTTCTCTCTCTTTCTCTTTTAATTCCTGTTTTCTATTTTTCTGCAACTTTGTGGCTTTTCTAGAAATATCTAAGCACTTTCAAAAATCACCAAACTGCTCATGCCCACTGTATAGAGTATATCCAACATGGAACATTTCAGTTTGGGATTATTTGGACATTTAAAATATTTACTAGCATTTAAATGCCCAAATGCAAGTTACATATGATTTAATTCAATGACCTTATGATGACCTAGAAAAATGTGAACCAGTTTTGGCAGAGGTTCTAACCCAAGACAAAAATGATGGACATTTTAGAAGGGCATTTCAGGTTCATTGAAAAAGATTTTAGTAAACCCTAGTTGTTTCCAGGGGGGTGCTGGGGGTTCTATCATCCCCATTTCAAGTTTCTGGAAAAAATTTAAACATGATGCAACACTCTAATGCATGAACTAGCTAGGGTGTGACAACTCACCCCCACTCAAAAGAATCTCGTCCCGAGATTCAAGCGTAGGGTAAGATGAAAGGGGAACGCAAACTAACACAATCTTCACAATCCAGATTGCACTTCATAAGTACGTTGATTCGATCACCATCTTTGTCTCGATGTCTTGCTCCGAGAACTCCAACCAACATGACAACGAGAGGAAAGGAAAAAAAACTCTAGAAGGATCGATCCCCTCGAAGATCGAACAACTCAGGATCAAATCATGGAATGAGACATAGCAACGTCTCTCGAGCTGAGACACGAAGCATACATCTAGAGGGATGGAGTGAAACAGATGACGGAGGTTCACTAGGTAGACAACAATTCCACACTTAAGAAGGTGGTGAACGGTTGTCAACATAGCGAGGAGTTGAGTTGCCATGATACCATAACGAGATACCTTAGAGGAGGTGACTCATAGAGTTATTTCCTTAAGTGGCAGAAAGAATTACTTTTGATACAGAGATCAATAAAATTCTCAAAACCAGCCTAAGGCAATCACAATCGAACATTTGAAGGAGTTCCAGAGAATGACATAGTCGAATCTAGGATGAATGATGTGGACTACCTTGTTGAAGACAACGCAATGGATGATTTTGCTTTTCATCGGAAATGGATGGAATCTGTGGTAGGACCACTTTGAAGATGATCCTAATCAGTAATTGCTGAGAAGGGTAGTCCATAGTAGGATGGTACAATGGCGGTGCAAGCTGGAACAAAATGCAAATGCTGGGAATGATTCTTAGTAACTGGGGAGAAGCTCAACAGTAGAGAGTGATTCCACTGTTGGAATGGTTATAGCATAACCGAAGAAAACTGGGAGCAAATCCCAATTAATGCCAATGATAAACCCAATGTTTGCACGTGCTCTCAAGAACTTGAGCATTTCCATATTCATCAAGGTCTTACCAATATCCGTGTCAAGGATCCCGGCAACACAACATACTACCCTGATGAATAGTGATGGACGATGCAGATGCAAAGGAAGATAACACCTTCTCAGATTTCACCTTAGCAAGGCCAAGGAAACAAAATCTGATGATCGACCGAGAGACATTTAGCACTCCGCTTCTAATGTTCTCCTTGATGTACTAGCGTAACCCATTTGATATGGTTTGGCATCTTGAACATCAAGTAGAAGGTCGGACTTCGGGAGCGCAAGAATCCATAAGGAATAACTACGGAAGTAAATCCTGCGAGATCCTTATGGGGAGGTGGCCAACTTTATCAATCAGGATACTACAATAATAGGTCTTCCGGCTGGGTGTGTTGGCCACGACATCCACTTACCGGGTTACAGAGACCAATATTATAGCTCTTGGGAGACGTTCCAACCATCATATCTACCTGAGATTCAGATCTGGTTGGTAACAGGATATTTCAGACAGCATGTCCGGAAAAGGGAAGTTTGCAACACAAACCGACGAGATGGCGTTGCGAGATTCTCGGGAGATGAACTTTGGTAGCAAGCTCCAAAACATGAGCGGGTTCTGCTACAAACATGTGAACACGCTGTCCCAGACAAGCATGGCCACAGGATAGTCTTACAATAAAACACTACCGAGTTCTGGTTAGGGACCATCAATGAGGATATCGAAGTCCTTGCATAAGGCATGCTCTTAAGAAGGAGCTTCTTCTCCTTGAACAAGTCAATCAGTGGCTTGGTGTGCTAGGGACACATATGGAGTGGAGGCGGCCAACCTATCAAACCATAGGGCACTTTGCACGTGCATGACTAACTTGGGATGATTCCAAAGGAAGCAAAACAAACTCTCTCGAATTCACGGTGGCAACTTACATCAAACACACGTGAATTAGAGGAAGTCACTTCTTTCATCCAAACATACGCTCCATGAGCTAGCATGAAGAAATGCTTACAAAAGTTTCCAATACTAACTTAAATGTTCAACATGAATCATGGACAAGATAAGGATGTTGTCGATGGGCTCAACAACAATTTATCAAGATTCCCATAAGATGGGGTTACATGATTATGTGAACAAGATGATAGCATGGGTCAGACCAAAAGATATAATGGTGTATGCCCGAGGGAACAACCACGGATAAGACAACATTACGAACATCGTTGGTTCTGATTTGATTTGATGATAGCCCATACTCAAATCAAAGTTTGGATAAGATAATAGGTCCAACAATTGATCACAAGGATCAATCAATGAAAGTATCATCTTTCTTCAACACACACACACACGAGGATATCCCTTAGGAATGAACTGAGTCAGACAAGCTCTCATCTTCCAGCTCTCCAAGTTGTTGTTTAGCTTAACCAACTAGCTCAGGGTATCCGACACAGATTCTTGGAGAAAGGGTGGTTTACAAGAAACCAACTTGATCAAGAGCTCAACATAGCGGTCAGGTGACAACCTGGTAGCACTTCCGAGAAGATATTCGAAAAGTCACAAACCACCGATAAGTAACTAAGCTCGAGAACAATCTTGCTTTTCAGGGCAAGACGATGTGATCAAATAAGCAAGGATTAACAAAATCCTAACTCATTGATCGAAGAGTGCACCAGAAATATGGACTAGGTGGCACGATCAACCTTAGGGTGATGATTCAACAATCAACACGCTAAGAATGAGATTATTGTCCATTAACTACCAAGCAACGGGGTTGCTAGGAGTATTGATTTCGCACATCACAGTACACTTGTCAGCATTCCGGTTACAATAACGCGAAAACCGAGGAATGAAAAATGATGGCAAGAAGTATCACTGCGACAAGAATCCATAAGAAGTAGTGCAATTCTCATGAAATTCTTGACATAAAGGTAGTAACACTCCAAGATAGAACAGAACAAAAGCTGGATTGGCATTTTGATCTGCGGGGCACAACTATTTTGACCCAATCCGGGATATGGATGAGGTACTGGAGTTTGTTTCTCCTAGTCATTCCGGAATAGAACGGCTTGACGGACCACAAGAATAATAAGCATTGATAACACGAATGCACAATTACTCCTGACTATCAATTGATAGACGAAGGTCGGAATACAACTGGAAAAGGACAACTCAAAGGAACATATCACTTTCTGAGTTGTTGATGCATAGATTAGTATGTCAAACCGAGTTCAACATATTTCTTCTGGATAACCCATGCAGAAAGGTAGGACTGGCAGATTCACAATGTAGAATGGAGAACTCATCAAGAGCACTCTGGTTGTGATCTTTTGGTTCAAAGAACTTCTGCCTTAATGGTTCATGGTATTTGGAAGAAGGAAATACCACGGACCTCGAGGACTATCGCAAAGGTTACTAATATCCTAAAGGAACTAGCAAACGCTATCAGCAGGAGGTAAGTAGAGTGAATCTTGGGCTCAAGAACCCAGAATAGAATGCCTACTAACTAAATAGCATCACGGGATGCTTTCGGGAATAATGGCCAGAATCATCACACGGAGGATACAAAGCATTGCTAGATTACTGAGTGGTTCTCTAAGACACCTAGGGTCATAACAATAGCTCCAACATATATGTCGAGGCAACAGAGTACCTCAACTCACTGATTGGTGTGGTTAAACTGGCCCAAAGAAACATCGGGAACGGAAAGAAGCGATTTGCAAATGCATTAGAATATTTAGAAACCTGGGATGACTCGGACAGCATAACGGCTGTAAATGCTCAAAAGATTTGAGACATCCTGCAATTGGTGGCATAACCACTCAGCAACACAATATCAAGGTTCTGAGATCAACTAGCAACACACAAAAGTAGTAGGAACAGAACAGAGGCTTGAAACCAACAATCCTATAAGTTACTACGGATTAGTAACATGTGATCCTGATAGAAAGATGAGAAGCCTAGTTCTTAATCCCCGTAGAAAAGAAGAGGTTGACTCAGATCAGAAAGGCATAAGGTAAAGGAGTAAAAAGAGCCTTACGTTCCCTTCCACAATCAATTCCCTTATATAACTAAAGCATTACTAGACTCAACTTCGACCAGTTTGGCTTGCTAATCCTACAGGCAGTCAGGCTCTGATACCAACGCTGTCAGGACCCCGATTCCAAGTCACATCGATCTAGCCGGTAACACCTCATATCACTTTGCGGCCTCACGCACGGTATTCCCACGGGTGTCGCCTTACCATGGCCCGGGACCGTTTGCGCCTTTTGGCTCACGTATATGATAGTGTCGCTAGCATCCATATGACAGAGAACCCGGGCCGACATGACTAGTCGTGAACCCAAAGTGGCACTAACTTACAGGGACAGGCATACATGACCCAGCAACGAACGTGTCGGTCATCAGCGAGTGAATTCAGGCTGTAGCAACTGGGCTAGCAGGACTCCGGGAATCCGGGCTGTAGCAGGCTAACAGGACTCCGAAAGACACCGCGTGACGTTTCCTCGAAGGGACAGACATAGGATCGAGGAAGGACACATGCCGGCCAGTCTAAGTGTTCCGGAGCAGTAGCAAGCTAACAGGACTCCGGTAAACCGGGCTGTAGCGGACTACCAAGGCTCAGTGGAAGCACCAGACTACATTTCCCCATAAGAGAGGCTACCAAGGATAAACAACTAGGTTGTCGGATCCCACACATACCAAGCATTTCAATCATTCACACAATATGCTGGATATGGGCAAATACAACATGGCATCACAACAAGACTCTACGACTCAGAGTATTTATTCATTAGGCTCCGAGGAGCCAAGTATTACAAACATGGGTCTCATGACCCAACATTCAGAGCATACAAGTCAAAGCACATGCGGAAGCCTATCATGTCTGAGTACAGACATCTACAAATGAAAAAGGCTGAGAAGCCCGACTATCTACCAGATCCTGTCGAGGGCACAAGATCGTAGCTGAGGTAACAAGCTAAACGTCGAAGTCCACGTGGAACTACTAGCGAGACTGAAGTCTCTCTGCAAAACATAAAATAGGCAAACGTGAGTACAAATGTACCCAGCAAGACTTACATCAGAACTAACTACATATGCATCATTATCAACAAAGGGATGGTGGGGTTTAACTGCAGCAAGCCAGCTTTGACTCAGTGGCTATCCTGAACTACGAATGCTGGTAACTCTTTTGAGGTGGCGCACACGAGTCCACATATTCACCATATCAATACACCACTATGGATCCGCTCCCGTCTCTCTACGAGAACGCCATCCATGGCACTCACGCTTATCTTGCGAGTTTTAGAGTATCCACTTTCACTTGTCTATGAACTGTACAGGCAACCCAGAAGTCCTTTACCGCGGACACGGCTATTCGAATAGATCATATTAACCCTGCAGGGGTGTACTTCTTCACACATGTTTCCACCACTTAGCGTCTGCACACGACATGTGCTCGGCAGACTTCAAGCGAAAGCCGACGTGGGTGTAGACCACGACCTAACTAACCACACAAGTCTCTAGTCCAGGTTTATCGCCTATTCGGGTTCCATCCGCAAGGAAATCCGGCCGGGGTGTCCTCAACGGCCCCAAACGATGTGTGCAGGGTTCCCGAGACACCAAACGGGTGACCCGGTACACCGTGCCATGGTGTATCTACCGCAACATAGCCCACCCCTAGGGTCAGCGCTACGCCCGGCCCCCAACACATATCCTACAAACACCAGAAACTAGTTGCAACTCCTGGACAGAGGACAGGGGCGGTTAATAAGTCGAGCGGGGTCATATTTCAGGGCCCAACGTGTGGTAGTAGCTGTTCATGGATCACAAACACAGAACTCAGTCCCTGAGGACGGTTTCAATGAGACAACCCACCATGTACTCCTACATGGCCTCTCACCGCTACCATTACCAAATTGTGTTCACACACTTAGCTCTCAGCAGTAGGACATGTTCACAACTTTCCAATTCATCCCCGATGAATCAGACCTGACACAACTCTAAGCAATAGCAGGCATGACAAACAAGCATGAATGAGTAGGCACATCAGGGCTCAAACAACTCCTACTCATGCTAGTGGGTTTCATCTATTTACTGTGGCAATGACAGGTCATGCAGAGGAAAAGGGGTTCAACTACCGCAGCATGTAACAGTTGAATCGTTGTTGTCCTAATGCAGTAAAAGAGAGCAGAAGCGAGAGAGTGGGTTTGTATCGGAATGAACAAGGGGGTTTTGCTTGCCTGGCACTTCTGAAGATAATATAGTTCTTCATCGGTGTCATTGAACACGTCGTCGGAAACACAAGAGGAACCACAATCAATGTGATGCACATTCATATGAATGATATGTCATATTAAGGTACTGAATTGACCTAGTGCAACAGTTAGTCATATTCATTGAAGTGGAATTCAAACCTATAGCAAATTCCAACTCCAAAACTAATTACTATTTATTCCATAATCATGAATTTTCCTATTCGGTGAGGTTAACTTGTTCAAACATGCATGAAAATGGTACAGATGGAAATATTGGATTTTTCTGATCCAAAAACATATATAAATCTTTGCATTTGGAGTTACGGATTAATTTCTATGAATTTTTGAAGTTTTGGGCATTTTCTGGAATTTTCTGATTATTTTAAATCCAGAAAATGATTTACTGCATCAGCATTACGTCACTGTGACGTCAGCAGAGTCAACAGGGCCGCCCAGGTCAAACCTGACCAGTGGGTCCCACCGGTCAGTGTCACAGTTAGCTAATTAACTAAATTAGTATTAGATTAACTCCTAATCTAGGTTTGACCAGGGGACGGGGCCCACATGTCAGTGACCCAGGGTGGTCAAATCCCTGGTCAACCGGGGCTAAACCCATCGGCGACATGACGCCGGCGAGGCCAGACACGGCGGAGCAGCGCGGGAATCCTCCTCCGGCGACCAAATGGACGGCGGAAGGCATCTACGTGTAGCTGGGAGCGATCCACGTCGCGTGGTGGCAGTGGGTGGAGCTGGGGTGGCCGGAAACGACACCGGCGACGAGCTGGGCGGCTGCCGGAGTTCGGGCGTGCACCGAAACGGGGCTACGGAGCACGGCGTGAAGATCTGGTGGGTGTGCTCGGCTCCTGGGAGTTCTCTGAGTGCAGCGGTGGGCTCGGATGCGTGCTTGCACACCCGTAGTCGTGGTGGCGACATGACCGGCGGCGAGGAGCTGTCGGCTCCGATGGCCACGGTGGCTAGAAGGCGCGGACGAGCACGGGGAGAGAGGGGAAAGAGGCAGGGGCTCACGGCGAATCCAGCAGAGGCAACGGCGAGGCCGGGGAGAGACTGGAGCTCGCGAATCACCGAAGAGTTCGCCGGCGGCCAGAGGTTGAAGATGATGTCGGGGACGACGCTGTAGGGCTTCCGGCGGGGCGCGGCTCGGTGGAGAGGAAGAGGGGGTCGAGGCGGAGCCTCTGAGTGCATCGACGAGGCGAGGCAGTGGCTGTGGCCACGACGGTGCTCGGCGCGGGTAAGAGAGAGGGGCAGAGGCGAGAGGGGCCACGGGGGAAGAGTGAGAGGGGTCAGGGGGTTGCGTGGCGTCGTGAGGGAGATCCAGGGCGACGAGGGAGCACGCAGGCAGGGTGGAGGTGGCCGGCGTGTGGCTGTGCGCGCCGGGCTTGCGCCCCTGCCTACTGGCGCGAGGAGGAAGGCGACAGAGGGGCTGCGGTGGTGGGCTGGGCTGACTTTGCCCAGCTGGGCTGCTACAGTGGTGGGCCGGTTGGGGTGCCAGGTAAGTTCTCTCTCTTTCTCTTTTAATTCCTGTTTTCTATTTTTCTGCAACTTTGTGGCTTTTCTAGAAATATCTAAGCACTTTCAAAAATCACCAAACTGCTCATGCCCACTGTATAGAGTATATCCAACATGGAACATTTCAGTTTGGGATTATTTGGACATTTAAAATATTTACTAGCATTTAAATGCCCAAATGCAAGTTACATATGATTTAATTCAATGACCTAGAAAAATGTGAACCAGTTTTGGCAGAGGTTCTAACCCAAGACAAAAATGATGGACATTTTAGAAGGGCATTTCAGGTTCATTGAAAAAGATTTTAGTAAACCCTAGTTGTTTCCAGGGGGGTGCTGGGGGTTCTATCATCCCCATTTCAAGTTTCTGGAAAAAATTTAAACATGATGCAACACTCTAATGCATGAACTAGCTAGGGTGTGACATTAAGCCGCCCAGACAGATATTGAAAGTACAGATTTGAGGATGGAAAAATCGCTAAGTGTTGAGAAAAACAAGTTTCACAGATTGATGCTATGATTTTGGATCTGCGGCACTTCAGATAATGAAAAAATATTCAGACCTAAAATACCAGTACTCAAGCAGTTCATGGGTCCAGATCGGTTTTCTTATGCAGAGGAGGTGTTCCAAATAGTAAAAAGGAGTGCTATGGTTACCACGGTATAGGAGGAGCACCAAGTTCGAATCAAAATCGCAAACTGCAGTGGAAAGCGAAGATGAACTCTGACGAACTCGTCGAAACCCTAACGGATCTATGGGAGAAGGAAGAAGGAGAACTAACCAGGGCTGTTGAACAGCGGAGGTGCGCGGACGAAATCTGGTCAGATCAGGTCGCTGCAGCGACCGTTGTTGGAGCAGAGGTGAAGGCCGACGGCAGCGGCATAGCTCGAGTGCTAGGGCATCACGAGCTGGAAGACAGAGATGAAGAGGCAAGGGGGGAAAGTGAAAGGGACCCCCGGTCCTATTTATAAGATAAAAGGATAAGTGACATGCGCGGGAATCGAGGAGGCCAAAAAATGGATATGATGGCGCAGATGCCACAATTTTCGGAGATTCATTGAAAGAGAAGATTTATTAAAGATTTGAGTTTTGTGCAGTATTAATGACAGGTGATGTCACGGCGGGTTACCATGATCCTAGAAGATGATGTCACGGCGAGTTACAAGGTTTCACAAGAGTAATGAGGAAGGAATTTTTTTTCCTAAGTGTTGAAGATTGATATGAACAAGTTCAAATCAACCTGGGGCCTAATGTTGGGGATATAACTATTGGGTTTAACCCGCCCAGGAGGGGCCGGGTTAAGCCCCTGGCGGTTCATAAGACAAGGCCCATGAAGATGCTTAAGACGGCAGTTCATTACGCGGACTCATCGAGGGCCTGAAGCCCAAGGGCGACTTAAGGCCCAAACAAGTGTAAACCGCCGTATGTGTATGACTTGTATTATAAGGCATGTACAGTTAGTCACCGAGCCGGACACGTTGTTTATGAGCCGGCCGGGACTCCGTGAGCCACCGGGCGTCAACCTGTGTATATAAAGGGATGACCCGGCGGTGACTTAGGAGAGAAGAGATCGAAAGCTAGGTCAAGCGGATTCGCTCCCTGGTAATCGAGACATAAGCAATACCACCTCAACTGGACTAGGCTTTTACCTTCACCGCAAGGGGCTGAACCAGTATAAACTCCTTGTGTCCTTTGTCCCGTTTAACCCCTTTAAGCTAACCCTGCTGCGATGGCTCCGCGACTAAGTCCTACTGCTAGGACATCTGCCGTGACAATTCCACGACACCGTCTGATTCAAACTATCAGGGGACTGCTCATTCTTCTTCTGGCGAGTCAACGGGAACTCAGATCCCAGCTTTCAAGACTGTACCTAGGTAAAAATATATTTAACTATTTAAACCTTATATCTATCATTTATACTGACCTCTTTATGTTTCTTATTCCCAGGGGCCAAGCAAAACCCAGCAAGAAGGCTAAAATGAATAAGCCGGTCGACGATTCTAACCAATCTGAACCGGAAAAACAACAGTCAGAACCTGCTAGCCCAATTGCTGATGCTACCCTTAATGATCCTCCACCACAAGATCATGAAGTTTTTCCAAATGATATGGACACTGAACCAGCTCTCTCTAAGCCGCCCAGCCCAATCAAACCTGCCGATGAGAAAACTGATGACGTTGTTGTCACCGGCTTTGGATTCACAGCTCCGGGTCAACCTACTGTCTTGTCTAAGCACAACTCTAAAGAAGAAATTTGTGCTGAAGATAAAGGCAAGTGGAAAACAGACTTGGAGAGCTATACTCATTTCAGTGTTCAAGACCTCCACTCTGGTTACTTAAACCGTCTGTACACTAACCGTGACTTTGAAGCCGGCTTAGTGAACTTGATGAAAGAGCGCTATAAGGTAAACACTGCAATTCCTTGTTATATGAATCTTCTTCCCCTTAGCCGTCAAGTTTATTGGATATGATAGAATAACATGTGCTGTAAACTTCAACAGCTGCATAGATCAACTCCAGTAGCCCCCAAGGGCCGGTTTATATTTGCAATATGAACTGGGACTTTATAATACCAGCACTTCAACTTTGCATCTGTAGCCCCCAAGGGCCGGCTTTAACAAATCTGTTGAGTCGAGACTAATCGTCTTGCAGGAGATTCATAATCCCATTTATAACCTTCGTAGGCCGGATCATTACCATTTGTCCGGGTCAGTGAATGAGTTCATTTTTGACAAGAGCAATATGCATTAGCCCCCAAGTGCCAAGCATAATACTTCTATTGTGCTTGGGACTTCATAGTAGTTTTAAGAAGCAATAGACATTAGCCCCCAAATGCTAAGTATGATACCTGTATTGTGCTTAGGACTTCCAATAAATTCATTGTCTCTCATTTACCGTTTTACCTCTTGTAGACTGAGCTTAGCAGTAAAGAATCCCAAGTCGCCGACCTTAAAGAAAATATCAAGTCTCAACAAGCAGAGACCTCCAAGGCCAAGGATGAATTGACTAGTGCCTTAGCAGCGATGGAAAAATTGAAGGAAAGTTTCAAAGCTGAACAAACTGGTTGGGATACAGAGAAAGCAGCCCTGTTGAAGAGGGCTGAAGATGCTGAAGCAGCCCTTAAACCGGTAACTGTAGAGCTTGCCGGCTTAAAACAGCAAATAAATGCCATGACTGCTGCCATTTTTGGTAAATATCTCTTAATCTTTTTAACATATGCTAACCGATGTGCTCCGGCTTACAAACGTCCTTGATGAAAACAGGACCCCGGGTTACCCATCTTGGCTCAGATATGCGGAACAGTTATATACTGGCACACAACGGGTTATCTGCACAGCGGCTCACAACAAACCGGCTCCAACCCTTATCAAGGATACATTGGAGAAGCTATCGATGCTGCCTGCGCGGATTGAAGAGTTGAAGAACTCAGCTGCGAGAGCCGGTGCACTGACCGCGCTAACCCGAGCCAAAGCGTGGCTAGCTGACCTTGAGCCGGCCGACTTAGCAAACAGCTGCCCGAGCATAAAAGAAGATGGGTCACCCTTCAGCGCAGATGACTTCGCTGCCATTATGAGGGAAATGCGTCCTCTGGCTAGTAAACTTGCTGCAGATACTGATCTTACACATTACCAGCCGGTTTACGATGCCAATAATAAGAAGATCAAAGCACCGACTCACGATGTTCTTGACCTGACTCCTCTGATCCGTAAGCACACTTATGCCCCTGATATTGATCCATCAACACTTATAAGTGATGAAGCTATATTCAGAGCTTTAACCGGGATCGACTGGGCAACCACTGACTTCCAGCCATTGGGTGAAGAGGGGGAAGATGAGCTGGCGCTGGACGATCCGCAATTTTCAGCTCAGCAGGGCCAAGAATCATAAGCCATTGGCCGGCTTAATGTCTACTTTTCTGCCAAAACTGCTAAGATAGTTATTCCTTTGGGGCATCAGATGCCTTTGTAATAGGCCAGTTGAAACTCTTGATCTGCCATGCCATCGTGCATGTTTTTTTGTGCAAACATTGTTGATCCGCCAAAGTAAAATCTGTTATGCTTATAATACCATCACCTTGAGTCTGTTCTTGCATACAAATAGATCACAAGTGTCCTGGCGGTTTACCGCAGGACGGGTCATAATACCCTATGTAAACCACTGGTGACTGTAATATTTGATTATAATGCCGGTTTATCATACCAGTGCAGTAAGGGTGTCAACCCAAAAAAGATTGAGCACATAATGCCCTTCTTAATTGTCATATACTGCCGTCTTACAACGCCGTATTCAGCAAGAGGGAATATCCCAAAACTCGGAGCACAACGCTTCCAAGTATTTAATATCATCATATACTGGCGACTTATAGTCCAAAGCCAGGCCGGGTTAATAAACACCGGGTAGTCTCATGTATAAACCATAAGGCATCATAACCCTCATAGGCTTTTAACCATGTATTAATAAGTCACAGAAAAAAGAACAAAACACTCAAATCAAACAACAAAAAGTCAAGGCTTTCATAGGCGGCCAAGCCTAAAATGCAAGTGCTTTCAAGGGCCGCACAGCCACTGAGTTAAACCTTCATACAAACCTTATAAGCCGGACCTCACACAACCAATCGTCGTTTTAACTTTGACAAGTTCAGGGTCTGTATAAGATTGACTTGTCAAAAGTACGGCGGGTCGTTCCAGGATTACCTGAGTGGAGTGGCAGACTTAAAAAGGCAGGATAACCCGAGTTTTTAGGTGAATACACCTGGCTTCCAAGCCTGGCTTTTAAGCCTGTTACAAGGGTCATAAAAACTCTTGTCCGTTTAACAAAGAGCCCCCAAGTAACATGATATTCCAGGCGTATACGCCGGATCAACAAGGATAGTCATAGCTATGCTCGATGAGCAGGAAACCCCCAAGTGATATATTTCTGAGCTGTGCTCACTGGGTACCTATGTTTGAGTTATGTAACAAACTCTCTTTGGCCCCTGTAACTCGGCATCAAGCCTTTAAATAATCATATAAAGTAGTAATAAAGACTCAATTTCTGAGAAATGAAATGACAGAGGCCCTGAATTATCAGGGATGCCGGCTTTATTATGTTGATTGTAATATATACGTTGTCAAAATATGTACATCAGGAGAGCCGGTGGCTCAGGTATAGTAAGGCCGAAGATGAGCAATATTCCACGGCCGGCGGGTCTTCTCCTCCGACGTGCGTGAGTCCTTACGGTCTCGAACATCGAGAAGGTAGTATGATCCATTGTTCAGATTTTTGCTGACCACAAAAGGCCCTTCCCAAGGTGGGGATAGCTTGTGCATATCAGATTGATCCTAGATAAGCCGGAGTACCAAGTCACCTTCTTGAAAGGTTCTGGTTTTAACCTGACGGCTGTGATAACGGTGCAGATCTTGTTGGTAAATCGCCGAACGAGCCGCCGCAAGGTCACGCTCCTCATCTAACAGGTCAAGTGCATCTTGACGTGCTTTTTCATTGTCAGCTTCAACATAAGCCGCCACCCGGGGCGAGTCATGACGGATGTCACTAGGGAGAACCGCCTCAGCTCCGTAAACCATGAAAAAAGGCGTGTAACCCATAGATCTATTGGGGGTAGTATTGATACTCTATATCACTGAGGGTAACTCCTCCACCCAACAACCCGGCGTCCTCTGCAAAGGAACCATAAGCCGGGGCTTGATGCCTCTCAGGATCTCTTGATTGGCTCTCTTAGCTTGACCGTTAGACTGGGGGTGAGCCACTGATGATACAGCAAGCCGGATATGCTCACGTTGACAAAATTCTTTCATAGCACCCTTGGATAGATTAGTGCCATTATCAGTTATAATACTGTGGGGAAAACCAAAACGGAAAATCACCTTTTTGATGAATTGAACTGCCGTTGCCGTGTCACATTTACTGACCGGCTCTGCCTCAACCCACTTTGTAAACTTGTCAACCGCCACCAAGAGGTGTGTCTTTTTATCCTTGGACCTCTTGAAAGGCCCAACCATATCAAGCCCCTAGACTGCAAACGGCCAAGTAATCGGAACCATCCTCAATTCTTGAGCTAGCACATGAGCTCGTCGTGAGAATTTCTAACAACCATCACATTTACTGACTAGATTCTCGGCATCAGCATGAGCCGTCAGCCAATAAAATCCGTGACGGAAAGCCTTGGCTACAAGAGATTTAGAACCAGCATGATGACCACAATCTCCTTCATGAATCTCTCGTAAAATCTCACAGCCTTCTTTAGGAGAAACACAACGTTGAAATGCCCCTATGACACTGCGATGATGCAACTCT
Source organism: Thinopyrum elongatum (assembly GCA_011799875.1). Taxonomy (NCBI): domain Eukaryota; kingdom Viridiplantae; phylum Streptophyta; class Magnoliopsida; order Poales; family Poaceae; genus Thinopyrum; species Thinopyrum elongatum. The sequence continues at coordinate 336,705,989 of CM022297.1, forward strand.
CCATGAACAACAGTCATTGACTTGGACAGCCGGGTTATCTGCCTGGCCAAAGTTTCGTCCTCAGGTAACTCGCCCCGTGTCATATAAGCCAAATATGGAACTGTCCAATCTGGAATAGCATGAAGAGCCGCCACCAGTTGTGCTTCCGGGTCAGGAATAGCAAGATCCTCCTCTGTAGGCAACTTGTCAGAAGGGTTATGCAGAATATCCAGGAAAGTGTTAGGTGGCACCGGCTTACGCTGAGACCCTAACCGGCTTAAAGCGTCAGCTGCCTCATTTTTCCTGCGATCAACATGTTCAACTTGATAACCCTTGAAGTGACCCGCAATAGCATCAACCTCTCGGCGATAAGCCGCCATGAGTGGATCCTTAGAATCCCAAGTTCCAGAGACTTGCTGAGCCACTAAATCTGAGTCGCCAAAACACCTCACCCGGCTTAAGTTCATTTCCTTAGCCATCCGAAGTCCATGGAGCAGGGCTTCATACTCAGCTGCATTGTTAGTACAAGGGAACATTAACCGTAGAACATAAGAGAATTTATCACCTCGTGGGGAAGTCAAGACGCCTCCAGCCCCCGAGCCGTCCAATATGTGTTATCCGGCCTTTCCTCAGGCATCTGCAATTCTGTCCAATCATTGATAAAATCCACAAGTGCTTGCGACTTGATAGCCGTGCGAGGCACATACTTCAAACCATGAGGCCCAAGCTCAATGGCCCACTTGGCTACCCGGCCTGTGGCTTCTCTGTTTTGGATGATATCCCCTAAGGGGGCAGAACTTACCACAGTGATGGGATGACCCAGAAAATATTGCTTGAGCTCTCGACTAGCCATGAATACCCCATAGACGAGCTTCTGCCTATGCGGATACCTCTGCTTGGACTCAATAAGTACCTCACTGACGTAATAAACCGGTCGTTGAACCAGATACTCCTTGCCTGGCTCCTTCCTTTCCACCACAACGGCTACACTGACAGCTCGACTATTAGCAGCCACATATAATAGCAAAGGCTCTTTATCAATAGGAGCAGCAAGAACGGGCGGCTCAGCCAACTGTTTCTTCAAGTCCTCAAATGCCTGATTAGCAGCATTACTCCAAACAAAGTGATCTGTCTTCTTCATCATCTGGTAAAGTGGGATGGCCTTCTCACCCAAACGGCTTATGAACCAGCTTAAGGCCGCAATACGACCCACCAAACGCTGAACATCATTAATACACGCTGGTTTAGCCAAAGAGGTGATAGCCTTTATCTTCTCCGGGTTAGCTTCAATACCCCGTTCTGAAACCAGGAAACCCAAAAGCTTGCCAGCTGGTACCCCAAAAACACACTTGGCCGGGTTAAGCATCATCTTATAAACCCGGAGATTGTCAAAAGTCTCCTTCAAATCATCAATCAGGGTCTCTTTCTTTCTGGACTTCACCACAATATCATCCACGTAAGCGTGAACATTACGCCCGATCTGATCATGAAGGCAATTTTGCACACACCGTTGGTAATTCGCCTGGGCGCTCTTGAGCCCAAAAGGCATAGACACATAACAGAAGGCCCCAAACGGAGTGATGAAAGATGTCTTCTCCTGGTCTTTAACTGCCATCTTGATCTGATGATAACCAGAATAAGCATCCAAAAAGCTCAAACGCTCACAACCCACTGTAGCATCAATAATCTGATCAATACGGGGGAGAACAAAAGGATCAGCCGGACAAGCTTTGTTTAAATCTGTGTAATCCACACACATACGCCAAGTGCCATTCTTCTTGAGTACTAACACCGGGTTAGCCAACCACTCAAGATGAAAAACTTCAACAATGAACCCAGCCACCAAGAGCCGGGCCACTTCTTCTCCAATGGCCTTACGCCTCTCTTCATTGAAACGACGAAGGAATTGCCTGACCGGCTTAAACTTTGGATCAATATTAAGAGTGTGCTCAGCGAGTTCCCTCGGTACACCTGGCATGTCAGAAGGTTTCCATGCAAAGATGTCCCGATTCTCACGGATGAACTCGATGAGCGCGCTTTCCTATTTCAGATCCAGATTAGCACTGATGCTGAACTGCTTGGACAAGTCGCCAGGAACAAAGTGAACCAACTTAGTGTCATCGGCCGACTTAAACTTCAAGACCGGATCATGCTCCGTAGTTGGCTTTTTCAAAGATGTCATATCTGCCGGGTCAACATTGTCTTTAAAAAACTTTAATTCCTCTATTGCGCAGACAGACTCAGCATATGCAGCATCACCTTCTTCACACTCCAAGGCTATCTTACGACTCCCATGCACTGTTATAGTGCCCTTGTGACCCGGCATCTTCAGCTGTAAGTAAACATAACAAGGCCTTGCCATGAACTTAGCGTAAGCCGGTCGTCCAAACAGAGCAAGATAAGGGCTCTGGATCTTAACCACTTCAAAGGTCAATGTCTCAGACCTGGAATCATACTCATCTCCAAAAGCCACCTCCAGAGCTATTTTACCAACTGGGTATGCCGACTTACCAGGCACTACACCGTGAAAAACAGTGTTCGACGGCTTAAGATTTTTATCAGTTAATCCCATGCGACGGAAAGTTTCATAATAAAGAATATTGATGCTGCTACCCCCGTCCATGAGTGCCTTGGTGAATTTGTATCCTCCGACCTGAGGTGCCACCACCAGCGCCAAGTGACCCGGATTATCAACCCGGGGCGGGTGATCCTCACGACTCCATACAATGGGCTGCTCAGACAATCGCAAGTAACGGGGAACCGCCGGCTCAACGGCGTTCACTGCCCTCTTATGTAGCTTCTGATCCCGCTTGCATAGATTTGTAGTGAAAACGTGGTACTGCCCACTATTCAACTGCTTCGGGTTACTCTGATAACCAGATTGCTGCTGCTGATTCCCCTGATTATTCTGTTGGTTGTAACCACCCTGATTTCCTTGGCCTTGAGAACCAGAATTAGAACTGCCACCACCGTAACCCGGACCGTGAGAGTCGGAACCTGAGCCGCCGCTCGGCCCATGATTGTCTTGAAAAAGATTGGAATTTCTGTACTCCTTCATAATGAAGCAATCTTTCCAGAGGTGAGTGGACGGCCTCTCCCGTGTACCATACCTCGGGCAGGGCTGATTCAGCTACCGCTCAAGATCAAAACCTGACCCCCCAACCCGTGGGGGGGGGGGGGGGGCTACCCTTACGACGCTGACCATTATTCTGCGTGTTGGTATTAGCCACAAAATCCAAATTGTTATCAGCCTTGCGCTTACCATTGCCCCCTTGATTCGCCGGGTTATGCTGCTGCCCCTTGGCGTTGCTACCCTTCTTTCCCTTTCCCGGCTTCTCATCGTCAGACTCGGGGTCCTTGGTACTATTAGAGTCAGCATATTTAACTAGAGCCGCCATCAGCTCACCCATGTCGCTGCAATGGCGCTTGAGCCGCCCTAGCTTCTGCTTAAGGGGCGCAAAACGGCAATTCTTCTCTAACATTAAGACTGCTGAGCCGGCATTGATACGATCCGATGAGTGCAGGATAGTCGAGACCCGAGTACCCAATGGGTTGTTGACTCGCCCTCTTCTTGGACACAGGAGTCCAGATCCACAATTGACATAGGTTGCTTGCACGTATCTTTGAAATTCTGGATAAGCCGGGCTTTTAACTCGGCCCATGACCCAATGGAATTGGCTGGCAGTCCTTTCAACCAAGTACGGGCCGTCCCTTCCAGCATCATCGTAAAATACTTAGCACATGCCGCCTCGTCAACATCCAACAGCTCCATTGCCATCTCATAACTCTCAACCCATGCCTCAGGGGGTAAGTCGGCTGTATAATTAGGCACTTTACGAGGGCCCTTGAAATCCTTAGGCAAACGCACATTACACAAAGCCGGAACCAAACACGGCACTCCCAAGGTTCTGGAGGTTACCCTTGTCTCCACTGAAGTTGCCGGATAAACCGGAAGATGCTGTTGAGCGGCTTGCTGAGCCGCCAGCTCAGCCTCTCGGCATGCATTGCCCTGGTTCACCAAATTCTGAGCACCATCACGCGCCGGGTCATGTCCATGAGGCTGGTTACGATGCCTATCACTGCTTGAAACGGCCGGTGAGTCTATGTGTCTGCTATAATTCCGACTCGGGCGAGGGGTCGAGTGAATCCTCTCACGACTGTAAGAATAAGCCTCCTGCTGTACCAGTGCCGTCTGAAGAAGTTCTCTAGCCCTCCATGTTTCAACCGCAGCTGGAGACTCGCCTTCAACTGGGAGAGCCGCCAGTCGTGTCGCCGCAGCAATCATATTATCCAAAGGGTTAGAATAATGACCCGGTGGTGTCGGCACATGCTGTGGTGGGATATTATTCGAACGAGGCGGATCCGTTGTGCGTGGCTGAGCCGGCGTTCCAGTCCTAGGTACGGCTACCATCCGGTTTACCTCTGGCGGGTCACTGGTCCCTGCACCAGGTGTGTTGAAGAGGTTCCTCGCCTCGTAAACTGGAGGCAGACGACTCCGGTGCCTTCTCCTCATGATTTCGTTTGAAGCATTCTGACCCAACGAGAGCCGGAAGGAATCAGCCTGGATCCGTTGTGCCTGAGCATCCAGAGCAGCCCGCTCCGCAGTCATCCTTGCGTCTTCAGCCGCCAGATCTTCCTTGGCCTGAGCTATCCCATCTCGCAGTTTCGCAACTTCCGCGTTATGCTGAGCTTGATTTTCCGGATTAACCTCTGCTGTCAACAATGTTGTCAAAGTGTCCAATAAGTCAGACAAGACCTGAGCCGGCGGGCGCACAGGGCCTCTTGCCCCGGCCGCCGTTGCCGCTGCTGATCCAGAAATCATTGCTGCTGCAGTCGTAGAATTCTGCCCTGGCTGTGTACCGGCCATGAAAATCGTGACCCAGTTCGGCGGCTCATGGGGGTCCGGAATACTATCGCCATCGGAATAGCCCCCAAGCCTGTCGTCTTGCAGTTGATACAATGAAGTAGTCTCGCCCGTGGATGACTCACCATCAGAATAGATGGCCGTCTCACCGCCAGACACAGATCCTTCCTCAAATTCGGCCCCATGGATGAATCCAACGAAGGCGTGCTTCATGGAGGGTTGAACCCGGGCGGGTCGCGCACGCTGAGCTGTCTCGACGATGTCGGTGCAGATGTCCAGCTCAGGGCCCGGTTCGCCGATCTTGCCGATGAAGACGTGAACCCCACCGAAGGGGACTCGGTACCCATACTCGATTGAGCCGGCCTCGGGGCCCCAGCCTGCGTCGTCGATGTAAAGCTTGCCGCGTCGACTCTTGGTCATCCGGCCTACAGCGTATCCTTTGATCCCTTCAAAGTTTCCCTGTAAGAACTCGAAACCACCATGTGCTGGCCCCACGGTGGGCGCCAACTGTCGTGGAATTATCACGGCAGATGTCCTAGCAGTAGGACTTAGTCGAGGAGCCATCGCAACAGGGTTAGCTTAAAGGGGCTAAACAGGACAAAGGACACAAGGAGTTTATACTGGTTCGGCCCCTTGCGGTGAAGGTAAAAGCCTAGTCCAGTTGAGGTGGTATTGCTTATGTCTCGATTACCAGGGAGCAAATATGCTTGACCTAGCTTTCGATCTCTTTTTCCCTAAGTCGCCACTGGGTCGTCCCTTTATATACACAGGTTGACACCCGGTGGCTCACAGAGTCCCGGCCGGCTCATAAACAACGTGTCCGGCTCGGTGACTAACTGTACATGCCTTATAATACAAGTCATACACATACGGCGGTTTACACTTGTTTGGGCCTTAAGTCGCCCTTGGGCTTCAGGCCCTCTATGAGTCCGCGTAATGAACTACTGTCTTAAGCATCTTCATGGGCTTTGTCATATGAACCGCCAGGGGCTTAACCCGGCCCCTCCTGGGCGGGTTAAACCCAATAGTTATATCCCCAACAGGGTACATGACTCATCCTACCCAAGGGGTTCTCGAACTCGGTAGTCGTGCTTGCTTTATCACTCGGAGAGAAGGGAGTTCAGTCTTCAGCTTCTAGGTTCTCATGTGGTGCCAGTGGGTATGCGACAGTCAGTTGCTTGTTGGGACACCTTTTGACAATATGCCCAAATTCACCACACCCGTGACATGTGATGGGAGCAAAAAGGTTGTTATTCAGTCTTGGGTTATGTCGTCATGGGCCTGACAATGATCCTCTACGAGGTGGATATGGAAATCCATTCCTATGCCTCCTTCGTGGGGTTCGGTTGTGGGCTTCCTGAAGTTCCTCAATTTGCTGCTTCTGATTGGCGATGTGGACTTGTAGGGCAGTGATTTTCTGTTCTCGCTTGACCACCTTCTTCTTCTCGAGGCAGTGGAGGTGCAGAAGCGAAGGGAGGTCTTGGCGAGCCTTAAGGAATGATTCGGTAAGGTGACGTAGAAGGTAGTCCCCTGCATTGATGAAACCGATCCGGTACCTGAGGGTTGGATCCTCGTCTTCTGGGGAAATCATCACTTGAGTCGGGGCTCCAAATCCGCTCTTGCCAGGTAGGTAGCGGGTGGCGTGTTCTTCCTTCCTTTCTGGAAGGAGGTCTCGAAGACGGAGGAGCACTTCATATGCCACTTGCCGAATGGCCAGGTCTCTTGTTGGCATGGGCGGTCCAATGAAGAACCATCCCTGGGGTGAGGTCTTGGCAGGCACAAAAATCTTGGCGTAGAATACTTACTCAAACACATCATTTTCCAGTTCATGCGGGGTGTACATGGGCAGCAAAGGATAGTGGCATTGTTGGAGGCAGTCTCTTAGGAGTGATGCGAATCCTGTCATAAGAAGTCTCAAGGGGGCGACGACCATCTACAAAAGTTAAATAGGAGAGGTCAATAAGGGAAATGTCCCTTAGGTTTGGGATATCTCAGAAAAGAGGAGAGGTATAGATAGTTTTGAAAAATTGTTTTACCCTAAGTAATGACCATGCTAACTAAGGCTACCTACAGTCAGGATGGCTCTGATACCAGCTCTGTGGGGACCCCGACCTACGCAGTCGAAGCCACCGATTACACATGCACAGTGATCCCAAGGATCAATGCTCACTGTACACAACAGACTGAATATCAAGAGTTTACATCCATACATACCGTCTTACAAAAATTATGACCATTATGGTCAAGTCTTGAGTATATCATCGCAGCGGAAATCTTCGTCGAGAACTTGGACCCATGTCATCTGCCTTAACCCTACATGCATTCTGACTGGAAAGCGTCCTAGCTCGCATGTTCGTCACCAAAGAACTCTTCATCTTATACCTGTTCTTCCAAGCCTGGCCAAGTAAATAGCTAGGGGCAAGCCAGTGATTACGTTTGAATGTACTCGCAAGCAACCCGAGAGTGATAACCGAATAAATATGCAAGGCACTACAACTAAGTTGGTATCTTTGCAGAAAGCTAGTTTTCCTCATGCAAGTATGATCAACACTTATTGGAATCATGAATGCGTCTGCAACAAGTATCCGAAGGTTATAGACACCAACATCGAGAAAGAGTTGTGAACAACTCATGCTCAAGCTCATCGTGACTTCCTCATGAATCACATCAACAATATTACCAAACCATGTTGTTTGTCAGAAACATATGGACATAGTCTAAGCAGCACCACCCAACTGTCCTTGACCGTGGACATGGCTATGTGAATAGTTTGACACTCTGCAGAGGTTGCACACTTTACCCACAAGATCCGGGGAACTTCCGTGTCATCCACGACCTACGGTACCTCAAGTACCAGGGGTAAGCACCTGATCACTACCTTTCCCTGGCCGTGACTAACAAAGAGTCCACTCGATTGGTAGCAGCCCCCGTGCCAAACATTGTCACATAATAAATTTTTGTGGAGCCACGCTCCCACATTCATCACATAGCACAAGCACGGGGTACCAATGGTGTGTCCGGTGCCCTGTAAAAATAGTCATGGCCGCCTATCCAAGCACGACCCCGTCCCGAGAGTGACCACGCCACTCCCATCACTAGTAATGAGGGCATCCATGCTAGCACGAGCTAGGTAATCAATAATGCCCTTTCCCATATAAGGGTAGAGTGGATGCGCATGTTTGGTTGGGACGGACGACAAATCTTAAATCTTATCCGTCTCTGGAAACAACACATTCACCATGCCTTGGTACGCTACCTCTCCATTAAGTAGCGACCTAGCTTAACATCATCTCCTAGGGGTATCAGTGGCACCCACTCGGACTTTCGAAAGTATGTCAAACCACACTTGTTTCTTTCAATGCATAACCCTGCCCCGTTTGCGTAGCCAACTACTATAGCATATATCTACTTTCCCCCAACACGACCCTAAGCAAGGGTAGAGTCATGAAAAATGCAAGTATCAACAGAGTATGCAACGGAGGCAAGCCTGGCAAGGTTGCCATTCAAGATATCATGCATTCGATGAAACAACGGGAAATGCTATTATGATGTAAAAGGGTTCATCATGGTCAAAGGGCTGCTTGCCTAGCTCAACAAGGTCCTTGGGGTCTTCAAATGTCTCTGGTGCCTCTCCTTCGTCAACATCGTAAAATAACGGCACACAATAAGGTAATAGCACAAAACTGAAAAATAAAAGTGCTCATAAAAATGTCAACTTATTTTTGTTAAATAATGGAGTGAAAACTAAGAATGCAAAAATTCTTAGTTTTAGATTTGGAGTTATAGAATAGGAGAAATGGATTTCCAGAGAGGAATATGAATGCTCAAATTTGAATCTAAATTTGAACAGTACATAAAAGTTTGATGGATTTGTATGAAAGTTGCCCCATTAAATAGGTTGGATTATTACAAGAATTTAGGAGTTGGAATCATTCCATTTGGACAAATATTTATCCCCGTGGAATTTTTAGAAGATTAACAAAAAAAGAAAAGGAAAAAGCCAGCTGGCTAGCCGGGCCAGATCTACCCGCAGCTGGGCCGGCCCCAGCCCAGCCGGCCTGGGCGAGCCGAGGCGTGCGTGCGTGCCTGGGTTTAAACCCGACAGGCGGGGCCCAGCCACCAGCGACAGAGAAGGGCGAGGGAGAGAGGTGAGGATGACAGGAGGGCCCCCCTGTCATCTTCAACCTCGCGACCAGAGGGGTCGGCGAGCTCACCGATGATGATGCAGGGCACGAAGAGGCTAGCCGAGGGCACTGCTAAACTCAACGTCGAGTCGCCGTTCGGGTGGTGCCGAAGTTGGTCCGAGGGAGGCAGTGGTTCGCCGGCGACGAGGTCCCGCGGCGGAGAAGCTTCGGGAGGTGATCGCCTGGGCCGTCCCTTGCTGCAAACGGAGCGGGAGAAGGAGGGGAAAGGGTCAGGGTCTTGCTACGGTTTCAGAGAGAAGGAAACGAGGGCCGGAGGAGGCTGGTACCGCGAGATGAACGGCGACCCGAGGCGGCATGGCTCCGATCAATCCCGAGCACAGGGGCTCCGGGAGGAGGGTTGGATGGTGGAGGGGGATGATTAGGGAGTGGTGAGGGCGAGCTATGGTGAGAGAGAGATCCGGGGGAGGCTTAAATAGAAGGGGCGACGATGCACCGTAGGCCCGTGCGCCGGCGAGGTTGTAGCCGTTGCTGGAGGCCATGGGAGCCCGAGAGGGTGAGTCAGGGACGTTCGTGGGGATGGTCTATGACCAGGGGGAGGAAGAAAGAGAGCGGGGGAGTGCCAGGGGCGTCGCGCTTGTGAGCTCGCTCATTGGAGCTCTCGGGCGGCCATGGCGCGCGTGCGAGGGAGGCCGGCGGAGGGAGAGAGAGGAGGGGGAAGACCACGTAGCGTATCCCGGACGCCGAGGTGCATCATCGGGAGTGTGGGGGAGAGCCGAGGTGGCCAGAGGCATCGGGCAGAGGGCGGCTACAGTGCTTTGGTGCACTGTAGCATGCTCCAGAGCGTGCATATGGCCGGCATGGCCATTTTAAAAGGTCAGGGGCATGTCCACTTGTGTCCCGGAGCTTCCTTGGATGCTCTAGAGTGGTTAGGAGCTAGGTGGGGTGCTGTACATAGAAATGGGAGAGAGAGGGGGTGTTGCCGTGGGTGAACAGAGAGAGAAAGAGATGGGTTTTACCCCCAAATAATTGAGCTGTTGAAGGAGGAGAATTACTGGAGGTAGGAGGTGATCAGGGGCAGCTATGGTAAAAATTTGAGATCATGGAGAATAGAGGAGGAGGTCAAAACGATGGTTTTTGTAAAATAGGAGAAGGTGTTTGATGCAAGTTTGGGCTATTTGCACTAATCTCCTAGTTGTGCCACTTGGTAGGAGTGATGACCATGATCATGTGACAATGTGGTAGAAATTTGGGCTCATTCAGAGAAAGTTGGCAATGTAACTTTGGCAAACCCTAGAAATCAATATAAATGGGTTTGCTTAGATCTAGCTAAGCTAATCAATTCTCCTTGATGCACCACTTGGTGTAGTGTCATAATTTGGAGATTATAGCATGTCCACAAAAATTGAGATCAAAAGGAGACAGTTGGCAATGTAGAGTTGCTCAAATTTGGATCTGGACAGGAATGGGTTTTGGGCACTTTTGTGAACCAAAACTATTTTCATTGGTATGAAACATTGCAAGATCATCACATTAGGCATATGTGACTTGCCAGAATTTTCCTGCATTTATTTGACTATATTTCTTTCAGAAATATTTTAAATCGTTGAATTATGCAGAAGTTGTTTTGGAGGGTTTTGTCCAATATTTTGGTCATGACCATGTGTTGAAACTCATATATATGGACAATATATGTCCACTGAGTCTCTCTAAATTTTCTCAAATATTTTTGAAACATTAAAATAATTTTAACCTATTAAAGACCATTTCTGGCCTTAAGAAAAAGCCTTTAAATAAAATAGCAAAATAACTTTGAAAATAATATTTTTGTGGTTTTATGGAGTCCTATATCTAATAGGATTCAAATATAATTTTTGAAAGATTTTTCACATCCCAAATTAAGTACTTGTAGTTCAAGCCTTAACTCAGGGGTTTTTGGAAAACCTAATTTAGAAAATACTTTTTGGCCAAATTATTTTTGCAAGAAAATACTATTCTGACCTATACACATGGCATGATCATCGGGCAAAATTTTGGATCAAGGAGAAGGTGTATAAGAGTTGGAGGATTTATTTGATTTTTAGAGCACTTGCAAACAACAACCAAAAATCCAAATCAAGCAAAGTCCAAAACACTCAAAAGTTTTTGTCAAACCACATTTTATCATGATTTATTAGCTTAAGTGTTGTGGCATGAAAATCGGGGTGTGACAGACCTACCCCCCTTACAAGAATCTCGTCCCCGAGATTCCCAAACTAGGCGCGGAAAGGAATACAGAAACTTGGATCTGGGGTTGTCTTCACGTCCTCATGCTACTTCTGCTTCCGTGTGGTTGCTTCGCTGAACCTTGAAGTACTCGATGGTGCGTCTTCGTGGGTGACGTTCTGCTTGATCCAGGTTGCAAATGGGTATCTCGCGTAGGTCAGGTCGGGCTGGAGGTCGATGGCTCGGTGATCGATGTCCTTGTAGAGATCAGGCTAGTCAGGAAGTTGAAATTTTTTCGGAGTTGTGACGCATGGAAAACGTTGTGCACATCGGGTAACTCAGGAGGCAACTCCAGCTGGTAACCGTCTTCTCTTCGTCTTGTAGTGATCTCGAAGGGGGTCGATAATCTTGGTGTGAGCTTCCCTTGGAAATGCTTGGTTCCTTTGAGAGGAGTGGCTCGCAGTTACACATGGTCTTCGATGTAGAAGTTTACTTCTTGATGACGGTGGTTGGTATAGTTCTTCCCCCTTGACATGGCGGTCTTCAAATGTTCCCTAACCAGCTGAACAACTCTTCTTCCTTCTTCGGGTAGAGGAGCAGGTCACCAAGTAATGATGACACCCAACTTTTCCAAGTACTCCATGAAGACTCTATTCACGAGGTACATAAAGTAGGCTGGGGTATTGGTGGTGGTCACGGTTGAGTGTTGGCCAAGGTCTTCTCGATCTAGAATCAAGGCCCAAGGTCATGATCCGACCATGTTGTGGCTTGGTAGGGCTTAAGGGTTTCAAGGATTCTAGGGTGCGAGTGAACGTATATCATATTATACTTGAGCACAGTTTCTGAGATGCCAATTGCTCTATCTAGTCCTCTAAACAAATCACCTTATACCACCGAAAGCATCATTTCATATAGGTCAACTTCAATCACCACTCATGCTATTCATATCCTCATGACTCCCGAGAGGAGGTCTAACAAAATCATATATGTCTGCTATCCCCAAACCCATATGTATGGTTATCCTCATGTAGAGATCCATGGATAGAACATACAAGCTGCTAAGCTTGAATTGAACATCACAATCCAAGTACTCAGCTTATTCTTCCAAGGTTCATGATAGTGCATCTCTATCCTAAGGAAACACGGCGTATACCAAATCCAAAATCTTGTTTCCTTTCCTATGAATCAACTCCAACGTCCCATTAATTGTATCAATTACTACATGATCCATCAATTCTAGAAATCCAATGTCTATGGTGTTCCTCATGATCTTCTAATGTCCTATAATCCCCAAATACTTGAAAGGGCTGTCCTTACTATAGTAAGTCCACCAATTTATATTATCGGGATCAAGTAATTTCCAACGTGAAGCTTATATAGATCCCTAAATCAATTATTGATAACTATCCAATTTTCCTAGCTTATTGTCCACCGAGAAACATGGTATCATGATCGAGATCATCAGACTAAATCCAATCTACTCCAAACCATGTAGTCCCATTTATCATCAACACCCTATTAGGATCACCTATTTAAATCCAAATCTCATGCCCAACGAGAATTTCTACTATTCCTCCAAGTCATTTTCGTATCATCACCAATTTCCTATCAATATCCCTGGTTAAGTCAAATCCTTATACTCCCAAGAATTACAGCTTGTGATCTTAATTGTCTTACTAAATCCAATTTACTCCACGGTGATGAAAGCTATGCTACTCTATTACCATGATCCCACCAAGGTCATCTATCAGCATGATAGCCTCATATTCCACCAAAGAGTCTCAAAATTTTCCTCAAGGTCACTGATATAACCTTATCAAGTCATTTGTCCTCAAATTGGTCTTCCCTATGGCATTGTCAGTTCTGGTGCTTTCTTAGGATGATAATGTGCTTGTTCACTATGCCCACTAGTTCCGCAATGAACCCAATGATGAGCAAAGGTTACTGAAGCTTAACTGGTTCTCTTGCAATTCCATAGTTAAGCGCATGGTTAAGGATTTGAGCTAGGGTATCTCGTAAAGTCTCGAAGGGTCTGGGGATGGGTTTCTAATCTTGAGGGATAAACATAACTCTACGGGGTTGCACTTGGTTGAGGAGGCTGTAGCAAAAGTCATCAGTGCTAGTTGGTTGTCGAGGTGGAATCCCTGGCACATCTTGCCTTGTTGGTCTTTAGTTGACGAGATAGGTGAGAGGGATGAGTAGCATAGAGGAGGTGCCTAAAGGGGGTTCTATAGTGCAAGTGCAACAAACAAGTGCCGAAAGGGCCACACACATTCATTAAGATAAGATAGGTGATATAGTCACATACATGTTGCCTAGGGCAAAAGTGCGACTTATATCGAAACACAACAGATAAAAACAAGCAACACACAACATGGTTTCATTTGAACCTTCATATGGACTCGACTTCGCATAGGGGGTACACGACTCATCCTACCCTAGGGGTTCTCAGACTCGGTAGTCGTGCTTGCTTCATCACTCAGAGAGAAGGGGGTCCAGTCTTCAGTTTCTAGGTTCTCATGTGGTGCCAGTGGGTATGCGACAGTCGATTGCTTGTTGGGACACCTTTTGACAATATGCCCAAATTCACCACACCCGTGACATGTGACGGGAGCAAAAAGGTTGTTATTCAGTCTTGGATTATGTCGTCGGGGGCCTGACGATGATCCTCTACGAGGTGGATATGGAAATCCATTCCTATGCCTCCTTCGTGGGGTTCGGTTGCGGGCTTCCCGAAGTTCCTCAATTTGCTACTTCTGATTGGCGATGTGGACTTGTAGGGCAGTGATTTACTGTTCTCGCTCGACCACCTTCTTCTTCTCGAGGCAGTGGAGGTGCAGAAGTGAAGGGAGGTCTTGGCGAGCCTTAAGGAATGATTCGGTAAGGTGACGTAGAAGGTAGTCTCCTGCATTGATGAAACGGATCTGGTACCTGAGGGTTGGATCCCCGTCTTCTCAGGAAATCATCACTTGAGTCAGGGCTCCAAATCCGCTCTTGCCAGGTAGGTAGCGGGTTGCGTGTTCTTCCTTCATTTCTGGAAGGAGGTCTCGAAGACGGAGGAGCGCTTCGTATGCCACATGCTGAATGACCAGATCTTTTGTTGGCATGGGCGGTCCAACGAAGAACCATCCCTAGGGTGAGGTCTTGGCAGGCACAAAAATCTTGGCGTAGAACTCTTTCTCGAACACATCATTTTCCAGTTCATGCAGGGTGTACATGGGCAGCAAAGGATAGTGGCATTCTTGGAGGCAGTCTCTTAGGTGTGATGCAAATCCTGTCATAAGAAGTCTCAAGGGGGCGACAGCCATCTACAAAAGTTGAATAGGAGAGGTCAATAAGGAAAATATCCCTTAGGTTTGGGATATCTCAGAAAAGAGGAGAGGTATAGATAGTTTTGAAAAATTGTTTTACCCTAACTAATGACCATGCTAACTAAAGCTTCCTAAAGTCAGGATGGCTCTGATACCAGCTCTGTGGGGACCCCGACCTACGCAGTCGAAGCCACCGGTTACACATGCACTGTGATCCCAAGGATCAATGCTCATTGTACACAACAGACTGAATATCAAGAGTTTACATCCATACATACCGTCTTACAAAAATTATGACCATTATGGTCAAGTCTTGAGTATATCATTGCACTGGAAATCTTTGTCAACAACTTGGACCCAAGTCATCTGCCTTAACCCTACAGGCATTCTGACTGGAAAGCGTCCTAGCTCGCATGTTCGTCACCAAAGAACTCTTCATCTTATACCTGTTCTTCCAAGCCTGGCCAAGTAAATAGCCAGGGGCAAGCCAGTGAGTACGTTTGAATGTACTCACAAGCAACCCGAGAGTGATAACCGAATAAATATGCAAGGCTCTACAACTAAGTTGGTATCTTTGCAGAAAGCTAGTTTTCCTCATGCAAGTATGATCAACACTTATTGGAATCATGAATGCGTCTGCAACAAGTATCAGAAGGTTACAGACACCAACATCGAGAAAGAGTTGTGAACAACTCATGCTCAAGCTCATCGTGACTTCCTCATGAATCACATCAACAATATTACCAAACCGTGTTGTTTGTTAGAAACATATGGACATAGTCTAAGCAGCGCCACCCAACCGTCCTTGAACATGGACACGACTATTCGAATAGTTTGACACTCTGCAGAGGTTGCACACTTTACCCACAAGATCCGGGGAACTTCCGTGTCATCCATGATCCGCGGTACCTCAAGTACCTGGGGTAAGCACCGGATCACTACCTTTCCCTAGCCGTGACTAACAAAGAGTCCACTCGATTGGTAGCAGTCCCCGTGCCAAACATTGTCACATAATAAATTTTTGTGGAGCCACGCTCCCATATTCATCACATAACACAAGCACGGGGTACCAACAGTGTGTCCGGTGCCCTGTAAAAATAGTCATGGCCGCTTATCCAAGTACGACCCCTTCCCGAGAGTGACCACGCCACTCCCGTCACTAGTAATGCAGGCATCCATGCTAGCACGAACAAGGAAATCAATAATGCCCTTTCCCATATAAGGGTAGAGTGGTTGCACATGTTTGGTTGGGACAGACAACAAATCTTAAATCTTATCCGTCTCTGGAAACAACACATTCACCATGCCTCAGTACGCTACCTCTCCATTAAGTAGTGACCTAGCTCAACATCATCTCCTAAGGGTATCAGTGGCACCCACTGGGACTTTCGAAAGTATGTCAAACCACACTTGTTTCTTTCAATGCATAACCCTGCCCCGTTTGTGTAGCCAACTACTATAGCATATATCTACTTTCCACCTACACGACCCTAAGCAAGGGTAGAGTCATGAACAATGCAAGTATCAACGGAGGCAAGCCTAGCAAGGTTGCCATTCAAGATATCATGCATTCGATGAAACAATGGGAAATGCTATTAGGATGTAAAAGGGTTTATCATGGTCAAAGGGTTTCTTGCTGGCTCAATAAGGTCCTCGGGGTCTTCAAATGTCTCTGGTCCTACTCCTTCGTCAACGTCATAATCCAAACGTCGCAAAATAACGGCACACAATAAGGTAATAGCACAAAATAGAAAAATAAAAGTGCTCATAAAAATGTCAACTTATTTTTGTTAAATAATGGAGTGAAAACTAAGAATGCAAAAAATCTTAGTTTTAGATTTGGAGTTATAGAATAGGAGAAATGGGCCAGATCTCCCGCAGCTGGGCCGGCCCGTAGCCCAGCCGGCCTGGTCGAGCAGAGGCGCACTTGCCTGCCTGGGTTTAGACCCGACAGGCGGGGCCCAGCCGCCAGCGACAGAGAGGGGGAGGGAGAGAGGTGAGGATGACAGGCAGGCCCCCCCTGTCATCTTCATCCTCGCGACCAGAGGGGTCAGCGAGCTCACCAGCAACGACGCAGGGCACGAAGAGGCTAGCCGAGGGCACTGCTGAACTCAGTGTCGAGTCGCCGTTCGGGTGGTGCCGAAGTTGGTCGGAGGAAGGAAGTGGTTCACCGGCGACGAGGTCCCGCGGCGGAGAAGGTTCAGGAGGTGATCGCCTGGGCCGCCCCTTGCTGCAAACGGAGCGGGAGAAGGAGGGGAAAGGGTCAGAGTCTTGCTGCGGTTTCAGAGAGAAGGAAACGAGGGCCGGAGGAGGCTGGTGCCACGAGATCAACGGCGACCTGAGGCGGCGGGGCTCCGATCGATCCCGAGCACAGGGGCTCCGGGAGGAGGGTTGGATGGTAGAGGGGGACTATTAGGGAGTGGTGAGGGCGAGCGGTGGTGAGAGAGAGGTCCGGGGGAGGCTTAAATAGAACGGGGCGATGATGCACCATAGGCCCGTGCGCCGGCAAGGTTGTAGCCATCGCTGGAGGCCATGGGAGCCCGCGAGGGTGAGTCAGGGGCGTTCGTGGGGATGGTCTACGACTAGGGGAGGAAGAGAGAGAGAGAGAGCGGGGGAGTGCCAGGGGCGTCACGTGTGTGAGCTCGCTCATTGGAGCTCTCAGATGGCCATGGCGCGCGTGCGAGGGAGGCCAGCGGAGGGAGAGAGAGGAGGGGGGAGACCACGTTGCATATCCCGGACACCGAGGCACATCGTCGGGCATGCGGGGAGAGCCGAGGTGGCCGGAGGCATCGGGCAGAGGGTGGCTACAGTGCTTTGGTGCACTTTAGCATGCTCCAGAGCGTGCATATGGCCGGCATGGCCATTTTAAAAGTTCAGGGGCATGTCCACTTATGTTCTGGAGCTTCCTTGGATGCTCTAGAGTGGTCAAGAGCTAGGTGGGGTGATGTATATAGAAATGGGAGAGAGAGGGGGTGTTGCCATGGGTGAACAGAGAGAGAAAGAGATGGGTTTTACCCCCAAATAATTGAGCTATTGAGGGGGGAGAATTACTGGAGGTAGGAGGTGATCAGGGGCAGCTGTGGTAAAAATTTGAGCTCATGGAGAAGTGGAAGAGGTCAAAACTGTGGTTTTGGTAAAATAGCAGAAGGTGTTTGATGCAAGTTTGGGCTAGTTGCACTAATCTCCTACTTGTGGCACTTGGTAGGAGTGATGAACATGATCATGTGACAATGTGGTAGAAATTTGGGCTCATTCAGAGAAAGTTGCCAATGTAACTTTGGCAAACCCTAGAAATCAACAGAAATGGATTTGCTTAGATCTAGCT
Source organism: Thinopyrum elongatum (assembly GCA_011799875.1). Classification (NCBI taxonomy): domain Eukaryota; kingdom Viridiplantae; phylum Streptophyta; class Magnoliopsida; order Poales; family Poaceae; genus Thinopyrum; species Thinopyrum elongatum. Next base: position 336,723,815 of record CM022297.1, read on the forward strand.
AAGCTAATCAATTCTCCTTGATGCACCACTTGGTGTAGTGTCATAGTTTGGAGATTATAGCATGTCCACAAAAATTGAGATCAAAAGAAGACAGTTGGCAATGTAGAGTTGCTCAAATTTGGATCTAGACAGGAATGGGTTTTGGGCACTTTTGTGAACCAAAACTATTTTCATTGGTATGAAACTTTGCAAGATCATCACATTAGGCATATGTTACTTGCCAGAATTTTCCTGGATTTATTTGACTATATTTCTCTCAGAAATATTTCAAATCCTTGAATTATGCAGAAGTGGGTTTGGAGGGTTTTGTCCAATATTTTGGTCATGACCATGTGTTGAAACTCATATATATGGACAATATATGTCCACTGAGTCTCTCTAAAGTTTCTCAAATCTTTTTGAAACATTAAAATAATTTTAACCTATTAAAGACCATTTCTGGCCTTAAGAAAACGCCTTTAAATAAAATAGCAAAATAACTTTTAAAATAATATTTTTGTGGTTTTAGGGAGTCCTATATCTAATAGGATTCAAATATAATTTTTGAAAGATTTTTCACATCCCAAATTAAGTACTTGTAGTTCAAGCCTTAACTCAGGGGGTTTTGGAAAACCTAATTTAGAAAATACTTTTTGGCCAAATTATTTTTGCAAGAAAATACTATTCTGACCTATACACATGGCATGATCATTGGGCAAAGTTTTGGATCAAGGAGAAGGAGTATAAGAGTTGGAGGATTTATTTGATTTTTAGAGCACTTGCAAACAACAACCAAAAATCCAAATCAAGCAAAGTCCAAAACACTCAAAAGTTTTTGTCAAACCACATTTTATCATGATTTATTAGCTTAAGTGTTCTGGCATGAAAATCAGGGTGTGACAGACTTGTTCCCCGACCTCGGCAACCTCTTCATCAACGACATGGGCGACAACATCAACGCCAATGGTTCTACTCCCACTGCATCGTTTGTGATTCTGTCCTCCTTGTTTCAGATCGTCTAGAATTCCCATTTCTAGTTTGTGCCTTAGATTCGATCTGTTCATCTACTATGGTAGTCCTCATGATTAGTTCAATCTCTGTTACTATCGTCATGATTTATTTACTATTTATTCAGATTAAATCTCATAGTAATTTGCTCATATATTCAACAATCCGAAAACCTGATTATAGGCAATTTACTCCTAGTGGTTTTGCTGCGCATTTGAAGCCGCCTTCCTTCAAGGGGGTGCAATATAAGAGGTGGCGCACGAGAGTAGTTTACTAGTTTCAAACCATGTACTGCTATGATGCCACTAAGGGTAAGCCTGAGGGCGATCTTAATCCTCCACACCAGGAAGCTTTTGAGAAGATCGATACCCTCTTTAAGAGCGCCCCTTTGGAGTGTTCTTGATGATTCCATTGTGGATTCGTATATGTCATTTAACAACAACAAGGACATGTGGGATGCGCTCGAGGCCAAGTTTGGGGCCTCGGACGCTGGCAACGAGTTGTATGTCATGGAGCAATTCTATGACTACAAGATGACTGATGAGTGATACGTCCATTTTGCATCATGTTTTCCTACTATTATTTATTATGTTTTGGGTCATTATTTTACTTTATGAAGCTATTCTAATGCCTTTTCTCTCTTATTTTGCAAGTTTCACATGAAGAGTGAGATTGCCGGCAGCTGGAATTCTGGACCTGAAAAAGCTACATCAGAGATGGATATTCTCCACAGCTCCAAATGACCTAAAAATTTATGGAGAATTATTTTGGAATATATATAAAATACTAGAAGAAGAATTACCAGAAGGGGGGCCACCAGGGAGCGATGAGCTCAGGGGGCGCGCCCACCCCCCAGGGCGCGCCCTGTGAGCTCGTGGGCCCCCTGGCAGGCCTCTGGTGCCCACCTTCTCCTATATGATGCTATTTTCCCTAGAAAAAATCAAGAGAAGACTTTCGGGATGAAGCACCGCCGTGTCGAGGCGGAACCTGGGCAGGAGTAATTTTGCTCTCCGGCAGAGCAATTCCGCCGGGGAAACTTCCCTCCGGGAGGGGGAAATCGAAGGCATCGAGATCCCCAACGATCCTCTCATCATGGGAGGACCAATCTTCATCAACATCTTCACCAACACCATCTCCTCTCAAATGCTAGTTCATCTCTTGTATTCAATCTTTGTCCCAAAACCTCAGATTGGTACCTGTAGGTTGCTAGTAGTATTGATTACATCTCGTAGTTAATGCTAGTTGGTTTATTTGGTGGAAGATTATATGTTAAGATCCTTAAGCATATTCAATATACCTCTAATCTTGAACATGATTATGATTTGTGAGTATTTACTGTCTTTCTTGAGGACATGGGAGAAGTCTTGTTATAAGTAATCGTGTGAAGTTGGTATTCGTTCGATATTTTGATGATTTGTATGTTGTTCTTTTAGTGGTGTCATGTGAATGTCGACTACGCGGCACTTAACTATACTTGGGCCTAAGGGAAGATATTGTGGAGTAATTAGTAGATGATGGGTTGCGAGAGTGACAGAAGCTTAAACCCTAGTTTATGCGTTATTCTGTAAGGGGCTTATTGGATCCATATGTTTCATGCTATGGTTAGATTTATCTTAATTCTCCTTTCGTAGTTGCGGATGCTTGCGAGAGGGGGTAATCATAAGAGGGTTTCTTGTTCAAGTAAGAACAATACCCTAGCACCGGTCCACCCACATATCAAATTATCAAAGTAGCGAGTGAATCAGATAAACATGCTGAACGTGACTAGACAGTAATTCCCTTGTGTCCTCAAGAGCGCTTTGCTTTATATAAGAGAACTTTCCGGCTTGTCCTTTGCTATAAAAAGGATTGGGCCACCTTGCTGCACTTTTGATTACTATTGTTACTTGTTGCGAATTATCCTACTACAAAACTATTTGTTACCTCTACTTTCAGTACTTCCAGAGAATACCTTGCTGAAAACCGCTTATCATTTCCTTCTGCTCCTCGTTGGGTTCGATACTCTTACTTATCGAAAGGACTACGATTGATCCTCTATACTTGTGGGTCATCAATGAGCGCTCTGTTGTTCAGCCGGCTCATGAGATACAGTTGCTCACAAAGGAACTTGAGTACTTCAAGTGTGTGTTGCCGGAGGCATCATTGCCAAGCTTCCACCTTCATGGAACAATTTGCTACTTCTCTGAAACACAAGAGACATGAGTTTTCCGTTTCGGATCTCATTAGCACTCTTGATGTTGAACAGAAGGGAGAGCAAAAGACACATGCTCGAGTTGCTGAGGGAGCTTCTAGTGCCCACATGGTACAGAAGAAGAACTTCTAGCCCAACAAGCCCAAAAACAACAAGAACAAATCTCAGGGCAAAGGCAAGTTTGATGCAAAGAACAAGCCGTCACATTCTACCAACTTCAAGAAGAATTCTCATAAGAAGGGGAAGGGACTATGCCATGTTTGCAGTGATCCTAATCACTATGTTCCGAGATGTCCTAACCGCTTTGAGGAGCGCGAACTTGAGAAGAGCGGCAAGTCCGCTAATGTTGTCATCGGTGATACTGATATGAAGGAATCTGGGTACGATATTTTTCCTACCATCTTTTCAGTATGTCATTCTCCTGATTGGTTAATTGACACCAGTGCCAATCTACATGTTTGTGCTGATGCCTCCATGTTTTCTTCGTCTTAGGTCACAGGGACTTCTCCGTGCTGATGGGGAACAGGTTACATCCCATTGTTTGAGGTGTCGGTACAGTCGATCTGAAGTTTACTTCAGGGAAGATCATGCCCCTGAAGAACATTCATCATGTGCCCTCCATCAATATAAATCTCGTCAGCAGTTCCCGTTTATGGTGAGATGGTTTTAAGTTGGTTTTTGAGTCCAATAAAGTTGTAATTTCTAAGTATGGACAATTTTTTGGAAAAGGCTATGACTACGGAGGCTTGTTCGGCCTGTCTTTGTCAGATATTTGATCTAAAGCTATTAATCATGTTTGCCACAATAATGAGTCTAATATTTGGCATGCATGACTTTATCATATTAACTTTGGTTGCATGACGCGGCTAGCCAATATGAGTTTAATTCCGAAATTCACTACTGTCAAGGGCTCCAGGTGCCAAGTGTGTGTGCAAGATAATCAACCTCGCAAGTCTCATAAGACTGCAGAGGCAAGAGACTTGGCACCACTAGAGCTCATACATTCTGATATTTGTGAGATGAATGGCGTGCTAGCAAAAGGTGGAAAGAAATACTTCATGACGTTGATTGATGACTCCACTAGATATTGTTATGTGTATCTTCTGAAATCAAAAGATGAGGCTTTAAATTCTTCAAAAACTATAAAGCTGAAGCAGAGAACCAACTTGATCGAAAAATTAAATGGCTTAGGTCTGATCGTGGTGGAGAGTATTTTTTCCAATGAATTTGATTTGTTTTGTGCGGAACATGGTATAATCCATGAGAGGACGCCTCTCTACTCACCTCAGCCAAATGGGGTGTCCAAAAGAAAGAATCGAACTATATCTGATTTGGTTAACGCCATGTTAGACACATCGGGTCTCTCCAAGGCATGGTGGGGGGAGGCACTGATGACTGCATGTCATGTCCTAAACCGAGTTCCCACAAAGCATAAAACCATGACTCCATTTGAGGAATGGGAAAGGAAAAGTTTGAAACTCTCCTACCTATGTACTTGGGGTTGTTTGGCGAAAGTCAATATACCAATTCCCAAGAAGCGCAAGCTTGGACCAAAAACTATGGATTGTGTTCTTCTGGGCTATGCTTTTCATAGCATTGGCTATAGATTTTTGATAATAAAATCTGAGGTGTCCAACATGCATGTTGGTACAATTATGGAGTCGAATGATGCAACTTTCTTTGAGGACATATTTTCTATGAAGGATATGTCGAGTTCATAATCAGGAGATACCTACTCTATCTAGTCAGGAATTAGCTGTAATTCATGAACCCACCATTACGATGGAACACATTGAGAATCCTATGGAGGATGACAATGAAACTCCCATAAGGAGTAAGAGACAGAGGACTGCAAAGTCCTTTGGTGATGATTTCATTGTGTACCTCGTGGATGACACACCCAGGACTATTTCTGAAGCCTATGCATCTTCTGATGCTGACTACTCGAAGGAAGCTGTCCGCAGCAGGATGGATTCTATCTTAGCTAACGGAACCTCGAAAATCACTGATAGTCCTTATGGGTGCAAACTTGTAGGATGTAAGTGGGTGTTCAAGAAAAAGCTTAGACCTGATGGTACGATTGAAAAGTACAAGGCACGGCTTGTGGACAAGGGTTATACCCAGAAATAAGGTGAAGACTTCTTTGATACTTACTCACCTGTGGCTAGACTGACCACTATTCGGTGTTTCTATCACTGGCTGCCTCACACGGTCTTCTCGTTCATCAGATGGACGTTAAGACAACTTTCCTCAATGGAGAGTTGAACGAGGAGATTTACGTGGATCAACCAGATGGTTTTGTAGTACCTGGTCAGGAAGGAAAGGTGTGCAAGTTACTGAAGTATTTATATGGCCTTAAGCAAGCTCCTAAGCAGTGGCATGTGAAGTTTGAAAGAACATTAACTGCTACAGGCTTTGTTGTAAACGAAGCTGACAAGTGTGTGTATTATCGCTATGGTGGGGGCGAATGAGTTATTTTTTGTCTGTATGTCGATGACATACTGATCTTTGGAACCAAACTTGATTTGATCAAGGAGGTTAAGGATTTCTTATCTCGTTGTTTTGAGATGAAGGATCTAGGACTAGCTGATGTTATTCTGAACATCAAGCTGTTGAGAGATGAAAATGGTGGGATTACGCTGATTCAATCTCACTATGTGGAAAATGTCTTGAGTCATTTTAGGTACCACTACTAGGGAAAACCGTAGTAGTAGCGTGGGTTGAAAGGTCCAGCGCTACTGGTAGGGCGCTACATCTATTGGGTAGTAGTAGCATTGGTTTAACCAGCGCTACTGCTAACCTACCTAGCAGTAGCGTGGGTCCAACACGCCCTACTGCTACCGTACCTAGCAGTAGCGTGGGTCTAACCAGCGCTACTGCTACAAGTTCCTGTATTTTTATTTTTCTTCTATGTATTTGCATTGTATTTGTACATGTTTTATAAAGTAGTCTCATCATATGATTTTATGATCATGATGAGTTATTATATCATTGGGTGAAAGAAACGCGGATTAGATTCAAGTGGATGGATCCAAAGTGACCAAGTTGGATTAGTCCTACTAATCCAACTTGGTCACTTTGGATCCATCAACTTGAATCTAAATACTAATCCAACTTGGTCACTTTGGATCCATCAACTTGAATCTAAATACTAATCCAACTTGGTCACTTTGGATCCATCCACTTGAATCTAATCCGTGTGTCATCCTACTAATCCAACTTAGTCACTTTGGATCCATCCACTTGAATCTAATCCGCGTTTCTTTCACCCAATGATATAATAACTCATCATGATCATAATAACAACTCATCATCATCATCATCACCATCATCATAATATATAACAACTCATCATCATCATCATAGTCATGACAACTCATCATCATAACAAGTCCTAATGATCATCATCTATGAGTCATATAACACTGATCATTCTAGCTAACACATTGTAGCACATAACTCATTATCATCATAATAACTAATCATCATCATCATAGTCATAATCAACACTAGCTAATTGTTCTTACTACCTAGGACCTAGTCCTCTCTCCTAGGTAAAATAGCATAAAACAGGTAAACCGGTCCATCTCCAAAATGGAGAATGGAGATCCACCTGTCGCCAACTTCTGGCTTACGCACACGCATGTTGTCTCCAATTGGTTGCCTACGCGCCTTTATTAGTTTGCTCCATTCTTTGATATTGAGCCTTCCATCTTTCAAAGAAATAGAGTATGCACTTTGGTAAGCCATCGACGGGAACGGTCGTAAACTAACCATGTACATACTCCCTTCGGTAAGCATCAAGTGAGGCACAACCTCGCTCGGGAGCTTCTGTTGAACAATATAGTAACATATGTAGTTAGCAATGTAGTTTACTTAAGAAGAATGTATGCAACGAAGTTACCATCATTAACAAAATCATACCAAGTTTTTGGCAATGAGGTTACCATCAAGCAACTGATGGACTAGTGGCACGTATCCAGTATAATTTGGGCTGATAAACTGAATGGTCTTAAAAGTCTCAACATCATCTATAAATGAGACAAGATATCCTTTCTCCTCACAATTAAGCTCAGAGCCATAACTGTAGTACGTCATGTCCACAACTTTCCGAGTATTTTTTGAAGATAAGAAATAAGCTAACAATTATAAATAAACTAGTTTAGTAGCGATGAATACCAAATATTTTTAAATAAAAAATATATATTACTTGACAAATTAGTTTGACAAACTCACATTTAGGCAAAACAGGAGGCATATCCACATCGACCCAAATGTCTATATTATCTTCAATATCTTCATCTTCGGGACGAATATCAAAAGTTATTTGCATGTCCTCCGCAAATCCATAGGCCATATAGAGAGCTGATACGTCTCTGGCGTATCTACTTTTCCTAACGCTTTTGCTCTTGTTTTGGACTCGAATCTGCATGATTTGAATGAAACTAACCCGGACTGGCGCTATTTTCAGCAGAACTACCATGGTGTTGTTTTTGTGCAGAAATAAAAGTTCTCGGAATGGAACGAAACTTTTTGGAGAATTTTCATGGAATAAAAGAAAAATACTGGAGCCAAGAACCACCGGAGGGGGGGGGGGGGGACCTGGGTGAGCACAACCCACCAGGGCCCCCCTCCAGGCGCGCCTAGGTGGGTTGTGCCCACCTGGTGGCCCCGCAGACCCTGACTCCAACCCTATAAAAATCCTATTTTTGGAGAAAAAAATCAGGGAGAAAGAATTATCATGTTTCATGATACGGAGCCGCCGCCACCTCCTGTTCTTCGTCGGGAGGCCAGATCTGGAGCCCGTTTGGGGCTCCGGAGAGGGGGATCTTCGATCTTCGTCATCACCAACCCTTCTCCATCGCCAATTCTATGATGCTCCCTATCGAGAGTGAGTAATTCCTTCGTAGACTCGCTGGTCGGTGAGGAGTTGGATGAGATTCATCATGTAATCGACTTAGTTTTGTTAGGGCTTGATCCCTAGTATCCATTATGTTCTGAGATTGATGTTGTTATGACTTTGCCATGCTTAATGCTTGTCATTTTGGGCCCGGGTGCCATGATTTCAGATCTGAACCATTTATGCTATCACCATTATATCTAGGGATAATTGATTTTATGCCCCTAGTTGGGTCACACTCGGTAGGTTTACCCCTAGTTTTCGAAAACATTCGTTCATGCCCAAATCACTTTGTTCGTCTTATGCTTTTGCCCTTTGACCGTTTGACCATGAACTCACAAAATTCATAACGAATTCATACTAACTCAGAAAAATGCGAATAAGATATCAAAATGTTAAGAAAAACATCACCTATATGTGCATGTGATTTGCACTCATGAAAAAAAGTGTTAGGAAGTCCCCATATTAGTTTGAGCTCATATGATCTCAACACAAACAATAAAATCTGAAATATTTGAAAAAATAATCAAAGAACTCTTAATTTTTTTTGTGGCAAACATTGGCCAATGTTTTGAGTGCTTGCCAAGTTTCATCAGGGAATGACATTCATGGAAGTCGTGGCCAAAAAACAAAATTAGCACTCCAAAATGCTTTTGTTTTCAAGCATCGTTTTTGGTTTTTTCACTACGACTTCCACGAATGTCATTCCCTTATCAAACTTGGCAAGAACTCAAAACATTGGTCAATGTTTGCCACCTAAAAATTTTGGAATTTTTAGAACTTTTTTTTAATTTTTTTTGGATTTTACTGTTCAAGCTGAGATCATAGGAGCTCAATCTGAGATGGGGCCTCCTAACACATTTGTCATGAATGCAAATGGAATGCACATATAGGTTATGTTTTTATGAACATTTTGATATGTTATTCACATTTTTCTGAGTAAGTATGAATTTGTTCTGATTTTTTTAAAGTGACGGTCAGACGGTCAAAGGGCAAAAGCATAAGATGAGCAAAGTGGTTTGGGCAGGAACGAGTGTTTTCGAAAACTAGGGGTAAACCTGCCAAGGGGGACACAACTAAGGGCACAGAATTAATTAGCCCTTATATCTATGTTCTAGATCCGATCTTGCAAGTCATATTCACCTATTACGTGTTATGATCCGTAAACCCCGGTGTGACAGTAATCGGGATACTTTCTGCTGATGACCGTAGTTTGAGGAGTTCATGTATTCACTATGTGTTAATGCTTTGTTCCGGTTCTATATTAAAAGGAGGCCTTAATATCCCTTAGTTTCCTTATGGACCCCGCTACCACGGGAGGGTAGGGCAAAAGATGTCATGCAAGTTCTTTCCATAAGCACGTATGACTATTTACGGAATACATGCCTACATTATATTAATGAACTGGAGCTAGTGCCGTATCGCCCTAGGTTATGACTGTTATATGATGAATATCATCCGACGAATTCACCGATCCAATGCCTATGAATTTTCCATATATTGTTCTTGCTAAGTTACTACTGCTGCTGTTACTGTTACAACTGCTACAAAATCATTGCCATCACTGTTACTGTTACTGTTACTATCATTACTGCTATCAAAACTATCACATTACTGCTCTACTGATCATATTGCTGCAGATGATTAATCTCCAGATGTGGTTGAATTGGCAACTCAACTGCTAATACTTACAAGTATTCTTTGGCTCCCCTTGTGTCGAATCTATAAATTTGGGTTGAATACTCTACCCTCGAAAACGGTTGCGATCCCCTATACTTGTGGGTTATCAAGACCTTTTTCTGGCGCCGTTGCCGGGGAGCATAGCTATATTGTTGAGTCACTTGACATTATTATCTATTTATCACTATGAAGAATCTGAAGGATACCAAGACTAAGATTTTTCCCTCTAAGACGAGGGGAGGTAAGGAACTGCCATCACACTCTGCACTTGATTCACCTTCTATTTTGAGTAGACTTGCAACACCACCACATGCTATTAATCCTGATATGTCGCAAGTTATTGATGATGCTACTTCTGCTATAAATGCTACTCATGATGATGCTAGTACCTTGCTTGATGATAATATGCCACTAGGTGAATTTCTTGATGAACAAATTGCTAGAGCCAAAGATATTGAGAATGCTGAAACTGATGAAATTATTGAAACTAATGAAGTACTTGAAACTAAAAATCTTGAAACACCTATTAGGCCTAGCTCTCCCAGATATGAATTGCCTAAGATACCTGAAGGTTATGTTATGGATGAGGAGACAGCTAGAGATTTTCTTGCTTGCAATGATCGAGATGATCGTAAGAAATTACTATGAAAATTGAAAGAAAAATCTTTGAATGCTAGAATGAAATGTGATTCTAAGTTTGCTACTTCACCTATCTTTGTTGATGATAAGGATTATGAATTCTCTGTCGACCCAGAGTTAATTACTTTGGTTGAATCTGAACCTTTCCATGGCTATGAGACTGAAACTGTTGTGGCACATCTCACTAAATTAAATGATATAGCCACCCTTTTTGCTCATGATGAGAAGATTTGCTACTACTATATTCTCAAATTATTTCCATTCTCATTAAAGGGTGATGCTAAGATATGGTACAATACTCTTGCTCCTGGTTGTGTGCGTAGTCCCCAGGATATGATTTATTACTTCGCTGAAAAATATTTTCCTGCTCATAAGAAACAAGCTGGCTTACAAGAAATATTTAATTTTGTGCAAATTGAAGAAGAGAGTCTCCCACAAGTTTGGGGGAGGCTTCTCCAATTGCTTAATGCTTTGCCTGATCATCCTCTTAAGAAAAATGAAATACTTGATATCTTCTATAATGGACTAACCGATGCTTCTAGGGACTTCCTAGATAGTTATGCTGGTTGTGTTTTCAGGGAACGAACTGTTGAACAAGATGATGAATTATTGAATAATATATTGAAAAATTATGATGATTGGACTCTTCCTGAACCATCGCCTAAACCCACTCCGAAGAAGAGGGGTATCTTATATCTCAGTCCTGAAGATATGCAAGAGGCAAAGAAAAGTATGAAGGAAAAAAGTATTAAAGCAGAGGATGTTAAAAATTTACCTCCTATTGAAGAAATACATGGACTTGACACACCACCACCGAAGGTGGTAGAGGTAAACTCTTTAATGAAATTTGATGAAAGTGACATCCCTTACAATAAACATCCTAGTCAATGCATCTATGAGTTCGACAACTACATTAGAAAACAAGATCACTTCAATGAAAATGTTATGAAACAATTGAAATACAATTCCAATATGATTGCCCGCTTGAGTGACTTGTTATTTAGAATCTCTAATGATGTAAGAGGTGTAGGAAAACATGCTTCTATGGTTCAAACTCAACTAGAACAAGTTGCTAAATCTCAAAGAGAATTGCTTGATGAAATGAATAATAATATAAATGACTTTGCTGCTAGAGTAGCAACTAGAGGAGGTAAAATGACTTAGGAACCACTTTATCCTGAGGGTCACCCAAAAAGAATTGAACAAGACTCTCAAAGAATTAACACTGATGGACCTAGTTCTTCTAGAAAGAAGAAGAAAAAGAAAAAGGATAGGACTTTGCATACCTCTAGTGAACCTGAAGTAGAAAAACCTCCCGATAATAATGATGTTTCTATTTCTGATGCTGAAACTTAATGTGGTAATGAACACTCATCTAGTGATAATGAAAAGGATAATGATGATGTTCATGAAGACACTCAACCAGACAATGATAAATAACCAGATAATGATGTTGAAATAGAACCAGCTGTTGATCTTGATAACCCACAACCTAAAAATAAAAGATATGATAAAAGAGACTTTATTGCTAGAAAACATGGAAGAGAAAGAGAACCATGGGTTCAAAAACCTATGCCCTTTCCACCTAAATCAACTAAGAAGAAAGATGATGAAGAATTTGAACGCTTCACTGAAATGCTTATTCCAGTCTTTTTGCGCACTCGCTTGACTGATATTTTAAAGATGGCCCCTTATGCAAAATACATGAAAGACGTCATCACTAATAAAAGAAAGATACTTGAAGCTGAAATCTCCACCATGCTTGCTAATTATTCTTTTAAGGATGGAGTACCTAAAAAACTTGGAGATCCGGGAATACCAACTATACCTTGCTCCATCAAAAGAAATTATGTCAAAACTGCCTTGTGTGATTTAGGAGCTGGTGTTAGTGTTATGCCTTTCTCCTTATATAGAAGACTTGATTTGAATAAACTCACACCTAATGAAATATCTTTGCAAATGGTTGTCAAATCAACTGCCATACGTATCGGTATTTGTGAGGATGTGCCCATTGTTGTTGCAAATGTTACTATCTTAGCTGACTTTGTTATACTTGAGATGCCCGAGGATGACAACATGTTGATTATCCTTGGTAGACCCTTTTTGAATACTGCAGGGGCTGTTATTGATTGCAATAAAAGCAAGGTCACTTTTCATATCAATGGTAATGAACATACGGTGCACTTTACGAAGAAACAATTCCAAGTGAATGGTATTAATGTTATTGAAAAATCTCCGACACTCACTATTGGAAGTTTTCAACTACCTCTACCTACTGCCAAAAGGAAATATGAAATGCTTATTGTTGGGGACATGCATATCCCCGTTGAGGTAACTTAGTGTTTTATGAAAGTTCCTCGGTTTCATGCTAATCGAAGGTGGTTGTTAATAAGACTTGATCAACCTTATTAATGGATCATTTTTGAGAGGTATGAAGTCGATGAATTTAGTAAGCACAACCTTCTGCTCCCAATTTTTGTTTTTTGTTTTTCTTAGTTAAATAAAATAAAATGCCATGCTTTGTCTGTTTTCTAGATTTCCCGTGCAATAAAAAATGACCCAAAAATAAAAGTTCTCAGAATGCCTTGAAAATTTAATACGATTTTTTCTGAATATTCCTGAATTTTTAGTACAAATAACATCAGAGGGGGGTGCGCCAGGTGGGCACAACCCACCTGGGGCGCCAGCAACCCCAGGCACACCCTGGTGGGTTGTGGTCCCCATGTGGGCCCCCTCAATTATCTCTTTAGCCCATGTCATCACCTACCTCCAGAAAAAAAATCACCATTGCTCTCTCTCTCTCTCTCGTGTTCTTGCTCTCAAACCCGCGGATTTCGATCTCTTTGCTCGAAGCTCCGATTCCGAAACTGTTTTTGGGGATTGCTACTTGGTATGTGACTCCTCCATTGCTCCAATCAGTTTTTGCTTTAGTGGATTATATTTTGAATAATTAGCTACTCTTGGTGCTACTGTAGATGAGCTTGCATGTTGAATTCTTAGGGTTCTAAGTAGTTTGAATGCTCAATATAGCCTCTATGCCTCCTTATGAGTAGTTGCTATCAATCTTGTGAAGTTTAGTTAATAAAATTTTTATGTCCCAGAAAATTTGCAGAAATTTTACGCGAACAAAATGAGCTTCTTTGGAAGGATTTCTTCGAGGAGGAGGTCCTGTGAGGCATCGTCTAGCAGTGACTCAACTCGTCGGTCTTATGTTGAACCAAGTGCAAGTTCAGTACGGGATGCCGCTATCAAATCATGCCTATGGCCGAGCGACAATTTCATGATGAGTGCAGGTATTAAAGAAGAATTTGAGCAATATATTCACAACGCCGAGCTTGGTCCCTACATTGAAGATAAGTGCAACCAACATCTCAGCCTCACAGAATCGTTTACTAAAGAATTTAAATTCCATCCTCGTGAGTCTAGAGTTTCGTTTAAACTTTATGACCGTCCAATTACCATGCCTCTAGACGCATTTAGTGGTGTGTGTAAAATTCTGTTTTGGGGTTCGCTGGACGAGCAACCAAGATTTGAGTATGATTGATTCTTGATCAATCTTTGTTATGGCGAGGACAGAGGAGTAACACATGGTAGAATAAAAAGTATTCATTTCCCATCAATTCAATACTTTGCATTGTTTAATGGCAACTGCATCATAGGTAAACATGACTGTAGTACACTTTGTGCTCCTGACTTGAGCCTCATACACACTGCTCTCACCGGTATTAAATGTTATAACCTTGGAGCAATTGTTGCACGCAGACTGCAACACAACGCTGGTAGTGGATATTTTTATGGTGGGATTTATGCTTCACGTTTAGCAAATGAGCTGGGTGTATCACCTTGGCCTAATGACCCTATCCTACCCACTCGGTACTTAGACTTTGAGGCCATGAAGCTCCATAAGTTCCTTAAGGGCAAAATCAATGATTACACTTATAACTTGCGGTTCAATAAAGAATCTGTTGTGCATACCTTTTTGCCTGCGCCTGCTCTTTTTGATTTTCACAGCAAAGGAGGGTATTATTGTAATGCCCCGAGACCGATGCGCCAGATGTCTTCCAGTTATTCACTGTCGTTGCCATGTCATTCGCTTGCATGCTGCTTTTTGCCATGTCATCATGTGCATTTGATCTGCATGTTTTTTTAAAACTTGCATGCGTCCGGGTCTCCTAGTTCTCTCCGTTGTTCGTTCTGAGCCCAGACACACTCGCACGCGCCCGCGGCACCTCCGAAATATTATTTTATAAGTGGGATAAAAATGTTCTCGGAATGGGTTGTAAGTTGGCGTGTGGTCTTGTTATGGTGTAGGTAGACCGCCTGCCAAATTTCATCGCATTTGAAGTCCATTTGATGCCCCAACGGATAACTATAGCGACACTATAGTCGGTCTATTCATTGGACGTTTTCGGTATCCGAAAACCTGCTGCCGGGCCGTTCTTCTCTTCTCTCCTCTTAGTCCAATCCATCTACACAGCCCACCTAGCCCATCTAACTCCCTCTTATGTTCTTCGCTATCGGATCACGATCGTGTGGGCGAAAACGGCTCCCCAATACCCCTCTCCTAGCCCCCTCTAGCTATATAAACACCCTCCCCTTCCAAATTTGGCTAAACCTAGCCTAACCCTAGCCAAACCCTCCCCTAACCTCGCAGTCGCCGCCACCCTTCTCGTTTTCCGCGCCCAACCGCTGCCCCGCCGCCATGTGTCGCCTCCCCGCAGGCCAGCGCCGTCGCCAGCCGCCGCCCCACCCACTTAGCGCGCGCCACTTCGCCTCCCTGCGCCTCCCTCTGCCGCGGCCCGCGAGGCCTAGGCGCGGCCCGCCCGGCCCGTCCGCGTCGCCGCCGCGACCCCGCGCTGCTCGAGCCCCCGTGCTCCCGCTCCGCCACCGGACGCCGCCTTCGCCCCGCCGCTCGTCGCGCCGACCGGCCGCCGCCGACACGCACCAGCGCCTGCCTCGTCGCCAGCCTACTCACCTCGTCGCCCCAACCTCGAGCTTCCGTCGGCCGCCGCAGCTCGCCGCCCCGCCAACCTCGAGCTCATCGTCCTCCTCGCCGCCGACCAGATTTGGTCGCCTGCCGTCGGATCCGCCCCATCCCGTGCCTCCGTGCCCTTCGCCGGCCGTCGTCCCCGCTGCCAAGGTTGCCGGCGCCCCCTGCCTCTTGCTCGTGCACCTAGGGCACGAGGGAGATGGCGCCCGAGCAACAGCACCGGCCTGCTCGTGGGCCGGCCCATCCCTGTCTGCCCCGGCCTGCATCCTCCACTGATCTGGGCTCGGTCTACTGGGGTGAGCCCCGCCTAATCCCGCCCCGGTCCCATCATAGTTATCCGACGCTCGCAACTGAAAAACGGCCGTCCCTAGTTTTTTCAGCATCATGTGTGCATCTTTGACCTGCTGTAACTTTGTGCATGTTGATCCGGTTGGAGTGTGTAATATGTCAAAATGTTCTACTCAGTGTGCTATTCATGATGGTGGTGGTTGCATTCATGTTAGGATGCATCTTGATGTTGTTATATCTGTTGCAAAAGTGCTAAGTAACATAAAGTGCAGAAAACCGCTGAAACTTGTCATTTTGTCTTTTTCATATCTTTTTGTGTGATTTTCTTTTGAGCAGTATGTCTACATGTTTTAGGAGCATAATCATGTCATCTTTTCAATGGTTGAACTCTCATGCCATGATATGCCCTGTGGTGACTAGCACAAGCTTGCAAAGTAGCATACTTGTTGTTACTGTTCTGCTAAGCCTGAATCTGTTATATTGTGATGCC
Source organism: Thinopyrum elongatum (assembly GCA_011799875.1). Classification (NCBI taxonomy): domain Eukaryota; kingdom Viridiplantae; phylum Streptophyta; class Magnoliopsida; order Poales; family Poaceae; genus Thinopyrum; species Thinopyrum elongatum. The sequence goes on from CM022297.1 coordinate 336,739,980, forward strand.
TTGTTTACTTGATGCTACCATCAAATCTATGCTTATATTAGAGATATCCAGTAAGCTTGTTTTTAAGATCATGTTATGCTCTATCCATCCATGCCCTTGTTTGCAATTATATCCTAATGTAGCTTGTTCTTTTCATGCTCTCAAATTGCTTAAAAATATAACCGTCAGTCTGTTAACAACATGTTCCATGTCCCAAAGCTCTTTGTAATTAATCTATGCATCTTATAAATTGTGCCTTTGGTTTAAATGGAAGTATGTCATGCCTACTACATGCTCATAACCCTTGCATTTTTATTAAAATTTCTATGCGCGCTGTTTTGTGCCTCCAAAGTCAGTACCATAATGTTACTATTTTGCATTCCCAGATTTTTCAAATATGAGAATCTGCTATTTCATATTTGCATCTTGTCTTGATGATTTCCATGACCATGTTGCTCCTATATATATCACATGTTATGTTATTTGAGCTCCATGATATGTACTAGCATGCTATACCTTTTGGTGCCATGTTCATGCACTGTAGCATACTTATTTCATGCCTCCAACATGCCATCATATTAAGGCTGTGTTTGGTTGGACTTTTAGAACCAACTTCTAGCTTTTCAAAGCTAGAAGCTAACCAAAGGAGGAAAACTAGAAGCAGAAGTTGCAAGAAGTAGCAGATTTTCGCAGTATAACATCGCAGCCGGCGCTACCCCAACTTCAGAACGGTAATTTTAGCTGTCCCCTGAGAGTTGTGAGATATTTACCCACGTATGCCACTGGTAAGTGGAAAATGATCTGTTCTATTCCTACTACCGAACGACTCAAGGCCCAGTCCACGAGCAGGCCGCTCATTCCCCTCGACACAGACCGCTCGTTCCCCTCATCCCGAGTGGGAAGCTAGGGTTCGCCGCCGCCCCTCCGCCGCAAGCCCGCCGTTCCTCTGCCTCGACCTCGTCTCCACCTCTGCCTGCCTCTACCGCTGCGAGACTGGACCAGCAAGGGGCAAGCTCAGCTGCGACCTCCTCCCTCCTCCACTGCCAGGTAGTTCCCTCCTCCTCTCCCTTCTTCTTCCCCTGTCCTCCCTCCCTCTTCCCTTATCCCCCTGCCCCCTTCATGTAGCTTGAATTTTTTTAGCCCTGTTTGTACAGAATGACAGTCATGTGAACTGAATGAATAGCAGTGGATTAATGGTATTTGTAGTGTGCTTGCTGCATAGTTGTTGATTTGTATATTGATGTGAAGTGGAAGGAATTATGATAGTATTGCTGCACAATTTTGTATGTTCCTATACAGTGGCTGTTTTGTCATGCATAGTTGCTGCATTTTGTTCTACATCGGATGATTGCGTGCTGCAGATTGCTATGTAATTCCTTCCTAGAACATATATATTGATCTATTGCTATGTCATTATTTTGCTTGATTGAAGAATGACTGAAAAAGCGGTGTGGGATGATGCAAATCTGAAGAAACTCATAGATATATTCAGAGAAGAGGTTGAAAATGGGAATAGGCCCATAAGTTATTTAAATAAGAAGGGTTGGAAGAATGTTTTGGAGAAATGGGAATCAAGAATGGGAAAGAAGTATCTCAAGGATAAGTTCAAGAACAAATGGGATGCAATAAAAAGTGACTATACTTTTTTCATGGAGTTGAAAAATGAAGCAACCGGGCTTGAATGGGATGATGCAAAGAGAACCGTTGTTTGCTCATAGTGGGATGAACATGTTGCGGTACATGTAGCATTACCTAATTTGTACTTTTTTATTTGGCATGCTTTTGAATGATTGCATTACCTAATTTGTATATTCTTTTTCAGAGATGCCAGGAGAGCACAGGAAAGAAATGCAATCATTTGAAGTTCAAACGGCAGGGACCGAAGCATCTTGAAGATTTACACGTCATTTTTCATAATGTACATGTCATAGGGGCTAGTGCTTCTTGTGCTGGAGATATATCATCTGAGGAATCAAGTGATGATAATGCGGTTCTTTTGGAGAAACCCGATGATAGTGATGAAATGAAGTTGGCATCTTTGAAGAAATAAAAAACAACCAAGAAGCGCAAGCAACCTTCAATCAAAAATGAGGAGAAGGAAGAGAAGAGTCCTTTCCTACGATTGTACAAGTAGACATGCGAGAAGATAGAAAGTGGAGTGGAGAAGATAACCTCTAGTGTTGAAGCATCATCAGCTCCTCATGCAACCAACCTTGTCCCTATAATTTCGGAGGTCATGAAGTTGGTGAAAGATTGTGGTGTCAAAGAAAAAACTGCTCTCATGCACACAACCCTCACTCTTATAGTGAAGCCTGACTTTAGGGAAATCTTCAATGTTCTTGAAACAAAAGAAGGGAGGTTTGATTTTCTGGAGAGGGAGCATGAGAAGGAGATGTTGAAGCACGCGTTGTGAACCATATTTTCTCATGTTGTAGAAGTACATTTCCTTCCATTGTAGAACCTTATTTGTTTTAAGTTGTGAACCTTATTTGTTTATGTTGTGAACCTTATTTGCTTATATCAATCATATTTGCTTGTGTTGTGAACTATATATGTTGTGAGAATATTTGCTTGTGTTGTTGAACCGTATCTATGTTGGGACAAATATTTTTCTATATTGTTGACGATGAATGTGTTAACATTATTATATTCCTGTGTAGATGGTTGTGAACCATATTTTCTCATGTTGTAGAAGTACATTTCCTTCCATTGTAGAACCTTATTTGTTTTAAGTTGTGAACCTTATTTGTTTATGTTGTGAACCTTATTTGCTTATATCAATCATATTTGCTTGTGTTGTTGAACCGTATCTATGTTGGGACAAATATTTTTCTATATTGTTGACGATGAATGTGTTAACATTATTATATTCCTGTGTAGATGGATGCAAGGATGGAAGAAGTGGCCAGAAAGGGACAAGAGGGAATGAAACTTCTTGCTGAACTTGCAAAGCAGGCTGCTATCATGGGAAACCTAGGTAACCTCTATGTTCAGCGGTACTTGAACAAAACATACAGAGATGCTAAGCAAACTGGACTAGAATGGGTCATGGAGTGTTATGGTCAGCCTAGATACTTCTATAAAATGTTTCGGATGAATCTAGAAGTTTTCATGGCACTTCATGATTTGCTTGTTTCTACATATGGTTTGACGTCAACTAGTAATGTTTCATCAATTGAGTCATTGGCCATGTTCTTATGGATTGTTGGAGGCCCTCAATCATTTGCTCAAGCTGAAAACCGTTTTGTACGCTCCCTTTGGACAGTTCACACAAATTTTAAGGAAGTTTTGCTATGTTTGCACAAGTTAGCGACAGATAGCATCAAACCGAGAGATCCTACATTTAGCGATGAGCATGAAAAGATTAGAGAAGAACGTTTCTGGCCTCATTTCAAAGGCGCTATTGGTGCCATAGATGGATCTCATGTACCGGTGACAGTGCCTGCAGATGATGTGGTTAACCATAGATGTCGGCATGGTTTTACATCTCAGAATGTGCTTGCAATATGTGACTTTGACATGAGGTTTGCCTTCGTGGTTGCGGGTTGGCCTGGTTCTGCACATGACTCAAGGATCCTGAATCATGCATTAGCACACTTATCTTCATTTCCTTTACCTCCCAAAGGTATAACATAACAACACATGTCATCATTCATTATATTCTTATGTGAGATGCTCACTTGGTGATTTGGTGTTTTCAGGGAAATGCTATCTTGTGGACTCTAGGTATGCAAACCGAACATGATATCTTGCTCCTTTTAAGGGGAGTACGTACCATCTACCAGAATTTCGTCTTTGTCGTCACCGTCCACCTCAAGGGAAGTACGAGTTGTTCAACTTTTCACATTTGTCCCTTCGCAATGTTGTTGAGCGTGCTTTGGGGGTGCTAAAGCAGAAATGGCGCATATTGAAAGGGGTCCCAAGTTTCTCACCTCGTACGCAAAAGCATATCATCATTGCTTGCATGGCATTGCACAACTTCATTCATGATAGCAAGTTGAGTGACAAATTTTTTGATAAATGTGATGCCGATGATGAGTATGTACCTCCAGTGCTACGACGCGAAGTAGCACAAACACAAGCGGATCCCGTTGAAGAGGAGGAGAACGAAGATACCATGGATACTATTCGTAGTAGGATAGCTGATGCTTGTCTTGCGATAGCAGCATAGGTTGCTATCTAGATGGAGGTCATCATGTGAACCATATATATATATATATATATATATATATATATTCTATGGTGCATGCCTTTTGTAATATTATAATGGGATCAGTATCTATTTATATGTAATGTGCAACATGAAAGTACAATGGTTGAATTCGTATGTGTTACCTGTGAATCATCTAATATTTTCATGATTTTCGTTTGCAAAACGGTCGTTCTATTGCCTACCAATGTACATATCACTTATTTAAGATCAAATTGCACATAGAAATATTGCCTCATTGCCCAGGGTCAGTACAGACAATTCACAGTGAAATCTACAGTTTCACAGTTGTTTCAGCCAAACGGCTTCCAGCTTTTCAACAGCTAAAAGTTCACAGCAGCTTTTTCACAGCTTACAGCTCACAACAGCTTTTACAGAATCTGCAGCTCAACCAAACACAGCCTAACTCTGCTCATGTATATGCCCAGTTTTTCACCAAGTCCTAATCTGTGTTATAAAGTTGCTTTTTTGCATTGATCATGTTGGTTTAATCTTGATGCCTATGAAGCTGAACCTTAATGAACTTTGAAGTATGTAATATGTAATTGAAGTGCATATCAAGTTTGTGCTCATGTGGTTCCTGTAGCATGTTGTTTTGATGATTGCAAAATGCCTAGTTGCTGTTTAGGCAGATTGTTGTTATATCTTGTTTTGAGTGTATATGTTGAACCGTTGCTCCGTTTTGATCATGCTCTATATGAAACTTGCTTGGTTTTGCATGTAGTTTCATCATGTCATGTTGCATCCTTGATTTGAGTATGTGTGCTTGATGTTTGAATGCATTTTGCAGTAATGCCATGTTTAACTTGTTTTGCTCATATCTTCTAGGCCGTAGCTCCGAATTAAGTGAACTTTATATGTAACTTGATTAGAAAAATGTGTAGATCATCATGGTGCATATTAACTTGCTGTTTAACAACTTCAACATAATGTGCTATTCAGATCTGGACCAATTTTGAAATTTGCATATGAGGACTTACCGGAATTGTTATATGTTGTTTCCGGCCTCATTTAAACTTGCTTTGATTGTGGGGTTCTTGTATGCATCATCTCTTGCCATGAGTAGCATCATGTAGCCTTGTCTTGCATCATACTTGGATAAGCATCATGTCATGTTTATGTGTTGTGTGTTTACTATGTTGTTTGCTTCTTTCCGGTTGTGCTTCTTCTCGATAGTTCCGGTTTTGTTGCAATTGTGAGGATGCGTTCGGCTACGTTGGTTCGTCTACTTCATGGACCCGATCTTCTTCCGAGCGGGATTTCAGGCAAGATGATCGTTACCCTAGATACCACTACTATCTTTGCTTTGCTAGTTGTCTCGATGCTATCGCTATGTCGCGCTACCTACCAATCGTTTATCCAGCCTCCCAAATTGCCATGATAAGCCTCTAACCTTTCCACCATCCCAGCAAACCGTCATTTGGTTATGTTACCACTTTGCTCAGCCCCTCTTATAGCGTTGCTAGTTGCAGGTGCAGTTGCAGGTTGTTCCATGTTTAGACATGGATATCTTGGGATATCACAATATCTCTTATTTAATTAATGCATCTATATACTTGGTAAAGGGTGGAAGGCTCGGCCTTTTGCCTGGTGTTTTGTTCCACTCTTGCCGCCCTAGTTTCCGTCATACCGGTGTTATGTTCCTTGATTTTGCGTTCCTAACACGGTTGGGGTTTATGGGCCCCCCTTGACAGTTCGCTTTGAATAAAACTCTTCCAGCAAGGCCCAACATTGGTTTTAACATTTGCCCAACATAATAAACATGATATTAAATTTGACGCATAGGGAGTTAGCGCTACCTGAGGAGTAATTTAACATAATACAGGTGGGGCCAGTGCTGATGGTGCTGGTCCAAACCGGGTAGACTGCGGGGCCACCATGGGGAAACTCGAGGTCTGGTTTTACTCGTAGGATGTCCCATCCGATCGTGGCCTAAGACGAGATACGCGCGGCTATTATCAGGGTGTCGGCACGTCGGGAGGTCTTGCTGGACTTGTTTTACCATTGTCGAAATGTCTTGTGAACCGGGATTCCAAGCTTGATCGGGTTGTTCTGCGAGGAGGATTTTCCTCCGTTGATCATGAGAGTTTGTGATGGACTAAGTTGGGACACCCATGCAGGGTTTGATCTTTTGAAAGCCATGCCCGCGGTTATGTGGCAGATGGGAATTTTTAATATCTGGTTGTAGAGAACTTGACACCAGATCTGATATAAAATACACCAACCTCGTGTGTAACTATGACTGTCTCTTTTCGAGTGAGTCGAGAAGAGAACACGGTGGGGTTATGTTTGAACGTAAGTAGTCCAGGATCACTTCTTGATCATTACTAGTTTACGACCATTTGCGTAGCTTCTCATCTTACTCTTGTACTCGCAAGTTAGCCACCATACAAATGCTTAGTCGCTTGCTGCAACCTCACCACTTATCCTTTCCCTACCCATTAAGCTTTGCTAGTCTTGATACCCATGGTAATGGGATTGCTGAGTCCTCATGGCTCACAGATTACTTCAACAACAGTTGCAGGTACAGGTAATGCAATGATCTGATGTGAGAGCGATGTTTGCTTGTTTTGGAGTTCTTCTTCTGCTTCTTCTTCTTCGATCAGGGGGATAGGTTCCCGGTCGGCAGCCTGGGCTAGTAGGGTGGATGTCGTTTGTGTTTTCCGTTTATATTCATCCATAGTCGGATGCCTCTCTTCTATATGATGTTTGATGTATTCATGTGGCATTGGTGTGCCTTTGTATGTATCCCCATTGTGTTGTATATGGTACAATGTAATGATATCCACCTTGCAAAGCGTCTTCAATATGCGGCTCTATCCTTGGAGGGACCTTCGAGTTCCTCTCGGATAGGATCGCATATTGGGCGTGACAATTACGTTTTTGATAATGAGGCCCGTGCACACAACGCTGAGGTCGTGGCTGCTCGGCAAGCCGAGGAAGCTGCACCAAGAGCCTCCGTGAGCTACCACTCTGACTATTATGTAGGCCGCGGGTGGTGATAACCAAGCTAGGCCAAAAGCCTAAGCTTGGGGGAGTACATTTTTCCACCGATATTATATTCATGTCCACACATTTCATTCCAGTTGTCAGTGTTCACACTTTTTCATTGTGTTATCCATGCTAGATTTGTTTTCTTGCTTTCTTCTTGTGTGTTTGAAAAACTTTGAGAAAACCCAAAAAAAATGTTTCTCGCTTCTTTTCGATTTTTTTTTCTAGTTTAAATTAGTTGTAATGTTAAAAGAAAGCCCAAAAGACTTCCTTGTTCTTCTTTTGCTTGTTGGGAGCTTTCCCGTGTAAATAGTTTTTCTCGTTTTTTGTTTTCCCTTCTTTAATTTGCTTTCTTCAAGAATAACTAAAAACTCCAAAATATTTTAGTGTGTTTCTTTGAAATTCTTTTCCTTTTATTGAGTCATACCAAGGAGAAGACCATGATGAAAAAGTCGAGTGGCTCTCATATGCATTGATATTGATCTAACAAAGAGCCCATATTACCTTGTCTTTCCTTTTTGAATAAAATGTTTGCAGATTCCAGCTTAGTCCACGGCACTCTTGCACTATTATCATTTTCATATCATTTGGTCGTGCAAGTGAAAGTCAATAATGACGATATTTGATGAACTGGCTGTGGCAGAGAGAAACGGGTATGAACTCAACTTGTTCTGTTTTTGTAAATATGTTTAACCTAGTATCCATGATTCAGCCTATTATGATCAAATATGTTTGCAATGACAATTAGAGATTATAGTTTCTCATGCCATGCTTAAGTAGTTTGGAGTTGATAATGATTTATCTTGGATGTCAACATGCATTAAAATGATTGTGATGTGGTATGATGATATGGTATCCTCCTCTGAATGTTTCAAGTGGCTTGACTTGGCACATGTTCATGCATGTAGTTGAATCAAAACCAACATAGCCTCTATGATATTTATGTTCATGGTGTTCATATCCTACTCATGCTAGTATCCAATGTTACTTATGCATAATGCATGTTCATGACCGTTTTCGCTCTCTAGCTGGCCGCTTCTCAACCTATTTGCTAGCCTTCGCCTATATTAAGAGGGAATACTGCTTGTGTGTCAAAATCCTAAAACCCAAGTTAGCCCAGATGAGTCCACCATATATCTACCTATATGCGGTATTACCCTGCCGTTCTAAGTAAATTTGCATGTGCCACCTCTAAAAACTTCAAATAAACATCTATTTTTGTGTGCCTGGATTTTTCATAGAGCAACAGGAGGTAGTCGGTATCTTCCATGCTAAGCGGGTTATTCTCATGATGAGTGTTTATTCACTCATCCTTGCACGAGAGGGGCGGTAATAGGGATTCCCAGTCCCGAAATAAAAAATTGCAAATAATTAAACAAAACTCCCCCAGGAATGATGTTGGTATGGATGGTACCCGTGGATTCGGCTAGCCGTGGAGTGTGTTTGTTGGTGGCGGGGGAGTAAACCTTTACTTTTATCACTTGGGAACCGCCACTAATGTATGTAGCATGGAAGATATTAATAACTAATGGTCGCGAAGTAAACAGGAAGGGTGCATTTCTCAAAATTTCATTTATCTCTGTTTTAAAAATCTGAGCTCTGGCACCGCTGCAAATCACTGCTTCCCTCTGCGAAGGGACTATCTATTTAATTTTATGTTATGTCATCACCTTCTCAAATAAGCGCCAGATCTGAGAGCACTATTGTCATCCTCATGCATTGTGTATAGCTAATGTGGGATGCATCATGACTGGATCTTTTCTACCATGAATTACAATGTTTAGTCGCTGCTTGAACTTTGGAGGTGCTCTGCATTTATGTTTTGCGGTCTCAGAAAGGGCTAGCGAGATACCACTGTTGTCATATTATATCACGATTGTTTTGACAAAGTGTTGTCATTTGAGATATTTTATTATTGCTCGCTAGTTGCTTATGCCGATACCACTGTTGTCATATTTTATCACGATTGTTTTGACAAAGTGTTGTCATTTGAGATATTTTATTATTGCTCGCTAGTTGCTTATGCCATTGATATGAGTTAATATAATTTATAAGAGTTATTGTTGACATGGTTAGTTATGATCTTTGCAGAAAACCTGAGTGCTACTTAAGCTTATTTATGTAAACAAGAACAAAAGAGTTCGTAAAAGTTTTTCTTTTTCACTTTCAGTTTATCAACTGAATTGCTTGAGGACATGCAAAGGTTTAAGCTTGGGGGAGTTGATACGTCTCCGGCGTATCTACTTTTCCTAACGCTTTTGCTCTTGTTTTGGACTCTAATTTGCATGATTTGAATGAAACTAACCCGGACTGACGCTGTTTTCAGCAGAACTACCATGGTGTTGTTTTTGTGCAGAAATAAAAGTTCTCGGAATGGAAAGAAACTTTTTGGAGAATTTTTATGGAATAAAAGAAAAATACTGGAGCCAATAACCATCGGAGGGGCCCCCCTGGGTGAGCACAACCCACCAGGGCACGCCCCCCCTCTAGGCGTGCCCAGGTGGGTTGTGCCCACCTGGTGGCCCCGCAGACCCTGACTCCGACCCTATAAAATCCTATTTTTGGAGAAAAAATCAGGGAGAAAGAATTATCGTGTTTCACGATACGGAGCCACCGCCACCTCCTGTTCTTCATTGGGAGGCCAGATCTGGAGCCCGTTTGGGGCCCCGGAGAGGGGGATCTTCGATCTTCGTCATCACCAACCCTTCTCCATCGCCAATTCCATGATGCTCCCCACCGGGAGTGAGTAATTCCTTCGTAGGCTCGCTGGTCAGTGAGGAGTTGGATGAGATTCATCATGTAATCGAGTTAGTTTTGTTAGGGCTAGATCCCTAGTATCCATTATGTTCTGAGATTGATGTTGTTATGACTTTGCCATGCTTAATGCTTGTCACTTTGGGCCCGGGTGCCATGATTTCAGAACTGAACCGTTTATGCTATCACCATTATATCTATGTTCTAGATCCGATCTTGCAAGTCATATTCACCTCTTACTTGTTATGATCCGTAAACCCCAGTGTGATAGTAATCGGGATACTTTTTGGTGATGACCGTAGTTTGAGGAGTTCATGTATTCACTATGTGTTAATGCTTTGTTCCGGTTCTGTATTAAAAGGAGGCCTTAATATCCCTTAGTTTCCTTATGGACCCCGCTGCCACGGGAGGGTAGGACAAAAGATGTCATGCAAGTTCTTTCCATAAGCACGTATGACTATTTACAGAATACATGCCTACATTATATTAATGAACTAGAGCTTGTGCCGTATCGCCCTAGGTTATGATTGTTATATGATGAATATCATCCAACGAATTCACCGATCCAATGCCTACAAATTTTCCATATATTGTTCTTGCTAAGTTACTACTGTTGTTGTTACTGTTAGAACTGCTACAAAATCAATGCTATCACTGTTACCATTACTGTTACTATCATTACTGCTATCAAAACTATCATGTTACTATGCTACTGATCATATTACTGTAGATAATTAATCTCCAGGTGTGGTTGAATTGACAAATCAACTGCTAATACTTACAAGTATTCTTTGGCTCCCCTTGTGTCAAATCTATAAATTTGGGTTGAATACTCTACCCTCGTAAACTGTTGCGATCCCCTATACTTGTGGGTTATCAAGAGCTCCCCAATTTGAGCAACCGAAATAGGAGTCATTAAGCGCATTGTAGAGCTTAACTTGAAAAGCATAACCATGTTTAGTCCTGAGGTCACTACTAGGGAAATCCTTATACACAGAGGATTATCAGTAGCGCAAGTTAAAACAAAGCACTACTGCTACTTAAACATGGCGCGGGATAAAAATAGCGCTACAGCTATTGTGGTAGCAGTAGTGCATCTAGAGCAGAAAGCGCTACTACTAAAATTCCCACACTGTTGCCGCAGACTAGGAATAGTAGTAGCATGCTTGCGAAAACGCGCTACCGATAACTTATTTGTAGCAGCGCGTTTTATGCGGTGAGTGCTACTACTAATGAAAAGAAAATAAAATGAAAAAGAAATAGAAAAGTAAATGAAAATGAAAGAAATATAAAAAGGAGAAAGGAAAAAAGGAAAATGTAAAGAAAAATAAAAGAAAAATAAAAATAAAGGAGAAAGGCATAGCAGTAGCGGTTGTTCCTAACAGGCGCTATAGCTAATCTAGCAGAAGCGCGTTTGTTAGACGCGCGCTATAGTAAGTTCCTTAAATAAAGAAGAAAGGAAAAAGAAAAGTAAAAAAGAAAAGGAAAAGAAAAAAAAGTAAAGTAAAGTAAAAAAGAAAAGGAAAAGGAAAAAGGAAAAGAAAAAGGAAAATAAATAGCTACTTCCTGTAACAGTAGCGCATTTTTGAACAAGCGCTATAGCTACTTCCTATAGCAGTAGCGCGTTTTACATCCAGCGCTATAGCTAACTTAGCTATAGCGCTGTTTTCCAACCAGCGCTACCACTAAGTTTGACATAACCCTCGCGCGGGCTTTCTCCCCCGGCCACTTCTCCCCCAAATCCCCACCCCCCTGTCGTCGTCGTCGCCCTCCGCGCGCCCTACATCGCCGTCGGCCTCCGCGCGCCATCCCGTCGCCCTCTGCACGCCATCTGGTGCCCTCCATCACCGTCTGCCGCCATCCCTCGCCGCGTGCCCAAGCCCCGACCACGACCTCGTCACCGCGTGCCCCCTCTTCCTCGGCCACTCTGCCTCCTCCTGCTCCCTACCTCCGCCGGCGCCCGAGGTGAGCACGCCTACACCTCGTCCTCCTCCTCCCCTACCTCTGCCTAGCTAGGGTGCTTAAGTAGTTGTACATGCTTAAGTAGCTAGGGTTCATCTAATTAGTTAGGGTTCATCAAATTAGCTAGTACTTGTAGATGCTTAAGTAGTTGTATAGTTGCTGTGCACCCAATGTAGTTAACTAAATATATTTTTTAGGATAAATTTGTATATGCTTAAGTAGTTGTATAGTTGTTGTGCTTAACTAGGGCAGTAGGGTTAGGGCATTAAGGTTTAACTAGAAATGTTAGGGTAGTAGGGTTTAACTAGAAATGTTAGGGTAGTAGGATTTAACTAGATGTTAATTAGGGCAGTAGGGTTTAGTTTATAGAAAAAATTCAATATAAAAATATAAATTTCTATTAGTGCTGCTAGTCCAGTAGGGTTTAGTTTAGAGAAAAGATTCAATATAGAAATGTTAGGGCAGTAGGGTTTAGTTTATAGAAAAAATTCAATATAAAAATATAAATTTCTATTAGTGCTGCTAGTCGAGTAGGGTTTAATTTAGAGAAAAAATTCAATATAGAAATGTTAGGGCAGTAGGGTTTAGTTTAGAGAAAAAAATTCAATATAAAAATATAAATTTCTATTAGTGCTGCTAGTCCAGTAGGGTTTAGTTTAGAGAAAAATTTCAATATAAAAAATATAAATTTCTTAATTTTTACTGAATTTTTATTAAGACAGAAATTTAGGACATAATTTGAATTGAGTTCTAGGGTTCATAATATGAAATTTAGGACAGAAATTGAGTTCTAGGGTTCATAATTTTTATTAGGACAGAAATATGTAAAGGTAGAGGGTTCTAGGGTTCTAGGTTTCTAGGGTTCATCCATCTATATTTGGTTTTTGAATTGAGTTTGAGAGAGAATGAGATTTGTGTAGATTTTTTGGAAGTGTAGGAGATGCAAATTTGAAGTGGTCATGTCATATGCAAATTCCTCAATAGTGTTTGCTCATGTATATCTATTGTTGTAGTTGCTCATGTACAGGTTCTTAAGTGGACCTGTTATATGTAACATCGAAGTGGTTCGATTGTGCCCAAGTGGCCTTTTGTTGTTTGCAGGGAATGATTCCGAGTGGCCTATGTTTTGCTGGAATGTTGATTCATTTCCATTCCGGCAAATTTCAGGCGCTCGATTTGTCCACTTTTTAGCAAAGGTCATGCCGAAATTTTCCGTGAATTTCGGCATGACTTGTGCTAGAAACTAGGACATATCGAGTGCCCGGGATTTGCCGCAACGGGAATGAATCAACATTCTGGCAAAACATTGGCCTTTTTTAATGTCATTATTCATTTTATTAGGTCTAGAATTAATTGACTAGACTTAATCGTAGGAAACATGGCTAACAACGATGAAGGAGGGGGTTCTGATAATTGCAACGTCTACGAGGTGGCAGACAAATATTTGAACTATCTGGACGAGCAACGACAAGGGTTGCAATACCCACCTGTCACATCCGAGATTGGCACCGGCACCGAGACCGGCGCCGAGACCGAGACCGGTGAATTAGGCAGTATAGAACCGAAACCGAAGAGGATACTGCGCCCAAACCAGCTCGGCACTACTAGACTGGTGGTCACGGCGGTGGACCCTGGCAATTTCGAGCCAACAGAGCCTACGGAAGCGCGCATGTGCTACGGCAATCAAGTAGGCTGCATCCTACATGAAACCACCACCATCAACGATGAAAAATTATAGAAGATACCAAATATGGAGCACTCCCTCTTAAACAAGCTACACCAGAGATTCTTGTTCCCGGGCCGGGATGAAATCAAATATACTCGACCGTGGCAAGACCCGGCAATGAGGAAGATAAACAGATGCGCCATGGGCAACTTTAGCGGCACATTGTCCGCCTGGAAAGTAAGGGTGAAACAAAGGATCATCGTCAAAAAGGAACCCTACTCCAAGATTGTAAAGGATAATCCGACAATTACAGAAGAGCAGTTCGAAATATTCAAGGCGGCCTGTGATACGTCTCCAACGTATCTATAATTTATGAAGTACTCATGCCATGTTTATAACAATTTTATATGATTTTGGTATGATTTGGAGGAATTAACCCAAACTGACGCTGTTTTCAGCAGAACAACCGTGGTGTTGTTTTTTGTGCAGAAATAAAAGTTCTCCAAATGCAACGAAACTTTTTGATGATTTTTTTGGAACAAAAGAGGCACTAGAAGCATCGTGGGAGGGCCAGAAGACCCACGAGGAGGGCACAACCCACCAGGGCGCTCCAGAGGGGCCTGGCTTGCCCCGGTGGGGTGTGCTCACCTCGAGGCCCATCTTCGCGTGAGTCCAACGCTGAAAAATCCTATAAATAGAGAAACCATCAAAAATAACCCTAGATTAGAAGTTCCGCCGCCGCAAGCCTCTGTAGCCATGAAAAACCAATCTAGACCCCGTTCCGGCACCCTGTCGGAGGGGGAAATCATCACCGGAGGCCATCTTCATCATCCCTATGGCCACCATGATGAGGGGGGAGTAGTCCACCCTCGGGGCTGAGGGTTTGTACCAGTAGCTATGTGTTTAATCTCTCTCTCTCTCTCTCTCTCGTGTTCTTGAGATGGCACGATCTTGATGTATCGCGGGCTTTGTTAATATAGTTGGATCATATGCTGGTTTCCCCTCTCTATCTTGTTGTGATGAATTGAGTTTTCCCTTTGAGATTTCATTTTATCGGATTGAATACTTTTATGGATTTGAGAGCACTTGATCTATGTCTTGGCACTCAACTCGCGGATTCCCGAGGTAACATTGGGGTAATCTATGCATAGGGGTTGATGCACGTTTTCATCCTTGTTTCTCCGGTAGAAATCTTGGGGCACTCTTTTAGGTTCTTTGTGTTGGATTGAGTATTATGAATCTCAAATTGTTTGATGCATATCGTATAATCAACTCACGAATACTCGCGGTGACATTGGAGTATCTAGGTGACATTAGAGTTGGTTGATGTGTATCATATGGTGTTATTTTAGTACGAACTCTTGGTTAGATCGATCAGAAAGAATAGTTCTGTGTTATTTTAGTACGAACTCTAGGATAGATTGATTGGAAAGAATAGCTTTGTGGTGGTTTCGTACCCTACAAACAATTTCTTCTTATGTTCTCCGCTAGATAGGAACTTTGGAGTGATTCTTCATCGCACGTTGAGGGATGGTTATATTATCCAATTATATTAGCATTGTTGACAGATTGCACTAGCGAAAGTACGGACCCTAGGCCTCATTTTCAAGCATTGCAATACCGTTTGTGCTCCATTTTATCAATTGCTACCTTGCTGTTTTTTATTGTTCTTATTACAAAAATCAATATCTATTATCCATATTACGCTCGTATCACCATCTCTTCGCCGAACTAGTGCACCTATACAAATTACCATTGAATTTGATGTGTTGGGGACATAAGAGACTTTTTGTTATTTGGTTGCAGGGTTGTTTGAGAGAGACCATCTTCATCCTACGCCTCCCACGGATTGATAAACCTTAGGTCATCCACTTGAGGGAAAATTACTACTATCCTACAAAACTCTGCGCTTGGAGGCCCAACATGAATCTACAACAACAAGTTGTGTAGTAGACATCAAGCTCTTTTCTGGCGCCGTTGCCGGGGAGGTGAATGCTTGCAATTGAATATTTTAGTTTCTTGTTTTATCACTAGTTTGGTTCGTAAAAGAAAACTACAAAAAAATGGAATTGAGGTGGCCTCATATTATTCGTCTTTATCATGTCTTTCTTGGAAATGATGGAAAGGAAAATTGTGCTCAATTGATAGAAGAAGAATTCGATAAAATATTTGGCATAAAAACTTTGAATGGTGAGCATGATTGCAATGTTGTTAGTATGAATTCTTTGAATATCCATGATGTTAATGATATGCAAAGCCATAAGCTTGGGATGCTATATTTGATGAAGATGATATTTTTAGTCCCCAAGTTTTAATGAGAATATTTACTATGATGAAAGCATGCCTCCTATTTATGATGACTAGCACATATGCCCGTGCGTTGCAACGGAGATAAAATAATATGCATATAAAGTCAGTGAGAAGTATATGTGCAAGCAATACCCTGTGTGCACACGAAAAATGAATATTTAACTTCTCGGTTTCGCCGCATGTGAAAGATCCAGTCAGCTATTTTTTCATTAATTGATCGAGGGCATTTAAGAGTTTTATTACATCATCGTACGCCAGAGAAGGCCCATGAGTTATTCAATCTACTCTTCCTTTCAATCCTTTCAATCGAGGGAATTTTAAGGTCTGAAGTTTCTGAATATTCTAGTAAACATGAACAATTTTTTAAATCTTGAACAATTTTTTGAAAATTATGTACACTTTCGAAAAACTGGAAACAAAATTTGAAAAGGAACATCTTTTAAAATTCACAAACATTTCATGAAAATATCAACTTTTTTTATAAAAACATTAACATTATTTGAATTTATGAACATTTTTTTAAAACGGGAACATGTGTTAAAAATTCATAAGATTTTTAGAAAATGTGTATCTTTTATACACAAACATTATTTTAGATTTCGAAAATTTTACTAAAACATAAGTATTTTTCAAAATTGGAGCATTTTTCAAATGCCATTTCTTTTTAGAAATCTTGAACAATTTTGAAAAACAATATTTTAAAAAAAGGGCAACTGTTTGCAAGTTTCGAATATTTTTCAAAATAGCAACAAAATTTTGGAATTATGTACATTTTCCAAAATTTGTTTTTTTATTCTAAACGTTTTTTGAGAATTTCTTATATGAAATAAATTCTAAAAGAAAAATAAACTTGGAAGGGAAAAAAGAGATAGGGAAAGGAGAATAAAAATAGCAGTAAAACACAGAAAAAAAGAAAAATGGGCTTGCCCATTATTGGTTGTTCTATGCGAAACTCCGACTATTTATCGCCTTGTGTGGAAAATAGAGTTTTCCCAGCTGCGTGGGCAGAAAAATAAGTGGGCTGGCTTCGCTGGGCCATAGCGCGCGGCCCACGTACGAAAATTCTTTTTCTAGCAGACAAACGCATAATAATTTAGTACCACCTCGATTAGAAAAAAGTTATTTTCGACGGTGAGCGGATGAAAAAATTGACGAAACGCATCGTGCTTTATTAGTAGGTATAGATTATATTGATGAAAGTGGATTTGGAGAGGTCATGAATTTATTTAGTGATGAATCCACTATTTTGGATGAGGTTTCAATTGATTATGAAAATAAAGTTCCTATCTATGATGATTATGGTGATGACATGTATGCTATAAAGAGTAATGATATCCATGAAACTTGTCATCATGATTTTAATTTTCAATCCCATAATAGTTATTTTGTTGAATTTGCTCCCACCACTATTGATGAGAAGAAATTTGCTTATGTGGAGAGTAATAAATTTTATATGCATGTGGATCATGAAAAGAATGCTTTATGTGATAGCTATATTTTTGAATTCATTCATGATGCTACTGAAAATTATTATGAGAAGGGAACATATGCTTGTAGGTATTGTAATAATATCAAGTTTCCTCTCTATGTGTTGAAAATTTTGAAGTTTTGCTTGTTTTTGCCTTCCTATGCTAGTTGATTCTTGTTCCCATAAATTGTTTGCTCACAAAATACCTATGCATAGGAAGTGGGTTAGACTTAAATGTGCTAGTCATATGCTTCATGATGCTCTCTTTGTGTTTCAATTCTTATCTTTTATGTGAGCATCATTGAAATCATCATGCCTAGCTAAAAAGGCATTAAAGAAAAGCGCTTGTTGGGAGACAACCCAACATTTACCCTTACTTTTTGTGTGTGTTCACATGATTAGGCTACTGTATTAATCATTTTTTATAGCTTTTGTTTCAATAAAGTACCAAGTAAAGCCTTTGGGATAATGTGGATGATAGTTGACTTGATTCTGTGCAAAAACAAAAACTTTTGTGTCCAGTAACAGAATTGTTAAAATTCACTGGAGCGTCGAAAAGCTCTGAAGTTTTTACATATGATTTATATACAAATTACCTATGTTTTCCTAATTTTTGGAGTTGCAGAAGTATGACTAAAATTCAGATCTTTACGTACTGTTCTGTCTTTGACAGATTTTGTTTTCAATGTATAGTTTGCTTGTTTTATGGTTTCTATGGATTATATTGCTTAATATAAGTTGTAGAAATTATAGGGTACAGTAGGAATTGTGTGAAAAAAAATATGAATCTCATCTTGACAGTACCAAAGTGAATGATTTGTCTTTATCATACTAACCCATCTCACGAAGTTCCATTAAGTTTTGTGTGATTGAAGTTTTCAAGTTTTGGGTGAGATATCGATATGAGGAGAATAAGGAGTTACAAGACACTAATCTTGGGGATTCCAAAGGCACCCCCAAGGTAATATTCAAGGAAGATCCAAGCAACTAAGCTTGGGGATGCCCCGGAAGGCATCCCCTCTTTCGTCTTCAACATTATCGGTAACCTCACTTGGAGCTACATTTTCATTCGCCACATGATATGTGTTTTTCTTGGAGCATCATTTTATTTTATTAGGATTTACTTGGTGTTATTTAGAATAATGTTTTGTATCTTTTACTTCAATAAAAATGTCAAGTATAGCCTTTGCTATGCTTATTTTGCAAGTCTATATGTGGCTGTTTGAAAACAGAAAGTTGCACGCTAGTGCGTCAATTCTTGAGAAAAGTCAGAATGTGATAAAATGTTTAATTTTTTTGCAAAATAAGATATGATAAATTTTATACTGTGTGGTAAATTTTCAGAATTTTTTGAGTTAGGAAAGTATGAGTATAATTGCACTCTTTACAGACTGTCCTGTTTAGACAAATTGCCGTTATGTTTGCATATATTTTCTTGTTTAATGATTCTATTTGAGGATAGGAGTATTAAATATGCAGAGGCATTTAGTATGCAATGTTGAATAATAATTTTAGTGATTTGTTACAATAGAGAATGATAAGGTTATGTATTGATTTATACTAACTTATCTCACGAGTTCTTGTTGAGTTTTGTGTGGATGAAGTTTTTAAGATTTAGGGAAACCGTGATATAAAAGGAATTAAGGAGACACAAAATCTCAAGCTTGGGGATGCCCAAGGCATCCCAAGATAACATTTCAAGAAGTCTCAAGCATCTAAGCTTGGGGATGCCCCGGTAGGCATTCCACCTTTCTTCATCAACAACTATCGGTTAGTATCGGTTGAGCCTAAGTTTTTGCTTCTTCACATGAGTTGTGCTTTTCTTGGAATGTAATTTTATTTTGTTTTGCTTGCTGTTTTAATAAAATACTTAGATCTGAAATTTTTTAAATAATAGAGAGTGCTCAAATAGCTACCCATTTACTTAACTACTCGCTTGAACTTCACTTATATCTTTTTGGAGTAGCTTGTCATTTACTCTTGTGCTTCACTTATATCCTATGAGTAAATTGTTGAATGAATTGAAAATCATAAATTTGAAATTATATGGTCATATCATGCCTAGTGGTAGCTTCACATTGGGTTTAGAAAGTGAAATCTTTTGAAACCTTGACAATCACAATATTGGTCATACAAGCAATTCATGAATGATTAGTATAAGGAAGAGAACTTTCACATACAAATATATTATCTTGGACATCTTCTATGATTGTGAATACCCATTAATTATTTTCAAACTTGAGCAAATTAGTTGAAGTTGGACAAGGAAGACAACGTAATGAGTTATGTTTGGGTATATTTGCATAGAAGTTATATTCTTATGGATCCTCCAACATGTGGTGTTTGCTTAGGATCTTTTGCTAGCCAAAAATTCGTACTAAGTAGAGATACTACTTGTGCATCCAAAAACCCTTAAACCCAGTTTCTTGCAATGAGTGTCCACCATACCTACCTATGGATTGAATAAGATCCTTCAAGTAAGTTGTCATCGGTGCATAAAGCAATAAAAATTGTTCCTAACTAAGCTTGATCTTGAGCGTTGTATGAACTTGTGATGGCGAAGTAATAAAAGCGACGGACTACATAATAAAGATTTCTATCATAAGGGGCAATATAACGTGACGTTCCTTTGCATTAAGAGCTTGGGCATCCAAAAATAAAAAGCGCATGACAACCTCTGCTTCCCTCTGCGAATGGCCTATCTTTTACTTTTCAGTATTTACTTTTATGCAAGAGTTAATAGAATGCATTCTCAGTTCAACCTCAATTATTCTCTAGTTGGCAAGCACCATGTGGTGGGGAAAGATCTAGGCACATATGACCAGTCAAATATATTTGATCATGAATTATTATTGTTGACAATTATCTCTGTGATAAATGAGTTGGGAGGCGAAACATTAAGCCCCTATCTTTCTCTGTGTTCGAAGGATGCCATTTGTTCTAAAAATATGCTTTGAGTACTAGCAATCATAGAAGACTATATGATGATTGAGTATGTGGAGCTCTTACTTAGACTCTGTTGAATAAGTTGAATTGCAATTGTTTGGTGACTGAGAATATAGGTTGTTGAGTTTCAAGAGAATTCATTGTTTGAACCTTAACATGTGAATTGGTTGCTACTTTAACATGAGAAGTTTTATGAGAAAGAATTGCTGTTATGATGCTAGGAAAAGTGATTGAAATTATCATTGATCAAACTTATGCACTCTGCTAGCATTCACACTTCATAAATTATTTCTTTTATCATTTACCTACTCGAGGACGAGTAGGAATTAAGCTTGGGGATGCTGATACGTCACCAACGTATCTATAATTTATGAAGTATTCATGCCATGTTTACAAAAATTTTATATGGTTTTGGTATGATTTGGAGGAACTAACCCAAACTAACGTTGTTTTCAGCAGAACTACTGTGGTGTTGTTTTTTGTGCAGAAATAAAAGTTCTCGGAATGGGCTGGAAATTTACGATGAATTTTTATGGACCAAAAGAGGCACTAGAAGCTTCGTGGGAGGGCCAGAAGACCCACAAGGAGGGCACAACCCACCAGGGCACGTCAGAGGGGCCTGGCTTGCCCCGGTGGGTTGTGCTCACCTCGAGGCCCATCTTCGCGTGATTCCAATGCTGAAAAATCCTATAAATAGAGAAACCATCAGAAATAACCCTAGATCAGAAGTTCCACCACCGCAAGCCTCTGTAGCCACGAAAAACCAATCTAGACCCCGTTCCGGCACCCTGCCGGAGGGGGAAATCATCACCGGAGGCCATCTTCATCATCCCTATGGCCACCCTAGGCCTCATTTTCAAGCATTGCAATACCATTTGTGCTCCGTTTTATCAATTGCTACCTTGCTATTTTTTATTGTTCTTATTACAAAAATCAATATCTACTATCCATATTACGCTTGTATCACCATCTCTTCGCCGAACTAGTGCACCTATACAAATTACCATTGTATTTGGTGTGTTGGGGACACAAGAGACTTTTTGTTATTTGGTTGTAGGGTTGTTTGAGAGAGACCATCTTCACCCTACGCCTCCCACGGATTGATAAACCTTAGGTCATCCACTTGAGGGAAAATTGCTATTATCCTACAAAACTCTGCGCTTGGAGGCCCAACACAAGTCTACAAGAACAAGTTGTGTAGTAGACATCAGCTTGCGTTGCCGAAGCTAGCAAAGAAAAGTCGAAGTACATGAAGGGGCTTCAAGAGAGGAACATGGGGTGCCACCACCTCGAAAGCCGTGGTTACGCGGGGAAGAGGCCCATATGGGCCAAGGAGGAAGAGGAACGCGAAAGTCTGGGGATCCCACACCCCTTGGTGGAGTTCACTGTCCCGCAGGAGCGTGACGTCATCAGGGCCCGGTACCATTGGGACCCAGTCAACAAGGTTTTCGAAACGGACGCGGTCACGAAGGAGTTCATGAGACTGCTGGTAATTTTTTTTACCCCCTAATTTTAGCTTCTGATCAATTCAACTGCACATTTAGTCACATTTGTAAATGATCCACGTTCCTTTTGCAGTCGGAGCAGCACAGGATTGCGGCCGAAAGCGACTCGCCGTCTGAGGCATTGGCGAGGCCCAAGTGGGACACCCCATTCAACCGGGCCTTGAACATATTGAAAAGACTCCCGGTGGTCACTCGGCCGTCGTATGGACGCGTGCATGGCGTCGAAGATGGCGCCACGTGGAAGTACTACTACCATGAGGACGCCGAGGAGAGAAAGCAAAGACGGAAGTTAAATGAAATTAACATCGACAAGAAGGTTGAGATTGTGGTCGATAAGAAATCAGCTGAGACCAAAGAAGCGATACGACCTGAGTTGCTAAACGAGGCAGTCAAAGCAGTGGTAGCTGTCGCAAGAGAGGAAGCAAAATCTTCCCTTGCTGCCTTTATTCCGGTTGTCATCAATTGGACCAAGCAAAATCCAGATAAAGAGGCAGGGGACTTTCCCCTTGACAGCTTCGTCGGGACCGCACCTGCTCCCGCACCTGTTCATAGCACCCCGTCCTCCATCTCTGGCGTGCTCGACGGGACTTCGTCTTTGGCTGAGCTCGACGCCCTCATGGTAACTACTTATCACACTGGCCCTCTTCAATCTATGTATCATCTCCCGTTTCCGTTTCCTTTCGGATGTCTCACGTCGCAGACATGTCTTTGCAGGCCAACGGAACCCCGTACACCATACTGTACACCATCGGCGGCCAGAAGGTGGATGTGGGAAACGCGATGATAGTGAAGCCGAAGGATCGATTGTTCCCCACCCGGCCGATGCCCCCAGGCGTCTTCAAGGTTTCCGTGGCCAGTATCAAACTAGGCCACGAGAATTCGGTTCCTCCGGTAGCACTAGGGGAAGATGACGACGAGACCCCGCGGCGGCTTGGCGATTGCAAGAGTTGGGTCCTGTTGTGGCCGAAGAGTCTGCTTCGTCTGGAGGCGGCCGGGAGCACACCCACGATCAAGCTGCCTCAGCAAGGTATGAACACCAACACCCCAGCTGCCCAATTAGCGTCGCCTGTCATGCCGGGTGATAGCGGACGGCATGAGGAAGAGGCTTCATTAGTGGCTGATGACGTCGCCGCCTTCGAAGAAACAATGCTTGATGCCATGGACGACGAGGATGATGACCCTCTACGGTATCTCAATACTGGCACCTATGACGACGGAGGATTGATGGCTCAGCAGTACGACTCAGGGTTTGAGCCTGATGAGTTGATGCCTGAATTGCTGGTGGATGAATGTATGATAGGCTCACTTCCGGTAGCAAAGAAGCATAGGAAGAGACCGAACAAAGGCCGAAATGGTGGCAAAGCTGCTTCTATGAGCCAGCCGCCTCCGCAGCCTCGGGTTCAAGACCGTATACCTATCAAAGATGCGGCGAAATATCATATCCCTGGTGATCCGATCCTACCTAAGGTAGTGGTAGAGGTCATAGACGACGATCTAAGAAGACTTCATGATGATGCGCTGCGGAGAGAGAAAAGCCTTATCGCCTCGAAAAATCCAGGATACCCGCTCTACATTGTTAACATGCCGCAGCAAAGGTTGTACGTCCACACATTCCCCGTGGAAAAGTTCTTCCTTCGATTCGATTACATCTTCGACATGTTTCACTTGACAAAGCTGGATTTTACGTTTGTCCGCCTTTTTGCCTTGTACATGAACTACATCATCAGGATTGAGCAAATACCTTATATCTGTGTTGCTGACCCGTACTTTATGCATAAGGGCTTCTTGGCAGTCTGCCCAAAGCAACGTGAATACACGAGTAACTACATTGCCGATTTCATGGTCGACAATAAGGACAAGGAGACGATTCTCTTGCCTTATCATCCCATGTAAGTCATCCGCGGATATCCTTCCTTCGATTTCAATCATTCGTTTGCACGCGTGGAGGCTAATTTGAGGTGTACTTATTTTGCGCAGCGACGGGCGCACCGTCCTCATCATCCTTTACCCCCGATTCTCCCATGCTCTTTACTTGGACTCGTCGAAGAACATGAAGGAAAAGGATTACACCCACATCAAGTCTATTATCGATAGTGCTATCTTAAGCTATGGCCTACGGGGTGGAGAGATCACGTTTAAGATAAGGAACCGCTCACCCTCCTTCGGCCATAAGACCGACTTCTGCTGCATCCAGCAACCGAGTGGTACTCTCAGTGATGGATTCTCTGTCCTCCATCACATGCTGGAGTACAGATGGGATAACCAGAACCTTTGCATGTCACCTAGATCCGGCAATGCCAATATTCTGCAATGGGCAAAGAAACTAGGAGATGACCTAGATCATCGACTCCGAGCTGAGTTCTATCACATCCAGCGTGAACTTGCGCAAATCATCATGAAGGAGGTCCTCGAAAAAACAGGGTTGTTCTACGAAGAAGGGCAAATGTCGCGGGAAGACGTCCAAACACTCGTATCCGCTCAGCGTCTTGACCTGAAGCCTTTCACTTTGCTCGGGGACTTCCTCCCTGATTTGGATGGATGGCACGACATGTTGGAGTGATTGACGATATATGACAATGTGTCTGTTTAGCCCATACTTTCTCTATGACGAAACTTTGAGTTATGCACGATGAAACTTTGTGATGTAATTAAACCGTCCTCCTCAACTAGCGAAGATCACTATAGTTAGGGCATTTTGGGTACGATGAACTTTGTTATTTATGCTTATGTTATGTTGCTTCTATTTTTGCAAACTCTGTCTCTTTCTGGTTCTCAACTATATATGTTGCATATTATCGACTCATGTGACGATGCAGGTACATAGATCATCGATGGCGAAGAAGTGCTATGCCGTGTACATTGGGAAGGTTCCAGGAGTGTACGACGAGTGGCCTGAGTGTCAGGCCCAGGTGCACCGGTTTTCGGGCGGCATCCACAGAGGGTTCAATAGCAGAGCCGAAGCGGAAGATAGTTACTTGAGGTTGACGTTAGCGCGAGAGAGGGATCGGAACCGGCGCCTCAAAAACTACTACACTATCACGCTCTTGCTCATAGTGATTGCTCTTCTCTTCTATATCTTTGTTTAGATATAGATGATGAAACATGTGTATGTGATGACCATGCAGTTGCTTGTATTCGAGACATGTCACTTAACTTGTATTGCTATATCGTGATTATGATGAGATGACATGATTTGTGTTGGATGATATGATGAGACTATTTTGTGTATGATATGATGAGCATATTACATGTTTATGATATGATTAGAATACTGTATAAAACCTGTAAAAAAACACCACAAATATGTAGCAAAAAAAATGTGAAAAATATAGCAGTAGCGCTCTTTAGCTGGAAGCAGTAGCGCTGTTTACAAGCGCTACAGCTATTTAGCAGCAGCGCTGGATGCACAAACGCTACTGCTAAGCTTGTTAGCAGTAGCGCTCTTCTGGGCAACGCTACTGCTAAGTAGGTATAGTAGTAGCGCGGGTCAAAACGTGCTACTGCTACAAGTTAGCTGTAGCGCCTTACTAGTAGCGCCGCTCCCCGCGCTACTACTAGGCATTTTACCCGCGCTACTGCTAGGCTTTTCCCTAGTAGTGGGTAAGCTCTCCTTGTCTCCATATTCTCAAAGTCTTGGAAACCAAGCTTCTCCAAGACATAAGGTCTTGCATGGCAGGGGATGTACTACTTGAAATGAAAAAAAAGGAACACGTTGAAGCAAAGAATCACAAGTCATGATTAATTATGAAGAAATATTTGTCGTCGTTGCGTACCGTAGAACATCGAAGGTCTCTTCCAGCTTGACGGCGAAGTACCTACCATTTTGCAGGTGAGGCATCCCGTCGCACATACCCCGGTCGTCGCAGCAGAATTCACACTCCGGGATCCTATCATCGTCAGACATTTCCTGTGTTCAAAATTCAAAGATTATAAATTGACGGCAATTACCAGGAACTCAACACATAGATCACTATTCACCACTAGTTGACTTTCGGTCTGTCGAGACTTTCCTTGAAAACTCTCATCTCACGTGGTGTATATGGTGGGCACTCCCTCTCTGATATATTTGACCGTCGGTGATGCTCGCTCCTCCGTTCATTCGAAAGTGCATTACACCAAAATATCTAGCACCTTCGAATGAAGAAGAAACGACCCCCACGACAACAGTCAGGATTCTTCCTCTCTCATATTTCGACAGTATATGGTGGACACTCCCTCATAGATAATTCGACCGTCGGTGATGGTCGCTTCCCCTCCTTCGCTCATGCATTACCAAGGTATATCACGAGAAGAAGGAAGAGAAGCGACCCCCACGACAATAGTCGGCATCCTTCCTTCAAGAACTGACCGAAATTCACACAAGGAGCCCCGACAGAATGACAGTCAACCCATTACATATATCGAGTAATGACATAAAAAATTACCTATGGTTTGCCGGAATGTCATCTATTTCCTATTCCTGCAAATCATGGGCACTCGATATTTCCTACTTTATAGCACAAGTCATGCTAAAATTCACGGAAAAATCCGGCATGACCTTTGCTAAAATAGGACATATCGAGCACCTGAAATTTGCCGAAACGGAAATGAATCAACACTCCGGCAAGACATAGGCCACTCGGATTTTCCCTGTGATACAAAGATGTCCATACACATAGAAAGATGTTTAAACTTGAAAAGCTATCCGAATCAATTATCATTTAAAAAACTAGCTTCACATTGTCACAGCTACTCATCTACTACTACTACATCTATAAAAACATCTATGAAAACTTCATTTTCGTATTTAAGCAACCACATAGATCGACCGTGTTTACTCACTATAGACGATGGTTGTCGACCGGGCGCGGGTGTCGCCGGTGATCTTCTGGGCGTCGTCGACCGGCTCGTCGGTGATCTACGCTATGCCACATGAGCATTCAAACTTAGTGCTCATTGCATTTCAATGGTTCAAAATATTAATAAAAACATTTCAATATATTTTATAATCTGAACATTTCATTAGGACAAGAAGCATAACTAAATAGGTCTCTCTCTCTAAATTTGGCAATGTGAGATTACATAGCTAAATACCCTAGTTCTAGTCTATTCAACACTTACTAAAAATTACCATTACTAAAATTTCTATACCTAAAATTTCTTACTACAAATTTCTATTACTAAATTTAATACCTGAAAATTTCTCATATAACATTGTGCACCTAAAAATTTCTGTTACTATTTTTTTTACTAAAAATTCAAAAACAGAGGGAGGTGAAGGGAGGAACAGGGAGGGATGAGGGAGGGAGGGAGGTGGAGGGAGGAAGAGGACAGACGAGGCAGGGAGGGAGGTGGGAGGGAGGAAGGGAGAGGGAGGTGGAAGGAGGGAGGCAGGTTGAGGGAGGAAGAGGACGGACGAGACATGGAGGGAGGAGGCAGGAGGGAGGGAGGGAGGGAGAGGGAGGTGGAAGGAGGGAGGGAGGGAGGTGGAGGGAGGAGTAGGAGGGAGGAGATACCTCGATGGAGCAGGGGCGATCTCTTCCGGTGGAGGTGGGCGACGGCGGCGTGGCGTGGGAAGAGAGTGGAGAGGGAGAGAGTGGAGAGGGAGAGTGAGGGGCGGCAGCTCGGTGAAGATAAGCAGCAAGCTTAGCAGTAGATCGTGTTAGCGACCAGCGCTACGACTACGGGTAGTAGCAGTAGCGCAGGTTAAGAATCCCGCACTGCTGCTAAGTTGGGCCCACCTACTGGCATAGTACACACATAGTGGTAGTGCTTTGTCTCGGGCCAGCGCTACTGCTACAGGCTTAGCAATAGCATTTTTCTCCTGGAAGCACTACTACTAAGGGTAGCCACATGGGCTAAGGTTGGGACCACTTAGCAGCAGCACCGGGTGGCGAGCCAGTGCTACTACTACGCCACTACTTGTAGCACCGGTTTACGGACAGCGCTACTGCTATATAGCAGTAGCGCTGCACCATATACCCACGGTACTGCGAAGGTTCTATCTATAAGCTTTCTCCTAGTAGTGTATAGTTACTGCAAGCCTTCTCCAACTCCATATGATGCTAGTGTGTTGCTTCGAAAGAATCGACGGATTGCTAGAGATCAACTGAGGTATTCTCAGATTATTGTCTCGCTTATGTATTTTGCGAGTGCCACGAGGCCTGATATCTCGTTTGTTGTGAGCAAACTGAGCCGGTTTGTGTCAAAGCCAGGAGATGATCATTGGCATGCGCTTGAGAGAGTTATGCACTATTTAAAAGGCACTGCGAGCTATGGGATTCACTACACCGGGTACTCGAGGGTACTGGAGGGTTATAGTGACACAAACTGGATATCTAATGCTGATGAGATTAAGGCCATGAGTGGTTATGTTTTTACACTTGGTGGTGGCGTTGTTTCCTGGAAGTCTTGCAAGCAGACTCATACATCTCCAATGTATCTATAATTTATGAAGTATTCATGCCATGTTTATAACAGTTCTACATGGTTTTGGTATGATTTCAATAGAACTAACCTAGACTGAGGCTGTTTTCAGCAGAACTACCGTGGTATTACTTTTTGTGCAGAAAAAAAGTTCTCGGAATGGGCTAAAAATTTACGGTGATTTTTATGGACCAAAAGTGACCCACGGAGCACCGAAGCTGGACCAGGGAGTGGCCGAGGGAGCCACAAGCCTGGGGGCACCACCCCCCAGAGCATGCCCCTTGTGGGCCCCTCGGGCACCCCCTGACTTGAGCCCGATGCCAAAAAATCCTATAAATTATGAAAACCATACAAAGAAACCTAGAACTTCCGCTCCGCCGCCGCAAGCCTCTGTACCGAAGCGATCTCATCTGGAGGCCTTCTCTAGCACCCTGCCGGAGGGGGAAATCATCACCAAAGGTCATCTTCATCATCCCGGCGGCCACCATGACGAGGAGGGAGTAGTTCACCCTCGCGGCTGAGGGTATGTACCAATAGCTATGTGTTTGATCTCTCTCTCTCTCTCTCTCTCTCTCTCTCTCTCTCTTTCTCTCTCTCTCTCTCTCTCTCTCTCTCTTGTGTTCTTGATTTGGCACGATCTTGATGTACCGCGAGCTTTGTTAATATAGTTGGATCATATGGTGTTTCTCCCTCTCTATCTTGTTGTGATGAATTGAGTTTTTACCTCCGAGGTTTCACTATTATCGGATTGAATAATTTTTGGATTTGAGAACACTTGATCTATGTCTTGCATGTGGATTCCCATGGTGACAATGGGGTGTTCTATTGATTCAGTTGATATATGTTTTGGCAATCAACTCGTGGATTCCCGAGGTAACATTGGGGTAATCTATGCATAGGGGTTGATGCATGTTTTCGTCCTACTTTCTCTGGTAGGAATCTTGGGGCACTCTTTGAAGTCCTTTGTGTTGGATTGAATATTATGAATCTGAAGTTGTTTGATGCATATCGTTTAATCAACTCGCAGATACTTGTGGTGACATTGGAGTATCTAGGTGACATTAGAGTTGGTTGATGTGTATCATATGGTGTTATTTTTAGTACAAACTCTAGGGTTGTTTGTGATACTTATAGGAATAGCTCAATAGATTGATCGGAAAGAATAACTTTGAGGTGTTTTCGTACCCTACAAACAATTTCATCTTATGTTCTCCGCTTGATAAGAAATTTGTAGTGACCCTTTGTCATATGATTCAATTATGTTAGCACTATTGAGAGATTGCACTAGTGAAAGTATGAACCCTAGGCCTTGTTTCTAAGCATTGCAATACCGTTTGTGCTCACTTCTATTACTTGCTACCTTGCTGTTTTTATATTTTCAGATTACAAAAACCTATATCTACTATCTTTACTACAATTGTATCACCATCCCTTCGCCGAACTAGTGCACCTATACAATTTGCCATTGTATTGGGTTTGTTGGGTACACAAGAGATTTCTTGTATTTGACTGCAGGGTTATTTGAGAGAGACCATCTTCATCCTACGCCTCCCACGGATTGATAAGCCTTAGGTCATCCACTTGAGGGAAAATTGCTACTATCCTACAAAACTCTATGCGTGGAGGCCCAACACGAGTCTACAAGAATAAGTTGAGTAGTAGACATCAAGCTCTTTTCTGGGGCCATTGCCGGGGAGGTAAGTGCTTGAAGGTATATCTTTAGATCTTGTAATTGAATCTTCTAGTGTCTTGTTTATCACTAGTTTGGTTTATAAAAGAAAACTACAAAAAATGGAATTACGGTTGCCTTATATTATTTATCTTTATAATGTCTTTCTTGAAAATAATGGAGCAGAAAATTGTGCTCAATTGATAGAAGAAGAATTCAATAAAATGTTTGGCATAAAATCTTTGAATGATGAGCATGATTGCAATCTTGTTAGTATGAATTCTATGAATATCCAAAATACTAATGAGGGTTGTACTAGTCATGACAAAAATCTTTCTTATAAGCATGTCAATTTTTGTGGAGTGCATAAAGTTTGTGAAGACATGCCTTATAGGGATGATAGATTTTGTAAGAAGCATAAACATGATAAAACAAATTGGTGGCTTAAAGTGATAGATGAATTTTCTACAAAATTATGCTCTCTTCCTCCCATTACTTTTGAACTTTGCAATAGGGTTGGTCATCTTAATTTCCAATGCAAACTTTTTCATGATCGAATCGTGGCCAAATATTGTAATGACTTGATCACCCTTGAACTTTATGATGAACTTTGTTTATTTTTGGGGTGTGAGGAATTGTCACATAAAAATAGTTGGTTTGAAGCATTCATATTCACAAACCATGCTGAAACTAGTCTGAAAGAAATCTATATGTTTTGTGTGGTAAATTGCAATAAAAATTCTTATATTGTCAACTATAGAAAGACGGGAAAACCAATAGAATATAAAAGGAATACTAATGAAAGGGTAAATATTCCCGCTTTTTCTCCTATTGTCTTTCGTGATGAAACAGGCGACGAGAAGGAGCTCCCTATTCAACCAATCTCATCATTAAGAAGCTCGAATTTTTTTATTAAACCCACACATGATGTGGTGAAGAAAAAGAAAAGAAGGAGAAGCAAAGGTTAAAATGTATCTCTCCCAAATGATGTTGCTCCTATTATTTTGTGCCTCATGAGAATGAATCAAAAATAATTGCGAAAGTTGATACACTTGATGATGATATTGTTTCTTTGTCCTATGGTACATTGTTTGAAGGAACTATTGAGGATGATTTTATTATACCTATTACTTGTTGTGATTTATGATTGGGAATATAGTGACACTTCTTACAATCTTGAGAATCCTTTTGGCACCAACTTGGAAAATTATGATGAGAGCAATTATTATATTACTAGGACATATGCCCGTGCGTTGCAACGGGAGAAAAAAATAATATGCATTTAATGTTAGTGAGAATTTTATGTGCAAGCGAAACCCTGTGTGCACGTGAAAAAGGAACATTTAGCTTCTCGATTTCGTCGGGTGTGAAATAATCAATTCGCTATTTCTCCATTCATTGATCGAGGGCATTTAAGAGTTTTGTTACGTCATCGTACGCCAGAGAAGGCCCATGAATTATTCAATCTACTTTTCCTTTCAATCGAGGATATTTTAAGATATGAAGTATCTGAATATTGTATGAAACATGAACCAATTTTTTAAATCCTGAACAGGTTTGTGAAAATTATCTACACTTTCATGAAAACACGAATAAAATTTTAAACAGAAACATCTTTTAAAATTCACAACCATTTTTTGAAAACACCAACTTTTTTTATAAAAGCATGGACATTATTTGAATTTGTTAACATTATTTAAAACGGGAACATGTGATGAAAGTCCATAACATTTTTTGAAAATGTGTATCTTTTATACGCGAACATTATTTTGAATCGTGAAAATTTCACTAAACCAAGAATATATTTAGAATTTGGAGCATTTTTTAAAATGGCATTTTCTTTTTAGAAATCTCGAACAATTTTGAAAAACATTGTTCTGTTTTACAAAATGGAAAACTTTTTTCAAGATCCGAATATTTTCCAAAATAGCAATAAAATTTTGGAATTATGAACATTTTCCAAAATTTAATATTTATATTTGAAATTTTATATGTTTTTTCAGAATGTTAAATTATGCATTTTTTAAATCCTGAATAGGTTTTTGAAAATTATGCACACATTCATGAAAATGCGAATAAAATTTGAAATAGAAATATCTTTTAAAATTCACAAGCATTTTTTGAAAACACCAATTTTTTTAATAAAAAACATGGACATTATTTGAATTTCATAACATTTTTTAAAATGGGAACATGGGTTGAAAATCTATAATTTTTTGGAAAAATGTGTACGTTTTATACGCGAACATTATTTTGAATTGTGAACATTTCACTAAACCAAGAATATTTTTAGAATTTGGAGCATTTTTTAAAATGCCATTTTCTTTTTAGAAATCTCGAACAATTTTGAAAAACAATTATTTTTTGACAAAATGGAAAACTTTTTTCAAGATCCGGATATTTTCCAAAATAACAACAAAATTTTGGAATTCTGAACATTTTCTAAAATTTAATATTTGTTTTTGAAATTCGGAACATTTTTTGAGATGGGGAAAGGAGAATCAAAATAGAAGTAAAAAACAGAAACAAAGAAATATGGGCCAGCCCATTATTTGTTTTTCAGTGCGAAGCTCCGACTATTTGTCGCACTGTGCGTAAAATAGAGTTTTCCCAGCTGTGTGGGCAGAATAATAAGTGGGCTGGCTTCGCTGGGCCACAACGCGCGGACCACATACGAAATTCTGGAAAGACTTTTTCTTCTAGCAGACGAACGCATAAGAATTTAGTACCACCTCGGATAGAAAAAAAATATTTTCGGCGGTGAACGGATGAAAAAAGTGGCGAAACGCACCTTGCGTTATTAGTAGGTATAGATATAGATTGATTCTATTCATACTATTAATGATAAGAGTGATTATGCTAATGATATGCAAAACCATAAGCTTGGGGATGCTATGTTTGATGAGAATGCCATGTTTGAGAATTTATTTGCTGCAATTAATGTTTGCCCCAATCTCGGGGATGCTATGCTTAATGAAGATGATCTTTTTAGTCCCCCTACTTTGAATGATCAAATTTGTCATGATGATTGCATGCCTCCTATTTATGATGAGAACAAAGTTGCTACTTATGATGATTATTGTGATGATACTTATGTTATAAAAAGTAGTGATGATTGTATTTATAAAACTTGTCATAATTATGATTACCCTTTTACTGAACATTACTCTTTTAATGTGGAAACAATTTATAGTATTCGAGTTTCCTATGATACTCCCACTTTTATGAATGAGAAGAAATTTGCTTATGTGGAGAGTAACCAAAACTCTATGCTTGTGGATCATGAAAAGAATGCTTTACGTGAAAGTTATATTGTTGAATTCATCCATGATGCTACTGAAAATTATTATGAGAGAGGGATATATACTTCTACATATCTCAATAATATTAAGTTTCCTCTCTTAATGTTGAAAGTTTTGAATTATTGCTTGTTTTGCCTTCCTATACTAGTTGATTCTTGCTCCCATAAATTGTTTGCTCACAAAATCTCAATGCATAGAAAGTGGGTTAGACTTAAATTTGCTTGGAATGTGTTTCATGATGCTCTCATTATGTTTTAATTATTTACTTTTATGCGAGCATCATTGAAATCATCATGCCTAGCTAAAAAGGCATTAAAGAAAAACATTTGTTGGGAGATAACTCAACACTTATCCCTACTGTTTTTGTGTGTTCACATGATTAAGCTACTGTAGTAATCATGTTTTATAGCTTTTACTTCAATAATGTGCCAAGTAAAGCCTTTGGGATAGTGTGGATGATAGTTGACTTGATTCTGTGCAAAAACAGAAACTTTTGCGCCTAGTAACAAAATTGTTTAAAATCACTGGAGCATCAATTTCTTTTACTTTTCACACATGATAGATATACAAATTGCCTACGTTGTCCTAATTTTACAGAATTTTTGGAGTTATAGAAGTATGGTGATTGTTCAGATCATTACAGACTATTCTATTTTTGACAGATTCTGTTTTCAATGCATAGTTTGCTTGTCCTATTGTTTCTATGGCTTATATTGGTCAATATAAATTGTAGAAATTGTAGGGTACAGTAGGCATTGTGTGAGAACAATTATGAATCTTGTCTTGACAGTACTAAAGTGAATGATTTACTCTTTATCATACTAACCTATCTCACGAAGTTCCGTTCAGTTTTGTGTGATTGAAGTTTTCAAGTTTTGGGTGAGATATCGATATGAGGAGAATAAGGAGTGGCAAGACCCTAAGCTTGGGGATTCCCAAGGCACCCCAAGGAAATATTCAAGGAAGAATCAAGCGTCTAAGCTTGGGGGGTGCCCTGGAAGGCATCCCCTCTTTCGTCTTCAACATTATCGGTAACCTCACTTGGAGCTATATTTTTATTTGTCACATGATATGTGTTTTTCTTGGAGCATCATTTTTTCTATTAGGATTTGCTTGCTGTTATTCAGAATAATGTTTTGTATCTTTTATTTCAATAAAAGTGTCAAGTATAGCCTTTACCATGCTTATTTTGCAAGTCTATATGTTGCTGTTTGAAAACAGAAAGTTTTCTATTATTGTATGAATTCTTCAGAAAATTCTGAACGTGACAAATTCTGGAAATGTTTACACAAGAAGCTATGATAAATTTTCTACAGTGTGGTAATTATTCAGAATTTTTGGAATTAAAGAAGTATCAATCTTTCTTCATCCTTTACAGACTATTCTGTTTAGACAGATTGCTGTTATGTTTGCATTGTTTGCATATGTTTGCTTGTTTAATGATTCTATTTGAGGATAGTAGTATTAAATATGTAGAGGCATTTAGTATTCAATGTTAAATTATAATTTTAGTAATTTGTTACAGTAGAGAATGCTAAGGTTTTGCATTGATTTATACTAACTTATTTACAAGTTCTTGTTGAGTTTTGTGTGGATGAAGTTTTTGAGATTTTGGGAAACCGTGATATGAGAGGAATTAAGGAGACACAAGAGCTCAAGCTTGGGGATGCCTAAGGAATCCAAGTTCATATTCCAAGAAGTCTCAAGCATCTAAGCTTGGGGATGCCCCGGTAGACATCCCACCTTTCTTCATCAACAACTATCGGTTAGTTTTGGTTGAGCCTAAGTTTTTGCTTCTTCACATGAGATGTGCCATTCTTGGATTGTCTTTTTTTTTTTTTTTTTTGCTATTTGAATAAAATATTTAGATCTGAAAGTTTTTAATGAGAGAGAGCCCTCACATAGCTACTTAATCGATTGACTACTCGTTGATCTTAATTTATATCTTTTTGGAGTAGTTTGTCATTTACTCTTGTTCTTCAGTTATATCCTAAGAGTAAATTGTTGAATTGAATATCACAAAGTTGAAATTATATGTGTTTCATATGCTTGTATCATGCCTAGTAGTAGTTTCACATTGGGTTTAGAAAGGGAAATCTATTGAAGTTTGACAATCACAATATTGGTATAAGGAAGAGAACTTTCACATATAAATATATTATCTTGGCCATCTTTTATGATTGTGAATACCCATTAATTATTTTCAAACTTGAGCAAATTAGTTGAAGTTGGACAAGGAAGACAATGTAATGAGTTATGTTTGGGTATATTTGCATAGAAGTTATATTGTTATGGATCCTCCAACATGTGGTGCTTCTTAGGATCTTTTGCAAGCCAAAAGTTCGTACTAAGTAGAGATACTACTTGTGCATCCAAAAACCCTTAAACCCAGTTTCTTGCCATGAGTGTCCACCATATCTACCTATGGATTGAATAAGATCCTTCAAGTAAGTTGTCATCGGTGTGAAAAGCAATAAAAATTGCTCCTAAAATATGTATGATCTTTTATTGCAGGGGAAAATAAGCATTGTACGAACTTGTGATGGTAAAGAAATAAAAGCGACGGATTGCATAATAAAGGTTGCTATCACAAGGGGCAATATAAGGTGACGTTCCTTTGCATTAAGAGCTTGCACATCAAAAAATCAAAAGCGGATGACAACCTCTCCTTCCCTCTGCGAAGGGCCTGTCTTTTACTTTTCAACTCTTACTTTCATGCAAGAGTCAATAGTATTCCTTCTCATTTCAACTTTAATTATTCTCTAGTTGGCAAGCATCATGTGGTGGGGAAAGATCTAGGCACATATGGCCATTCAAATATATTTGATCATGAATTATTATTGTTGACAATTATCTCTATGATAAATGAGTTGGGAGACGAAACATTAAGCCCCTATCTTTCCCTGTGTTTGACGGATGCCATTTGTTCTAAAAATATGCTTTTGAGTACTAGTAATCATATAGGACTATATGATAATTGAGTATGTGGAGCTCTTACTTAGACTTTGTTGAAGATAAGTTGAATTCCAATTGTTTGGTGACTAAGAACATATGTTGTTAAGTTTCAAGAGAATGCATTGTTTGAACCATAACATGTGAATTGATTGCTACTTTATCATGATGAGTTTTATGAGAAAGAGTTGTTGTTATGATGCTAGGAAAAGTGATTGAAATCATCATTGATCAATTTATGCACTATGCTAGCATTCACACTTCATAAATTATTTCCTTTATCATTTACCCACTTGAGGACGAGCAAGAATTAAGCTTGGGGATGCTGATACATCTCCAACATATCTATAATTTATGAAGTATTCATGCCATGTTTATAACAATTCTACATGGTTTTGGTTTGATTTGAATAGAACTAACCCGGACTAGCGCTGTTTTCAGTAGAACTACCGTGTTGCTTTTTGTGCAGAAATAAAAGTTCTCGGAATGGGCTTAAAATTTACAATGATTTTTTATGGACCAAAAGAGACCCATGGAGCACCAGAGCTGGACCAGGAAGTGGCCGAGGGAGCCACAAGCCTAGGGGGTGCCCCCCTAGGGCGCGCCCCCTGAGCTTGTGGGCCCCTCGGACACCCCCTGACTTGAGACCGATGCCAAAAATTCCTATAAATTGTGAAAACCCCAGAAAGAAACCTAGAACTTCTGCTCCGTCGACGCAAGCCTTTGTACCGAAGCAATCTCATCTGTAGGCCTTCTCTGGCACCCTGCCGGAGGGGGAAATCATCACCGGAGGTCATCTTCATCATCTCGGCGGTCACCATGACGATGAGGAGTAGTTCACCCTCGGGGTTGAGGGTATGTACAGTAGCTATGTGTTTGATCTCTCTCTCTCTCTCTTGTGTTCTTGATTTGGCATGATCTTGATGTATCGCGAGCTTTGTTAATATAGTTGGATCATATGGTGTTTCTCCCTCTCTATCTTGTTGTGATGAATTGAGTTTTTACCTTTGGGGTTTCACTATTATCAGATTGAATACTTTTTGGATTTGAGAACACTTGATGTATGTCTTGCATGTGGATACCCATTGTGACAATGGGGTGTTCTATTGATTCACTTGATATAAGTTTTGGCAATCAACTCGCGGATTCCCGAGGTGACGTTGGGGTAACCTATGCATAGGGGTTGATGCACATTTTCGTCCTACTTTCTCTGATAGAAATCTTGGGGCACTCTTTGAAGTTCTTTGTGTTGGATTGAATATTATGAATTTGAAGTTGTTTGATGCATATCGTATAATCAACTCACGGATACTTGTGGTGACATTGGAGTATCTAGGTGACATTAGAGTTGGTTGATATGTATCATATGGTGTTATTTTAGTACGAACTCTAGGGTTGTTTGTGACACTTATAGGAATAGCTCATTATATTGATCGGAAAGAATAACTTTGAGGTGGTTCCATACCCTACAAACAATTTCATCTTATGTTCTCCGCTTGATAAGAACTTTGGAGTGACTCTTTTTCGCACATTGAGGGATTGTTATATTATTCAATTATGTTAGCACTGTTGAGAGATTGCACTAGTGAAAGTATGAACCCTAGGCCTTATTTCTAAGCATTGCAATACCATTTGTGCTCACTTTTGTTACTTGCTACCTTGTTGTTTTTATATTTTCAGATTACAAAAACCTATATCTACTATCCATACTACACTTTTATCACCATCTCTTTGCCGAACTAGTGCACCTATACAATTTGCCATTGTATTGGCCTATTGGGTGTGTTGGGGACACAAGAGATTTCTTGTATTTGACTGCGGGGTTGTTTGAGAGAGACCATCTTCATCCTACGCCTCCCACGGATTGATAAACCTTAGGTCATACACTTGAGGGGAAATTTCTACTGTCCTCCAAAACTCTGCGCTTGGAGGCCCAACACGAGTCTACAAGAAGAACTTATGTTGTAGACATCACAGACCATCTTAACGATGTCAACTATGGAAGCAGAACTCACAGAATTAGACACGGCCACTGTTGAAGCATAGTTGCTTTGTCAGCTCTTGGTGCACTTACCTGTGGTTGAAAAACCAATACCCGCTATCCTGATGAACTGTGATAATCAAACTGTGATCATCAAGATAAATAGTTCTAAGGATAATATGAAGTCATCAAGGCATGTGAAGAGGAGATTGAAATCTGTCAGAAAATTGAAGAACTCCGGAGTTATTACGTTGGATTATATCCAAACGACTAAAAACCTGGCAGATCCCTTCACAAAGGGTTTATCTAATGTGATAGATAATGCATCAATGAAGATGGGTTTGAGACCTACCGTATGAGTTGTCCACAGTGGTAGCCCACTCTATGTGATCAGAGATCCCGTGAAGTAGAAGCGGGAGACAAGCTGTTGGTCAGCTGGGAGGAGAGTATCCCAATATTAATTATCCTACTCCAAGAAGGTGCAATACTTTCCTAATCTGCATGGCAGGTTGATATTTATCTTATTGTGTTCCAAGTGGCTTGTCTGTGTAAGAAGAGATGTTGTCTTGCAGAACATCTCCTAAGGAACACACCTATATGAATTTGACTATTAAACGTCGCACTCTGTGAGAATTGGGTGTTCTCTAATAAATTCATGATAGGCCCTGGAGTATGATGTATATGCTCCACCTGCGGTGAAGCCTTGCGGCAGCCCAGTATCGGTCGAGAATTTGTGTGAAACTAGTCTGATGTCGCTTGAACTACGTCGGTATTTCCCCAAAGAGGAAGGGATGATGCAGCACAGCTACGGCAGGTATTTCCCTTAGTTATGAAACCAAGGTATCAATCCAGTAGGAGAACCAAGCAACACTATGTAAACGGTACCTGCACACCAAGAACAAATACTTGCAACCCGACGATTAGGAGGGGTTGTCAATCCCTCTACGGGTAACGGTGCCAAAAATTGTCAAGTTGACGGGATAAAAATTTGTATAGATTGGATAAATAGATCTCGATAAAACACGAAATAAAATAAATAGCAAAAAAGTGCAGCAAGGTATTTTTGGGTTTTTGGAATAATAGATCTGAAAATAAAAGTGGCAAATAATAGATCGGAAAGCAAATATGATGAAGAATAGACCCAGGGGCCATAGATTTCACTAGTGGCTTCTCTCGAGAAAAATAGCATACGGCGGGTAAACAAATTACTGTTGGGCAATTGATCGAACTTCAAATAACTATGATGATATCCAGGCAATGATCATTATATAGGCATCATGTCCAAGATTAGTAGACCGACTCCTGCCTGCATCTACTACTATTACTCCACACATTGACCGCTATCCAGCATGCATATAGTGTATTAAGTTCATGGAGAAACGGAGTAATGCAATAAGAACGATGACATGATGTAGACAAGATCTATTCATGTAGGAATAGACCCCATCTTGTTATCCTTAATGGCAATGATCAATACGTGTCTTGCTGCCCCTTCTGTCACTGGGAAAGAACACCGCACGACCGAACCCATCACAAAGCACCTCTTCCCATGGCAAGAAAAATCGATCTAGTCAGCCTAACTAAACCAAAGATTCGAAGAATAAATATGAGGCTATAAGTAATCATGCATTTAAGAGATCAAAGAAACTCAAATAACTTTCATGGATAAAATAGATGTGATCATAAACTCAAAGTTCATCGGATCCCAACAAACACACCGCAAAAAGAGTTACATCAAATATGTCTGTGTACTAAAGTTTGGGTCCTTTAGTACCCCATACTTGTGCACGGACGGTTGTAGCCATACCAGCGGCAAGGCCTGCCGGGGGACAGCTGGAATCAAGTGCAAGGCTATCAAGAAGGCATTCAAACCAGTGACCAGAAGACAGAAGCCCAAAGGCCGGAGCCCCGGCAAGATACTTGCCGGGATGGATTGCGAAGACCCGGCAAGACTCGCACCCGGCAAGACTTCGCCACCCTGCCACTGCTCCAGCACAGCGGCCAGCCTGTCATTTGGGTTTTGTCCTCCAGGATGCGTGTCATGGCACTAGTGGTGGACGGGCTTAAGCGGTGCTGATGGGACGGGCCCTTTTTCCGTACCCAAGAAAGTAAGGGACACCTAAACGGAGCATTTAATGCGTTTGTCCTAAGTCGTCAGTGATAAACATGTAAACACTGTAGCAACTTTACACCTCTTGTATGTACTGTACGCCACTGTTGGTGACCCCTTGGACGTATAAAAGGAGGCCCAAGGCGTAGCTACAGGGGGAGGACTCTCTAGCCCATTTTGCATGCGTAGCTGCTGCTCGAACATACTGTTCACCGCAAGCGCTCCTGGAGCTTGGGCTTAAACACCCACAATAAACCAAAGCAGGAGTAGGGTATTGCGCTTCTCAGCGGCCCGAACCTGGGTAAAAATCCCCTTGCGTTGATCATTGGATCTGCTCTTTATGCATACCTCTCTCCCTGCCGAACCGTAAAAGGGATCCACGCGATCCCATAGGTGTTGTACGCCGACATCTTTGGCCCGCCAGGTAGGGGGAGTAGGTTGCGTGAACCTGATCTAGCGATCAGCACGTCAGTTTCTTCATCATCTTCGTCACCATGGCTCCCAAGAAGAAGGGTTTCATGGCGGTTGGTCCATCCATGTCCGGTTTGCCCGTGCCTTCACGGACGGGCGACGGCGTGGACGCAGGTGGAGGAGATGGAGGTCTTGAGCCTCCACGGCGTTCTGGCGATCGAAGCCAGGCGAGCGGCGTTGTTCGCAGTGGTGACAACAACCCGCACGCCGCTAGGTCTAAGGACGGAGCCACATTGCCTACAGGTGGCGCAGTGAACTCCAAGGACGGGATGGCGCCTTCCAGGACACCCACGACGGCGCATGCGCGGCGGCCTTCTCAGGTCGTGCGCGATGAACAGCGCCGTGACGTCGGTGGTTCTACGCGTCCCCAAGGAAACACCCCTGCGCACCATTCCCGAGACACGCGGGGCCAGCATGCACGCCAACATGCCGGTGGAAGTGCAGCACGGTCACGGGACCGTGATGGAGCTCCTTCTAACACGGTTAGGAGTTAGAGCACCTCACGTTCCTCGCACCTTTCGCCGCCGCCTACACCAGTAGAAGTGTTGGCGCGAGCGCAGCTGCTCCTGGATTTCCCTCCCACTCCGGAGAAGCTCAAAGAGAGAGCTGCTATTCAGAGCCTCATTGGCATCGTCAACGGAGATGGGCCGCAGCGGGCGGAGCCTTCGCGGCGGCGGTCCATCGAGCTGACGCGTGCCGATGGCGAAAAGGCTGGAGGTGGAATGACTACGATGCACTCTCCTCCTCGACGACAACAGCGGTCGCTAACTCGGTGGATCGACGATTGTGATGACGATTCCACGGCGTTGTCCGATCCGCGAACACGCCGCGATCAACGTCAAGTTCTTCGGGAGCAAAGCAAAGAAGACGCTCGAACTACCATCGAGTGGTGACGGGAAGCGCGCTATCAATCTGATAGACACGTGGGGCCCACTGTAGACAAGCCTACACCGGGGTATTCCGGTGACTTACCTTATGAGGTGGATTGTCCAGTGTTTACCCGTGAGCTGCGGCGAGTCCAGTGGCCCAATTCCCGAACATTCAAGCTGGAGGTCCCGGAGAAATACGACGGCAAGACTCACCCGTCGGAGTTCTTGAGCATCTACACCATTGCGGTGCAGGCTACCGGGGCTCGAGACGACAAGATACTCGCCAACTACTTCCCGTTGGTACTTAAGCCCAACGTCAGGTCGTGGCTGATGCATCTGACGGAGAATTCCATTTCCTCCTGGGCAGACCTGTGTCATCAGTTTATTGGCACCTTTACCGGAGGCCACCAAGCTCCTGGCCAGGAAAGCGATTTACATCTCATCACTCGGAAAGAGGGCGAGCTCTTGCGCAAGTACATACAGAGATTCAGCCATATACAGCACAATATCCCAGACGTTCATCATGCCGCTGTTATTAGCGCGTTTCATCAGAACGTGTGTAACTGCAAGATGTGAGAAGAGCTGGCGATGAACAAAGTCAGGGATATTGCCGAGCTCTATGCTCTGGCGGACAAATGTGCTTAGGCTGAAGAGGGAAGGAGACTCCCTGGCAAGGATGCTGGTGCAGGAATCGACTCTGAAGGTGAAGATGCCGCCGCCCCGACAAGGAAAGGTCGACGACGTAACAAGAAGTGCAAGGGCAAGGTTGTGCTTGCCGTCGAGGAATCCGGCAACCCCGGCACCACCAAGAAGATCAAGGTTGATGGCCCCGACAAGGAGGTAGCCGGGGGTGCCTCCTGCCAGGCCTTGGCGGCTGCCGACAAGCAGTACTGCAAGATCCATCGCACTAAGGGCCATGATCACCAAAACTGCCGACAAGTTGAGCAGCTTGTCGAGAGGCAGAAAGCTGAGTATGAAAGGCGAGACAAGGAGAGATCCCAAGATGGTGCTGAGGGGTCTAGCAAGAAGCACGGTAGCCGAAGAGGTTGCCGCGGCAAGGCCGAGCAACAGAAGGAGAGGCCCGGTCGAGGCCGCGACAAGGAAGAGGGGGTGACGATGACAACGAAGAGGACGACGAGTCCAGCGAGCACGAGTTCCAAAAGGCTGCAGAAGCTATGTGCGTTGACGAAGGCGCCTTGTTGAATTCTTCTCACCGCCAACTTAAACAGTGGGTGCGCGAGATTAATGCGACAGAGCCGTCAGTCGATGCGCGGAAGCCTCTGAAATGGTCCAACACG
The DNA here is from genome assembly GCA_011799875.1 of Thinopyrum elongatum. Classification (NCBI taxonomy): domain Eukaryota; kingdom Viridiplantae; phylum Streptophyta; class Magnoliopsida; order Poales; family Poaceae; genus Thinopyrum; species Thinopyrum elongatum. The sequence continues at coordinate 336,782,828 of CM022297.1, forward strand.
CCTATCATTTTTGACGCTGAGGATCACCCTGATCGCACAACCGCGGTCGGGTGTTTGCCATTGTTGGTTTCACCAATGATTCGCAACCTCAAGGTGACAAAAATGTTAGTTGACGGTGGGGCCGGTTTGAACTTGATCTCGCCTAGTGTGATCAAGAGGTTGCAAATTCCTAATGAAGATCTCGAGGAAATGGGCATGTTTCAAGGGATCAATCCAGGAAGGAGCCAGCCAAAGGGCAAGATCGCACTGCCGGTGACATTTGGTAGTGAGTTGAACTATAGAACAGAAAAGATCGTTTTTGACGTCGCCAAGATTCCATTACCATATAAGGGGATTCTGGGCCGTCCAGCGCTGGCCAAGTTCATGGCGGCGTCGCACTACGCTTATAATGTATTAAAGATGCCCGGGCCGATGAGCGTCATCACTGTCAACTCCGACAAGAAGGATGCACTTATCTGCGCCGACAAACTCTACCGGGAGGCAGTTGCAGCATCTGCCGCCAAGGCACTTGCTCCTACCGCTGAAGCTCCTAGGGGGGAAGAAGAAGACCGGCAAGACCTCTAACACACACTCAGGCAAGCGCACCTCCTTGGAGTGCTGCGCTCCCGTCGAAGATGTGCCGGAGAGCTCTACCGGCAAGAGCAATAAATCCAAGGCAGCTCCACCAGAAACTAAGAAGGTGCCCGTCAAGGAGGACGGTACGGGAGGAACTTTCACCATAAGTTCCACCCTCGATGACAAATAGGAAAGCGCGCTCTTTCCTGCGGGCGAATATCGATGTGTTTGCATGGCAACCATCTGATATCCCCGGTGTTCCCAGGGAAGTAATTGAGCATCATCTTGCTGTCTGTCCTCATGCACGCCCCGTCAAGCAGAAAGTTAGGAAGCAAGCTTTGGAACGGCAAGAATTTATTGCCGAAGAAATCAGGAAGCTGGAAGCAGCAGGTTTGGTCAGAGGAGTGCTCCATCCAACATGGTTGGCCAATCCAGTTGTAGTGCGCAAGGTGAATGGAAAATGGAGGCTGTGTATTGATTATACAGATATCAATAAAGCCTGTCCAAAAGATCCTTTCCCCTTGCCGCGCATTGACCAGATTGTGGACTCCACTGCCGGCTGTGATTTGTTGTCATTTCTTGACGCCTATTCAGGGTACCATCAGATTTTCATGGAAAAGGAAGATGAAGAGAAAACCGCATTTACCACCCCATGTGGTATGTATTGCTTCGTACGTATGCCTTTCGGGTTGAAAAGTGCTGGTTCAACATTTGCGAGAGCGGTCCAGATTGGTTTTGAGCCTCAGCTACATAGAAATATGGAAGCTTATATGGATGACATAGTGGTTAAAACCAAGGACAAAGCAACGCTCATACAAGATTTAGAAGAGACATTTGCAAATCTGCGCAAGATCAATCTGAAGCTCAATCCTGAGAAGTGTGTGTTTGGCGTTCCATCCGGCAAGCTTCTCGGGTTCTTTGTATCTCAGCGTGGGATTGAGGCAAATCCGGACAAGATCAAGGCAATTGAGCAGATTGAAGCACCAAGACGCGTCAAAGATGTGCGTCGACTTGCCGGCTGCATCGCGGCTTTGAGCAGGTTCATCTCCAAATCTGCTGAGTGCGCCCTGCCTTTTTTCAAAATCTTGAAGAAGGCAGGTCCAATGAAATGGACTCCGGAAGCGGAGGCAGCGCTGCAAGATTTGAAGAGGTACCTCTCCTCTCCGCCAACACTAGTCACATCTAAACCACAAGAGCCGTTGCTGCTATATTTAGCGGCGACAAATCAAGTGGTTAGTGCTGCGTTAGTAGCGCAGAGAGAAGTGGACGAAGGAACATCGGCAGCGGCAAGACCCTGAAACGACGAGCCGGGATTTTCCCCGGCAGAGTCTGGTGCCGACAAGGCAGGATTTGCAAAGTCAAATGAAGCAACACAGAGGAAGAAGATGGTGCAACGCCCAGTTTATTTTGTCAGCTCCCTTTTGCAGGGGGCTAGGTCAAGATACTCTGGCGTGCAGAAGTTGCTCTTCGGCCTCCTTATGGCTTCGAGGAAGCTGCGCCATTATTTCCAAGCACACGAAATCACCGTCGTCACTCGCTTCCCATTGCAGCAGATTTTACGAAATCCAGATGTGACCGACAGGATTGTGGAGTGGGTGTTGGAACTGTCAAGATTTGATGTCAACTTTGAAAGCACTTCAACAATTCAGAGCTAAGCCTTGGCGGAGTTCATTGCAGAATGGACCCCAACGCCAGACGAAGAAAGTCAAGAGACAACTCTCCCCGACAAGGAAACAGATCGAGAGTGGATTATGTATTTTGACGGGGCTTTCTTGCTGCAAGGCACCGGTGCTGGCGTGCTGCTTGTCGCACCCACCGGAGAGCACCTCAAATATGTAATTCAGATGCACTTTCCCCGGGAGAGATCAACAAACAACACTTTAGAATATGAAGGGCTGCTTGCCGGTCTCAGGATCGCGGCGGACCTTGGAATTAAGAAGCTCATCATCAGAGGTGATTCACAACTTGTCGTCAAGCAAGTGAACAAAGACTATCAGAGCCCATTGATGGAAGCATATGTAGATGAAGTGAGGAAATTGGAGGAGCCCTTTGACGGTCTGCAGACAGAGCATGTTCCTCAAGCAGAGAACAACATTGCTGATGACCTGTCAAAGCGTGCTGCCCTCAAGTTACCTGTGGAACCAGGTACTTTTGTGCTCCGATTGACTCAGCCATCCGTAACACCATCAGCGAGGCAAGATAAATGAAGGAGGTTGGGTTCCGGCCAGTAATTTCCCGCAGAGCTCCCAGAAGCCGCCGGCAAGGAAGTTGCCGGGAACAACGCCAAGCTTGTCGGGGAGCAACAGGCTCCGGCAGGGCCTCGAGCCCTTGCCGTCGAGATAAACGCTTCCGCGACAGAAGACATGCCTTTAGTCCTTGCTGTCGAGCCTCAGGCTCCAGCATGGGCATAGCACATTGTCCAGTTCCTCCAGACAGGGGAACTTCCTGAAGAACAGGAAGAAGCGGAGAAAGTAGCCCGTCGGTCTAGTATGTACCAGTTCGTGGACAACGTCCTGTACAGAAAGAGACCGAACAGCGTGAAATTGAAGTGCATTCCTCAGGAAGATGGACTGGAGCTGCTGGCAGAGATACATGGAGGCATATGTGGCTCCCACATAGGCTCAAGGGATCTTGTTGGTAAGGCATTCCGGCAAGGTTTCTTTTGGCCCACTGCCCTCCAGGATGCAACTGCACTAGTAACCAAGTGTGAAGCGTGCCAGTTCCATTCAAAGAAATTGCATCAGCCAGCTCAGGCTCTTCAGACAATCCCTCTTTCCTGACCATTTTTTGTCTGGGGGCTTGACATATTGGGCCCTTTTCCCCATGCTACCGGGGACTTTGAGTACTTGTACGTCGCAATCGACAAGTTCACAAAGTAGCCGGAAGTGGAAGCAGTGAGAAAGGTGACAGCGCAATCAGCCGTCAAGTTCTTCAAAGGACTAGTTTGCCGTTTTGGTGTGCCAAACAAAATCATCACCGACAACGGCACACAGTTCACGAGCCACACCTTCATGCAGTACATCCAAGACCTTGGCAGCAAAATCTGTTTTGCTTCTGTTGCTCATCCGAGGAGCAACGACCAAGCGGAAAGGGCAAATGCTGAAGTGTTGTGAGGTCTCAAGACAAGGACTTTCGACAAGCTGAAAAAGTGCAGAAGACACTGGATTGATAAGCTGCCGGCAGTTCTTTGGTCAATCAGAACGACACCAAATCGAGCCACTGGCTAGACACCCTTCTCCCTAGTGTACGGGGCAGAAGCAGTTCTCCCCACAGAACTCATATACGGGTCAACTCGAGTGCTCACTTATGATGAGCTTGAGCAAGAGTAGCTGCGGCAAGATGATGCTATGCTCCTTGAGGAAGATCGTCTTCAGGCTGCTGTGCGAGCTGCACGCTACCAGCAAGCCTTGCGCCGCTACCATAGCCGCAAGGTTCATGCCCGAAGTCTTGAGGAAGGCGACCTTGTTCTTTGGCGCATTCAGTCGGCCAAGAATTCCAACAAGTTGACGCCGAAGTGCGAAGGCCCTTATCGGGTAGTACGAGTCACCAGGCCTGGCGCTGTCCGCCTGGAGACCGAGGATGGCATTCCAGTAAGCAATTCCTGGAATATCGAACATCTTCGTAAGTTCTACCCATAAGGCGTGGTTGCCGGGTCTCCCAGTAACCACTTTTTGTACGGGTCTTGCCGGCAAGGCATGTGATCCTTTGTACAAAGCCAGGCGCAGACCCTGTGCATAGTTGAATAAGCTTAAGTGTTTTACAATTCCTGTCGATTTTCATGTTAATCTATGTGCATGCTTGTCTGAGATATTGTATTACACTTGCTTCCGGTTAGCGTTAACGAACCGCCAAGGTTCCATATCCTTGTTTTCTCTTCTTTCTTTTTCTCAAAGGATAGAAGGTTCCCTCACGTGCAAGTTTGCCGAAGGGAGTGATGGTATGGACACCGACAGGCGACGTTCAAAGTTGACATCTTGCAGAAAGGAGCACAACAACAAAAAGCTGAGTTGCAGAACTTTAAGTGAATTTTTTTACTTAAAGGTTATTCTCCTTCAACGATTTCGGCCTTTGTATGGAAAACCTGCATGCGAAGGAATCCTGTCGTGATCGGTTGCGCCCTCATCTTGTTTCGAGTCCGCTCAACAGCTTAGGTGGCTGCACTGAAAACGTCAAGGTATCTTGCCGATAGTGACACCTCCAGCAGGCTGCTAAGGATCCGTTCCTCAAAGCGCTCGCGGCAAGGGTGCACGCGCTGGCAAGTTTTCCAATAAGCATAGGGCATGAACCATACAGAAAGAAATCCGACAAGAGAAATAGCATGCATTCATCAAAAACATAGCAAGTTATATTACATTGATAGTTGCCGCGATTCTAATTTAAGATGAAACTATCTTTGGCATGAAATGGTGGCGACAAAAAGAAGCGAAGTGGCTAGTCCCTATGCTGGCCTTCGACCCTCTTGACTTGGTCCACCTTGTCGACGATGGGCACGACAAGTTCTTCGAGTGCCTTGAGGTCGATATTCTTCGGCAGGCGATCAAGAACGTTGGTAAGATTGATGCCAGGGTTCTTTTGCACCACTTTGACGAGCACCTTGAGGAGGACGGCCCGACAGAGTTTGCGGGATTCGTTCGCCAGATGGGTTGCTTGTTCAGAATGGAGCAGCTTCAGGGCATCAATGATGCTCTCGAAGAACATGGCCAGCTTGGCGCTCGGAGACACCCTGTCGTCAGAAGAGTAGTTGAAGTTCTGCAGGCCCATGGTGGACAGTTTTGCAGCAAGTCTTTCCACGACGTCAACAAGGCGCTCGGTCCAGATCTTCATGCCTTTCTCAAAATCATTATAACGGGCGGTGGCACTCTTGAGCAGGTCCTTCTCATTTCGGAGATCTTTGATCAAAGCCTTCTCATGAGCCTTGCCATCCTCCAGGGACTTCTCCAGTGTGGCCAGCTTCAGTTTCAGATTAGCGATGGATTCATTGGCTGAGGTGAGTTTTTTGATCTTGTCGGACATGGAGGTTTGCATCTCCGCCAAGCTGTAGAGAGTCTTCTCTCTGTCAGCTTTGAGCGTCAATAGCTCATTGCCATGATCCTCGAGATCCACCTCCAGCCTCTTTACTTTATCGCCCAACTCGTTCTTGGCGGCCTGTGTAGCTTCGGCGGCATCGATGGCCTCCTTCAACTTGCCGGCGTGATCTATGGCCAGAGCTTCAAGCGTCTCCTTGTGTTTCTGCTCCAGCTCCTGGGTTTGCTGCACGACGAACTTTTCGATCTCCTCGTCCTTGCTGCGGAGCTTGGCTGCAAGCGCCTCCTCGCGAGCGGCAAGGTCCTCTTCATGAGCATCGAGCCCGACACGGCGTTCTGTTAAGCGAGCTTCCTCTGCAGCGGCTCGCTGCGTGGCCTCTTCCTGTGCCTTCTCGGCGTCGGACTGCTTCAAGAGGAACTTGCTCCTACTTTGATTCAGCTGTTCCTGGCCAGCCATCAGCTCCTGGAAAGCCTCGGTGTACCAGACTTGCGTTTCCTCAATGCGCTTCTGGAAATCTACCTCTGCTGCTTCAACAACTACTGCCCTAGAGTCCACCTTTTCCTTTCGGGTGCGGTGAAGCACCTGGAGCTTCTGAAGTTGCTGCTTATGGCTTGGAGGAGCTGTTCTTCCTTGGACCCGCTGCTACTGGCGCATGGCTCGTCAACAATCTTTAGTCCAGCAGCGGCGATGATGTTTTCATCGAGAATTTCCTCTTCAGTTGGCACCCCAGTGCTTGCCGTCCCTGGTATGCTGACGAACAGGTTGTCGCCAACCGTAAGGTATCTGCTTGATGGAGGGGCTTCGGATGCTGATGGTTGGTCTCTGACAACCGCCTTGCCGGCAACTGGGGGCTTCATGACCGGTGCAGTGCCAGGTGCTCCTGTGGTAGGAATGCCATCAGTATGGTCGCTGGTCTTCTCGCCGGCCCTTTCAGCAGACCCCTTGGCGTTTTCCTCCTGTGCAACCTTGGCGACCTTGTCAGCAGCGATCTTGTCGGCCTCGACGGCAGCATCCTTGGTGGTCTCCTCGATGATGATATCAACATCCATTTGTTCCATCGAAGGAGGATCTGAAGACCGGGGAAGGAAACAAGATGAGACCAAGGTTGAAGTTCAAGAAGACAGAAATAAAGACAGAGTGACAAGTACTCGGAGGCAAGTGGTTTACCTGTGTCGAGCTGTTGAGAGGTGGTTTCTCCTTTCCTGGCAACATTTGTTGCCGATGTAGGACTGCCAGTGCCTGTGCTTGTCGGCTCCTCTTCAACACGGATGGGCTCGCCAGTGGAAGTCCTTGCCGGAGATTCATCTCTGGGCGACGTGGCTGACGGAGGCGGCACGTCGGGAACGGCTTCTGATAGCTCTCCTTGTTGCCATTCTTCTCCTGCAAGCTCGGAGATGTCAGTAGCAAGGATAAACATCTCAATGCTCGCCAGCGGAAAATGAGTAGTGGACTCACGCTGGGGGCTGAGTTGGGGACTGCGTTGAGGGCTGAGCTCCGGGCTGATGACGATGGGCTCTGGTGTGCCTATGGTGCTTGCCGAAGGCTCATCGCCCGTTGAAGTCTTAGCCTTCTTCGCCATCCTTTGTGCCAATGTTTCTGTATCTCTGTGGAGACAGGCCAAAGCAAGACAAATGAGTTAAGCAAACCAGGAACTCAGAAGTTAAAAGATCCGGCATGGCCCTTACTCTTCTCTTTCCGGGCTAAAAGCGGAGATGTCGAAGTCGACCTCCACTATAGTGTCCGTGCGAGAGAGTGGAGGAGGGGTCCTGGGTCGCTTGACTGCGGCAGAAGTGGCGGGTCGATGTGACCCTGTTGCTCCAGCTGTTGGTGTTGTCATGTGAGATGCCCCTACCGCTCCAGTTGTTGCCGTGGTCGTATGTCTCGTACGTCACGTGGGTTGCTGTTGAGCTTCTTGCCGCTGCGCAGTCTTGCCGTCCGCCTTCTTGCCGGGAACCTCACCGCTCGAGGAAGGTTGATGTGCTGGGACGCCAGAGGCAGCTTTCCGTAGCACGCACTTCTTCTTCTTTGGAGCTGGGGGCTCCTTGTGCAGCTGCTCCTCGGTTGTGTCTTCAACAGAAGGGCTCCCGGCAGCTGTGCCGCTCTGCTCCCCGGCAGTCTCACCCTGCCCGGCAAGATTTTCCTCTGACATCACTTCTTCTTCGCTGGCCTCCACTTCCACGAAACCAGCACTGCCGGCCTCCGTGGCAAGATTCGCCTCTTCCGCCCTGCTGGCGATATACGCCACTTCTTCATCAGTAGTGGGGCGGATGAGATTTGTCTCTTCCAGGGTGGCTCTTTCTAACAGATTGTCAAAGAACCCCTGCGCTTGCTCTGCAGATGGCTCGACCCAAGTTCCGTCAAGGCCGTGAGCATTACACGCCGGCATCATGGCGATGATTGAGGTCAGAGCGGAGTTGTTGCACAGAGGAATTACGCTCGCCGGCAACTTATATTTCCCACCGGGCCTGAACAATTTGTGGCAGAGAGCTGTGTGCTGCATGATCGTCAAGTTGTTGTTCAAACCAGGACGCAGCCTCACGACATCTGCCGCATTCCGAAACTCCCAGGCTGGTCTCCCTTTGTTATGCAGAGGGGCGATGCGGCGACGAAGGAAATCAGCGCCAACCATTTCTATTGTGAGCCCGGCATCCCTTTAGACGATGAATCCTGGTAATTGCGATTGTGAGCTTCTCGTCCTGAGGATCGAAGGCACTCCAGTCGTTACCGCGGGCCACTTTCGTTTGTCGGGGCAGACAGAAAGGCTGGGGATCTTTCTCCTTAATCCAGCACCATTTGCCCCACCATTCTTCCCACTTCGTACGGTAGAGCCCTTCTGGGTATATCTCTTTATTCCATGCCCTTGGAATCCAGGCGATAGAACCGGAAAGGGTGTCTCCTTTTTTGATACAGGGAATGAAATAGTGGCGAAAGAGGGCTGTGCTGGGGATTACTCCGGCAAAATTTTCACAGAGATGGGCGAAGACTGACATGCATGTCATGGCATTCGGTGTGAAATCCAAGAGACAGAAGCCGTATGTGTACATGATGTCGATGAAGAAATCAGAAAACGGAGGGCAGAGCCCGCAATAAAAGTATGCGGCAAAGAAAGGGAATTTATCTGGGCCACCCTCGGAGGAAGCTGGGTTTACGCGAGTAGCGGGATGAGCCTTCGTCTCCCTCCCCCACATGCACAAATAGCGATCCTTCAGGGCGCTCGCGTCGAGCGTCAGGGCAAAGACAACGTGCTCCTTCCGCATCTTCACCAGCTCGCTCTCCTCCGCCTGCGCGCCCAAATTGGCGGCTTTCACCTCTTTGCCCTTGCTTGCTTTGGGTGGCATGGCGACTGAGGAAGCAGGGGCCGAGGTCGATGGGAGAGTGGGGGCGGCGGATGGATGGTAAAGGATCTGCTTTGAGTTCGAGGAAGAAGGCGACGGCGGTTTCCAGATTGGAAAGGATGAAAGGTAAATGAACGGCGCCTCAGCGGATTCCTTTTTATGGAGAAGGTGTGGGGCTGCCTCCTTTCTAATCAATGTGAATGCACCTTTGCAAGCACGTTGTACTGCGGTCGTTCCGTGCATGTATCCCACATCATGCATTCAATACGCGACGTGGGGAAGTGCGGTAAACGAGATAATTACGACAGCTAACTCCTGCCACGCGTGCCCGTGCATTGTTTGGGCCTAGCCCAACAACGCCTTGCACCCGTGTATGGCCTAGGCCCGGGGGGCTCCTGTTGGTGTACTAAAGTTTGGGTCCTTTAGTACCCCATACTTGTGCACAGATGGCTGTAGCCATACCAGCGGCAAGGCCTGCCAGGGGACAGCTGGAAGCAAGTGCAAGGCTATCAAGAAGGCATTCAAACCAGTGACCAGAAGACAAAAGCCCAAAGGCTGGATCCCCGGCAAGATACTTGCCGGGATGGCTTGCGAAGACCCGGCAAGACTTCGCCACCCTGCCACTGCTCCAGCGCAGCGGCCAGCCTATCATTTGGGTTTTGTCCTCCTGGATGCATGTCATGGCACTAGTGGTGGACGGGCTTAAGCGGTGCTGATGGGACGGGCCCTTTTTCCGTCCCCAAGAAAGTAAGGGACACCTAAACGGAGCATTTAATGCGTTTATCCTAAGTCGTCAGTGATAAACATGTAAACACTGTAGCAGTTTTACACCTCTTGTATGTACGGTACGCCACTGTTGGTGACCCCTTGGACGTATAAAAGGAGGCCCAAGGCGTAGCTACAGGGGGGAGGACTCTCTGGCCCATTTTGCATGCGTAGCTGCTGCTCAAACATACTGTTCACCGCAAGCGCTCCTGGAGCTTGGGCTTAAACACCCACAATAAACCAAAGCAGGAGTAGGGTATTACGCTTCTCAGCGGCCCGAACCTGGGTAAAAATCCCCTCACGTTGATCGTTGGATCTGCATTTTGTGCATACCTCTCTCCCTGCCGAACCGTAAAAGGGATCCACACGATCCCATAGGTGTCGTACGCCGACAAAGTAGATCTCCAAGAGACCATTGTATTGAAAATCAAAAGAGAGAGAGGAAGCCATCTAGCTACTAACTACGGACCCGTAGGTCTACAATGAACTACTCACGCATCATCGGAGAGGCACCAATGAGGATGATGAACCCCTCCGTGATGGTGTCTAGATTAGATCTGGTGGTTCTGGAACTTGCGGCGGCTGGAATTGTGTTTCGTCGACTCCCCTAGGGTTTTTGGATTTTCGGGGTATTTATAGAGCAAAGAGGCGGTGCGGGAGGCGGCCGAGGTGGGCACAACCCACCAGGGCGCGCCTGGGCCCCCAGGTGCGCCCAGGTGGGTTGTGCTCCCCTCAGAGCCCCCTCTGGTACTTCTTTGGCCCAACATGTGTCTTCTGGTCCAGAAAAAATCTCCAAAAAGTTTCGCTGTGTTTGGACTCCGTTTGGTATTGATTTCCTGCGAAGTAAAAAACAAGAAAAAAAACAACAACTAGCACTGGGCACTATGTCAATTGGTTAGTCCCAAAAAATGATATAAAGTTGCTATAAAATGATTGTAAAACATCGAAGAATGATAATATAACAGCATGGAACAAGCAAAAATTATAGATACGTTGGAGACGTATCATAGTCTCGCAGAAAACTTTTAGTTCAAAGCATAGTCCACTATTCAAGTTGTGATCTAGTAATTCTAAGTGGAAGTTCAACTTAACAGTCTCCACTAAGGACCGATATATAAACAATGTTTTGGAACTAAATGATGAGATGTGCCAATGAGACTTTGTGGGGGATTATTGGATTTTGCTAGTAGGCTTTTGGCCCAAAGCCCAACTAAAATATGAAATTCTCATGGCCCATTCATGCATGACTGTGTGGTGTGAGTGGGACTCAAGTTTAGTCTCATACTGCTAGGTGAGTGTGGGTTGTATCACTTTATAAGGTGAGCTCTTCTAGCATTTGTATGAGAATGAGAAGAGGATACCTACACGCGCGCTCCTCCTCCTTGGTCGCCTCGCCATGTCACGCTGCGTCGTGCCGCGTCTTGGGAATGAGCCGAGCCAAGGACATAGTTATGCATGTAGCTGAGCCAAGGACAGAGCTATGCATGTTGTCTATATTTTTGCTGCTCGAAAAAATAACTAATAATTAACAGATGCGTTAATTACTCAGCAGTTTCCAATTCTTCTGGATCGTGGGGCTGTTACCGACTTGGACATGGGGTTTACTCCCACGACCTACCCGACCCGTACTATATAGACAGGAATACGTCTACCCTAGCCTGCCTCCACAACATGTGGTTTCGCACCGTTCCAGAACATTGCACCGCCACACAAGTCTTCTCCATATCTCCTTCCAGCGTGCACTGCAAGAAGGGACAACAGGCCTCTGAAACCCGCCTCTTGTCATCCTGTACGGGAGAGGGGTGATCAGGTTTTTGGGGAGCGCACTCGCGCGACTACTGGTAGCGAAGACTTCGCCAACGATGACTTCTTCCCCGACCACGGCAACCTCTTCATCAATGACATGGGTGACAACATCAATGCCAACGGTTCTGCTCCCACTGCATCGTATGTGATTTTGTCCTCCTTGTTTCAGATCGTGCTAGAATTCCTATTTCTAGTTTGTGCCTAGATTCGATCTGTTCATCTACTATGGTAGTCCGCATGATTAGTTCAATCTCTGTTACTATGGTCATGATTTATTTACTATTTATTCGGATTAAATCTCGTAGTAATTTACGCATATATTCAACAGATGAGTCCAATTTATGACAATTTGCACCTTTTTATTTCGTTCCATAGTGTAGGATTGTTTGGATTTTATCGCGTTCGCGCACTCATTTTTTTTATATTTTCACCAGGATATCATCCACGGGAATTATTTGGAGGCCAATTTATGGTAATGAAACATGCTAATTAATGTGATAAAACACTGCCATAAAATGGTAGAACAAATGGGAGAAGAAACAACTCACGTAGGGGACTTCAAAGCGCAAGGCGGTGTGTGGTACGAGCGGTGCGTTCGTACAAGCGGTCGTACCACCCGCCGCCACCTTCACCAGGTCAACTACTCTGCCCCAGTACAAAGGATCAAGGGGGAGAGAAAGAACACGTCCATGAACATGCACGAAACGAAGAACCCTAGCCTCCGAAAGGATTCCGGAGGGGGGGATTGATCCAAAGAGTCTGCCTCCGCATCACCACATCGAGACGACATCATCATCATCTGTCTCCATCATCACCATCCCATCTCCATCGTTCTGTAATACATTAGCTGATGTGGATTGACTTTTGTATTACATCGATACTACCACCATGTTCATCGTGATTGATCCCGTGATGTTTGAACTCTCGATGCGCTAGTAGGTTACCTAGTTCTTGATACGTCTCCAATGTATCTATATTTTTTGATTGTTCCATGCTATTATAGTATCAATCTTTGATGTTTATTATGCAATTATATATCATTTTTAGGGACTAGCCTATTAACCTAGCGGCCGTGCAAGTTGCTTTTTTTTTGCTTGTTTTTGGCTTTTTAGGAAATCAATATCAAACATAGTCCAAATGGAGAAAAAAACTTTGGATTCATTTTTTCTGGACCAGAAGAGACCCTAGAAGGTTCGGGAGAAGACCTGACGAGCCACGAGGGAGCGACAAGATTGGGAGGTGCGCCCTGATACGTCCATTTTGCATCATGTTTTTATGTTGATGTTTATTGCATTATGGACTGTTATTTCACATTATGGTACAATACTTATGCCTTTTCTCTCTTATTTTACAAGGTTTACACGAAGAGGGAGAATGCCGGCAGCCCGAATTCTGGACCAGAAAGGAGCAAATCTAAGATAACTCTTCTACACAACTCCAAATGTCCTGAAACTTTACGGAGAATTGTTTTGGAATATATAAAAAATATTGGGCGAAGAAACAATAAAAGGGGACCCACCAGGTGGCCACAACCCTGGGGTGTGCGCCCTACCCCGCAGGGCGCACCTCCTGAGCTGGTGGGCCCCCTGGCCAGCCCTCGGTGTCCATCTTTTGCTATATGAAATTTTTTGACCTAGAAAAAATCATAAGGAAGCTTGCGGGATGAAGCGCCGCCGTCTCGAGGCGGAACCTGGGCAGAAGCAATCTAGGGCTCCGGCGGAGCTATTCTGCCGGGGAAACTTCCCTCCGGGAGGGGGAAATCGAAGCCATCGTCATCACCAACGATCCTCTCATCGAGGGAGGGTCAATCTTCATTAACATCTTCACCAGCACCATCCCCTCTCAAACCCTAGTTCATCTCTTGTATTCAATCTTTGCCTCAAAACCTCAGATTGGTACCTGTGGGTTGCTAGTAGTGTTGATTACTCTTTGTAGTTGATGCTAGTTGGTTTATTTGGTGGAAGATCATATGTTCAGATCCTTAATGATATTAAATACCCCTCTGTTCTTGAACATGAACATGCTTTGTGAGTAGTTACGTTTGTTCCTGAGGACATGGGAGAAGTCTTGTTATATTCGTTCGATATTTTGATGACATGTATGTTGTCTTTCCTGTAGTGGTGTTATGTGAACGTCGACTACATGACACTTCACCATGATTTGGGCCTAGGGGAAGGCATTGGGAAGTAATAAGTAGATGATGGGTTGCTAGAGTGACAGAAGCTTAAACCCTAGTTTACGCGTTGCTTCGTAAGGGGCTGATTTGGATCCACATGTTTCATGCTATGGATAGATTTATCTTAATTCTTCTTTCATAGTTGTGGATGCTTGCGAGAGGGGTTAATCATAAGTGGGAGGCTTGTCCAAGTAAGGACAGCACCCAAGCACCGGTCCACCCATATATCAAATTATCAAAGTAACAAACACGAATCATATGAGCATGATGAAAACTAGCTTAACAATAATAATTCCCATGTATCCTCGGGAGCGCTTTGCTTTATATAAGAGTTTGTCCAGGCTTATCCTTTGCTATAAAAAGGATTGGGCCACCTTGCTGCACCTTTGCTACACTTTTTTTACTGTACACAGTAGGGCAAAGCCCCACTGCAATTTTTTTCATTTTAATAAAACTGGGAAACAACAAGAAGGTCTTACAAGGCTTCAGGTAAGCTAGGACTAAAAATAAATAAATAAAAAAGGACTAAAGGCTGAAGAAAAACTAAGAGGAAAAGAAGAAAGGAGAAGAAGAAAATAAAGAAGAAAAATAAAACAATTTACAACAGGCCATCAAGCCAAACATTGAATAGTGGAGCATACTTCCTCTTGATCCTAAACCTCAGCCATTTGAGCTCTTCAAAATAGGTGTCTTTCCACTTCTGAAAAGAGGGTTGAATCTGTTGGAAGATAAGGTTGTTTCTTGTAATCCATATTGCCTAGGCAGCTAAGATCACAATCTCCATGAAGAAAGGCAGCCTCAATTTATCTTTCATATCTTCTATAGCTACTAGGATTGATGAAGGCATGTTTCTAGTAGGGCAGATATAGTTCCAACATCTTACTGCAAAAGGGCATCCCCAGAATAGGTGAAAGACAGTTTCCTCTTGTTGACAGGATCTGAGAGCACAGTTGTAGGATTCCAAATAAAAAGTTTTCCTTCTAAGAAGGTTTCTGGTGTTAACTTTGTCTAGCAGCAGCATCCAGAAGAAAACTTGATGTTTAGGTTGGCATGAGGACTTCCAAACCCACTGAAAATGAGGAGGAACAATTCTTATTCCAATCATGGCTTTATATGCTTTCTCAGAACTAAACTTTTCAGATCCCCATATGTAGCTCCAAGTGTCATTGTAATCTTGGAAATTGGAATTTCTGAGCTCAGCACAGATGTCTTCTAGTTGTAGGAATTGGTCATATGCTTGCACATAAAGTGGTAAATGGAATAGATCTTCTAGATATTCAGCTTGTAATGCACTGTGGACTGAAATCTCTGTATTTTTGGCATAAGAAAAAAGGTGGGGAAACTTTATATGCAAGCAGTTTGAGTGCCAGAGGTCAGTCCAAAAGAATGGTCAGTCCAAAAGAATGCAGATTTTCCATCACCCAGATTGTATTTTGACATGGATTTGAAAAGGTCATTCATTTTCAGATTAGCCTTCCACCAGAAGGAACCTTGAACCTACTGGCCAGGAAGTTGATCATTTGAATAATAGGTTTCCCAGACCATGTGCACCCAAGGAATGTCCAGTCTATTAAAGAAGTTGTGCAAATTCTTGAGTAACAAAGCCTTGTTTTGGACATTAATGTCTTTGATCCCCAATCCTCCCTGGTTTTTGGCCTGCACACTACAGTCCATGCCACCATTGCAGGTCTATGATCTTCAGGGTCAGGTCCACTCCATAAAGAATGTCTGAAGTATTTCTTGATCTATTTCTTTATGGTTTTAGGGAGGTCTAAGCAGCACATGAAGAACACTGGTAGAGATGCAAGAATTGATTTAACCAAAAGCATCCTTCCTGCCTGAGTCATGAAAGTGGCCAGCCCCATCATTTTATTGGCTATTTTTCTCACAAGAGGCATACACTATTCCACAGAAGGTTTGTGTAATCCAAGAGGCAACCATAAATAAGTGAATGTGAAGCTTCCTCTTTTCCAGTTTAGTGTGTTTATCAAAATGTCAATCTTGTCTTCTGGAATATTAATGGGGATGAGGTTTGACTTGCCATAGTTTACTCTTAAACCAGTAGCATCAGCAAAAGTGTTTAGCAGAGCCTTGAGAAAGACAAGTTCTCTAGCATTAGCTTTCATGAGAATTAAAGTGTCATTTGCATATTGGACAATTGGGAAATCAGGGCAAGAAGTGTGCTACAGAGGTGGAGTGAATAATCCCTGTTGCATTGCTTTGTTCATCACTGATTGCAAGAGATCAGCAGCAATCACAAAAAGCAGTGGAGACAGAGGATCTCCTTGTCTTACTCCTTTTTTGCAGTAGAATTTCTTTCTAGACGCACCATTTAGAAGGACTGCTAAGGATGCAGAATTGAATAAAAGGTTCATCCACATAATCCTTCTCTGTCCAAAACCCTTTGCTTGCAGAATGGATATGATGGCCTTGTATTCAATAGTATCAAATGCCTTTGGAAAATCCAGCTTCAGTACAACAGTTTCCTCCTTAGATTTGTGACACTGATGAAGATATTCATAGGCCCATCCCAGGCAGTCATGTATGGCTCTATCTTGTAAGAAACCATATTGGTTGATATGGACCAATTGTAAGATGATCTTTTGTAGTCTGTTGGCCAATAACTTTGTGATAATCTTCAGACAACAATTAAGTAATGAGATGGGTCTGAAGTCATTTGCAGTTAAGGGGCTTGCAACTTTAGGAATAAGTGTTATGTAAGAAGTGTTGATGCTCTCCGGATTAACATTTCCCTCATAAAAGTCTTGGATCAGCCTTTTAACATCAGGTCCAATAATATCCCAACATGCCTTAAAAAACTCATTGTTAAATCCATCAGGACCAGGGGACTTGTCATTTGGCAGTTCTTTGATTACATTGTCAATCTCCTGCTCAGTGAAAGGCTTCTCAAGCTCTGTGAAAATTCTAGGATCCTCTGGCTGATTGAAGAGGTTGTTCAGGTCAAAGTGCACTACTGTGTCCAGAAAAACTCCAAGCCTTTTTTTAAAAGCTTCCCGTAAGATAGCTGCCTTGCTTTCATGATCATGGCATTCTACCTGGTCATCATTCTGCAGCATAGCTATATGATTATGCCTCTGATTGATGGTTGCTTTAGTGTGAAAGAATTTATTGTTTTCATCTCCAAATTTAACACCTTTGATCTTGCCCCTCTGTTCCCAATAAATCTTTTGATTCTTTGGTAAAACAAGTAGTTCTTCATTTAACATTACCCTGCAGTTCCACTCTAGGTTGCTGAGATTTCTGAACTCCTCAAAAAGATCCAACAAGAAAATGGCATCATTCAGTCTTTCAATCTTCTTTTTTAAGTTGGATAAATCTTTTACCCAGTTCTTCAGAGCCCTTCTCAAGTTCTTAAATTTTGCATTAATACTTTTAGCAGCATCAGTGAAACCTACTGGAATGTTCCAAGCACTAGTCACAACTTCTTTTAACTCACTATGTTCCAGCCATAAGTTTTCAAATCTAAAAATCTTGGATTTAGGGATCTGTGTGCCAATCTTAATGATGCAAGGGATGTGATCTGAAATTGGTCTAGATGGAGGAAGCACAATTGTATCAGGGAAAGTGGTCATCCATGCACCAGAAGTAAAAAACCAGTCAAGCTTTTCAAGAAGAGGATTTTATTGCATATTGCTCCAACTATACTTTCTACCCTTAAGGGGTAGATCCACCAAGCCAAGGTTGCTGATGGCTTCACTAAAAAGCAGCATTTCATTGACATCCCCTCCAGGCTTGTTTCTGTCAGAGGGGTCTCTAATAAAGTTAAAATCACCCATGATTATCCACTCAATATCTCTGGGCATATGAATATTGGAGAACCAGTCAATGAATTCAGCTTTGTCACTGTGGTAACAAGGACCATAGATGTTAGTGAGAATCCAATTCTGGTTGGACAGTTTATAGGTGAATTGGATGGATATGGAAAATCTATTTTGGAACATAACTTCCCCCTCCAAGAGGGTACCATTCCAAGCAATTAAGATACCTCCAGAAGCACCAAAGGACGGAAGGTATTCAAACTTTGATATTCTGCTTGGGCAAAATTTTCTGATATAAGTCATATCAAACTGCTCTCTCTTTGTTTCCTGCAGACAGGTAATAGTGCTATTACTCTCTTCAAATTTTTGGTGAAGGGCTAGCCACTTGTCCTCAGAATTTATCCCTCTAACATTCCAATTTAGGATATTCCACAACCTGTTGTTACTCATAGGTAAACCATGTTTGCAGCTTCAGGGAAGACAAGTACCAGCAATTGTCCACATCATTGGAGTAGCATAGTAAAGTAAAGTATGTAGCCTTAACCTTTGCTACACTTGTTACTTGTTACCCGTTATGAATTATCTTACTACCAAACTATCTATTACCGATAATTTCAGTGCCTGCAGAAAATACCTTGCTGAAAACCGCTTGTCATTTCCTTCTACTCCTCGTTGGGTTCGACACTCTTACTTATCGAAAGGACTACGATTGATCCCCTATACTTGTGGGTCATCAAGACTCTTTTCTGGCACCGTTGCCGGGGAGTGAAGCGCCTTTGGTGAGTGGAATTTGGTAAGGAAACATTTATATTACGTCCTGAAATTTACTATTACTTGTCACTATGGAGAATAATCCTTTCAGGGGCTTGTTCGGGGTATCTTCACCTCGACTGGAAGGAGAAAGAGTTTTCCCTCAACCTACTGCACCTATTGAAAATATTTATTATGAAATTTCTTCGAGTATGATAGAGAAACTGCTAGCTAATCCTTATGCAGGAGATGGAACACTACATCCTGATATGCATCTAATCTATGTGGATGAAGTTTGTGGATTATTTAAACTTGCAAGTTTACCCGGAGACGAAGTCAAGAAGAAGGTCTTCCCTTTATCTTTGAAGGGAAAGGCATTGACATGGTATAGGCTATGTGATGATATTGGAGATTGGAATTACAACCGATTGAAATTGGAATTTCATCATAAGTTTTATCCTGTGCATCTAGTTCATCGTGATCCAAATTATATATATAGTTTTTGGCCTCGTGAAGGAGAAAGTATCGCCCAAGCTTGGGGGAGGCATAAGTCAATGTTATATTCATGCCCCAATCATGAGCTTTCAAGAGAAATTATCATTCATAATTTTTATGCTCGTCTTTCTCATAATGATCAATCCATGCTCGATACTTCCTGTACTGGTTCTTTTATGAAGAAGACTATTGAATTCATATGGGATCTTTTGGAAAGAATTAAACACAACTCTGAAGATTGGGAGCTCGATGAAGGTAAGGAGTCAGGTATAAAGCTTGAGTTTGATTGTGTTAAAACTTTTATGGATACCGATGCTTTTCATAATTTTAGCACTAAATATGGGATTGACTCTGAGATAGTAGCTTCTTTTTATGAATCATTTGCTACTCATGTTGATCTCCCTAAGGAGAAGTGGTTTAAATATCATCCTCCCATTGAAGTAAAAATAGTAGAACTCATTGAAGCTAGAGAAGACACTACTACTTATAATGTTGACCCAGTTATTCCTACCGCTTACATTGAGAAACCACCTTTTCCTGTTAGGATAAAAGAACATTGTGACGCCCCCGATTCAACAGTACACTAATCATACATGCAAACGTGTACGATCAAGATCAGGGACTCACGGGAAGATATCACAACACAACTCTAAACACAAATAAAAATGATACAAGCTTCATATTACAAGCCAGGGGCCTCGAGGGCTCGAATACAGAAGCTCGAAAGCAATAGAGTCAGCGGAAGCAACAATATCTGAGTACAGACATAAGTTAAACAAGACTGCCTTAAGAAGGCAAACACAAAAGCAACATCGATCGAAGAGGCAAGGCCTCCTGCCTGGGACCTCCTAACTATTCCTGGTCGTCGGCGGTCTCTACGTAGTAGTAGTCGACGGGGTGGCATCTGGCTCCTGGGATCCACCATCTGGTTGTAACAACCGGCAAGAAGAAAGAAGGGGGAAAAGGGGTAGCAAAGCAACCGTGAGTACTCATCCAAATTACTCGCAAGCATCAGATCTATACTAAGCATGCATTGGTATCGAATGGAAGAGTTGTATCTGTGGACTATACTACAGAATGCTAGAATAGAAGGGAAGGCCTAGCCTATCGAATACTAGCATCTTCAAGTATCTTCAAGTGTCTTGCAGCATTATGAAGAGTATAGAATAGCAGTTTATATTTAACAAACATGTTGTAGTATTAACGCCCAGAGATCCTTCCTCGACTCCCTGCGAGAAAGCAATCCCGGAGCCAACATATCCATCTCATGTCTCAAGTATCAATTTCTAGTTGTAATAGATCAGGATACAAGTCTGAACGTCCATTATCATGGACACGGTATTCGAATAGATAACTTCCCTATAGGGGTGCACCACATTACCCAGCACGCTTGATTACTATGGCCGGACACACTTTCCTGAGTCAATGCCCAGCCTCAGAAGATCAACACGTCGTAGCCCTACCTAGGCTCAGCAGAGAGGTCCCCGCCGGTCTACATCCTAAGCACTCCGGGGTCTTGGGCCCAAAGCCCATTGCACTCCAGGTCGTTGTGCGCAAGGGGATACTAGCACCACCTCTGCCTGGATGGCGCGATCCGGCCCGGCCATAATGCTGAACTGGACGTCTGACAAAGCTTCGGCTGATACTACGACGCTGAGTGCCCATAACTGTTCCCGCATGGTGGTTAGTGCGTATAGGCCAGTGGCCAACTCAGAACAAATACCCAAACCTGTTAGTGCATTATTAAATGAAGTGACGGCTGTCGGGACAAGTCCAGAGCTACCACCCCCTCCTGGGTGATACCGCTAAATAGCCAGTCGCCACCGTAACATCTTGCGGGTGCTCTCCGGGCCCGCCCAACTTTCACAAGGTCTCAAGTAAAGTCAAGGTAACCATGTGTCCAAAACATCAAGGGGGAAAACCCGAGGAATCACCCTAGACAGATTCCACTAAATGTGACCGTCAAGGTGAACTAAGAGGAATCACCCTCGAGGTTCTCACTTGAGGGGTTGCACGACAGAGTCGTATCAGGAGTGGTGAAGGAGGATTCACCCTCGATGACCACGACCGAATAGCTACACTACAGAGATCTCATCAGAAGTGATGTATGAGGTATCACCCTCGGCACTCGATAGTAACTCTACAGAGTCGTACAACTAAAGGGGGGTTGAGGTGCTGTGTCGGTCTCTGGTCATCGATCATGTTGATCGAGCCATCGGTCATCAAGTCGGGGCAACTGGGACAAAGTGGGAGGGCACTGGTGAATCACCAACCAACCTATACTAAGCAGTTTAGGATAAGCAGGTAAGGTACAATAGCAGGTTACAAAAGCAGGCTATGCATCAGAATAGAAGCAATCAATAACAGTAGCAAAATTTAATGCAAGCATGAGAGAGAATGGAATGGGCGATATCGGAGTGATCAAAGGGGGGCTTGCCTGGAAGCTCTGTTGAAAGGGAAGAAGAGTCGTCGGTGACATAGTCAATCACAGTAGCATCAGCAGCGGCCTCGGGGTCTATCGGAGAAGAAGAGGGGGAAGAAACAGTAAATACAAAGCACACATATGCATGACATGACTACAGGCAGAGCTAGGGGTGTTCTAACGCAGTGTTACACGATACCGGGGAAGGGGGATAACATTCGGGAAAGTTTTCCCAAAGTTTGGCATTTTCGGACAAATGAAACGGAGGGGGACGGTTCCATGTTCGCTATGCTAGGGGCACATGACAGATGAACGGGAAGTGTATTCGGATTCGTCTCATCTCATCTTTCTGAGCAACTTTCATGTATAAAACTTTTTCATCCGAGTTACGAATTATTTTATATTAATTTTCAAAGTTTTAAACAATTTCTGAAATTCTGGAATTATTATTAATTCAAAAATAAAAACATAATACTTTTGTCAACTAGTACTACTCTAGCCAGAGCCTATTACATGTGGGGCCAGAGGGGTGCTGACTCAGCAGTCAACAGTCAAAGTGTTGACTGTTGACTAGTCAAAACTGGGCAGTGGGGCCCAGGTGTCATAGGGACACATTTTATCAGAGTTTATTTTTAATCTGGGGTTTATCTCAGTGGGGCCTACTTGTCATTGACTCAAGATTGATTAACTAGTCAAATATGTTAATTAGGACATGGGGCCACCAGTCAGTTAGTATTTAAAGGGGGATTAGCATCTAATTAGTTTAACACTAATTAAACAGGCGGGGCCCGATTGGCAGTGGGACAAGGACAGCTACAGCACGGCAGGCGAGCGGCGTGGGCGTGGACCAGGTGTGGGTCGCCGCCGGTGAGCGAGCAGGAGGAGGGGAGGTGGCCGCGGGGCAGAGGACCGGTAGGGCGCGCAGGGGGTAGAGGGCTGCCGGTGCAGCCGGCGAGTGGGCTACACGAGCGCGAGGCCGTTGCGGGGCGGCACTGGCGAGCGGTGGTGGATGGTGGTGGGCACGCAACGGGCGAGTGCAGCGATTGGCGGGGAGCGGCGGCGCGACCGCGGGGGTGGGTGGCGAGGCAAGCCTCACACGGCGGCGGTAGCCAACACGGGAAGCGCCGGTGGGAGTAGTTGCGGGCGTGGGGGAAAGACAGGCGCGACAGGGAGCGCGGGCTTGGGCGGGGCCGATGCAGGGTACAGGGGGTGGCGGTCACGGCGAGCAGCGGCGAGGAGTAGCAAGTGCAGCTGCAGCATAGAGTAGTAGCAAGCGCTGCTAGCAAGGCACCAACTAGCAAGCAGAGCAGAACAGAGGCAGGAGCAGCAACACAGCACAAGGAGATGCATGTGCGCGTACGCGAACGCCGAGCTTCGGCCATGGCGGGCACCGGCTTGTACAGGTGACTACGACGATGGATCAAACAGGAGATGAGGGGAATCGGCATGGGGCTCACAGCGGAGGTCGATGGCGCGTTCGGGGAGGCTCGGGGAGGCGCCGGAGCACGGATCCACGGCGGGGCAGTGGTGACGATCGACGGCGAAGACGAAGGCGACAGCGACGATGGAGCGGCTCCCCGGCCCGATCCACTGGTGTAGTCAAAGGAGCAGAAGGCGCCGGAGCCCGTGGACCTGCCGGCTTGACACGGGGAGGCTGTTGGCAATGCAGGCGGCGAAGCAACAGCGACGGCATAGGCGGCCATGGGTGGATTTGGAGGGGGGAAAAGCGAAAGGGAGAGGAAGGAGAGAGGAGTGGCTGAGTGCGGGGGTGAGAGAGGACCGACGGGGCAGGGGGCAACCCTTATCCCCTCGCCCTCGACGTCGGTGAGGTGGTTGGGGCGGGACGCACCCTGTAGCGGCTCGAGACCGATGAACAGGAAGGAGAGGGGGCATCCGATGCGGGGAGTTGGGCTGGCCCAGGTGGGCGGCTGGGCCAGTTGGCCCAGGGGGAGTCAGGGGGATTTTCTTTTTCTTTTAACTTTTTTGTTTTATTTATTTTATTTAATTTTCACATTATCTTAGTTTATTAAAATAGGAAACTAACACCTAATCTATGTTTTAGTTTAACCCTCTTCCACGAAAGGTTCTACTCCCAAATAAAATAGTTTGCTATTTTATGATTTAGAAAAGGCGTTTTTATTAATTGTTAAAGCCACTGTTTTAATCATTTTGGAACACTTATACCTTGTATAAAAATTTGGTTTCTTCACTAATAATACTTATGAATTATTTGCCATAGTTTGCACATTTTAGTTTTGACATTTCAAACTTTTATTTTTGACTTTATTTTAAATTTGAATTTGAACTGATTTGAATCTAAGCGAGATTAGCAACAGTAACAGTGATGACGTGGCATTATTAGCAGAGAATTACTGTAGCGTAATTATCCGGGCGTTACAATTCTCCTCCACTACAAGAAATCTCATCCCGAGATTTAGGAGGTGGACGGAAACAAAACGGGGTATTCATCTCGAAGACGATCCTCGAGTTCCCAAGTGGCTTCATCTTCAAAAGGATTTGACCACTGAACTTTCTAGAAATTTGATAGCCCTCTGACGGGTGCGACGTTTAGCTAGAACAAGAACGCGGATCGGATGCTCTCTATAAGTGAGATCATCTTGCAGGGGTTGAGCTTTATAAGCTATGTGGTTGTTGCAATAAGACTTGTGACTCAGGGCATCGGCCATGACATTAGTCTTGCCAGGGGTATAAGAAATACCATAGTCATAGTCTAAAATTGTTTCCATACATTGCTGCTGACGGAGATCCAGATCTAGCTTAGTAACAGATACTTCAGACTTTGATGATCGGTGAAGATCTCGCAATGATTACCAAGAAGGAAATGTCGCGACAACTTTAGTGCAAACTTAACTGCAGCAAGTTCAAGGTCATGGACTGGTTAGTTCTTTTGGAAAGACATCTTGGAATTCACAAATACTGGAGCGTTTTCAATTCTCATAGGAGGAGAAGCGTTTAACGCATTCAAGGAATAAATCCATGCTTCGGCATTACAAACAAGATGAGCATGGTAGCTCACTATCTCATTAGAAGGATGTAGTAGAAGGACGGTTTTAGTGGCGCAATTGAAAGAAGTGGTATGTGTCTTCAACCATTCCATGCCTAGAATGAGGTCAATATTGGATGACTTCAAAACAATGGGGGAAACATGGAATTCCAACTCTTCAATTTCAACGGGGACATTGGGACTAACCCTAGTGGTTCGACACTGGCCCGTGGAATGCAGCTTGGAATTAAGACAAGTGATGGCGGTTTAAACAGGTAAGGAACACCTGTGGCTGTTCCACCATTGAGCAGCGGGACCTTTCAGGTGATAATCCGCGAAGGTGACATAGTTGGCAGGGGTTACATCAGCAGACTCCAACTCGAAAGTGATGTCTCGGAGCCAGTTATCAGCATCAAGGGGCTGAGTTAAGCTGCGGTAAATGACAGGGTTGAGACGTGCAAAGTCTTGCAGAGTCACTGGGGCGGGTTACTGATTCATATTAGGATGTGGAAACTAATCCACGACTCCTTCCATGATGAACTAACGATTCAGCTCAACTGATGTATCAGTCCGGCCATGTATTCGGCCGGTAGTGGATTATCGCCACCACGGCCACGACCAGCGGGTCTAACCATCCTGCTTAAATGCAACAGGGGGTAGTTTAGCAAGGGTTGGTGCAAGTGTATGGAGTCATTCATGAGGTAATCAGAAAAATGAACAAAGGAGTAGTATGTACAAAGCAGTAGTCATTAAAGACTTACCGATACATATATAGAGCCAATTACACGTTGTTCGTATGAGTTCGGACAAGAGAAACGTTGCAGACATACTAGGCAGCACATATGCACGCGATGGAGGGATTCAACAATGGGACATAGCAAAGGCTACATCAACGTCAAAGAAAAACCACTAGAGTGAGGAATCTGCAGGGGACGATGCAAGGTGCCCTCGATAAAAGAATCCTGCGGCCCGTGAACAATGTGAAGCAGATCCTGGCCCTCAATTCAAGAAAGGCGTAATACAAATCTCCGGGTGGATGTGATCACGAGATCCTAAGGTTAGAGTTAGCAAAATCATTTAACCTGAATAGAAGAGAGATCAGAGTCCCAGAGTAAAGGTCGAGGAGTAAAAGATCCTAATACCACTCAATGGCGACGTGGGCCCGTAAGCCAGACAGCCATGTTAGTAAAACAGTTTTTCAAAGACTACACTCAACTTTGGCCAAGGAGTTGGAAGGGGGTTCCTACAGGCAGTCGGCTCTGATACCAACTTGTGACGCCCCCGATTCAACAGTACACTAATCATACACGCAAACATGTACGATCAAGATCAGGGACTCACTGGAAGATATTACAACACAACTCTAAACACAAATAAAAATAATACAAGCTTCATATTACAAACCAGGGGCCTCGAGGGCTCAAATACTGAAGCTCGAAAGCACCAGAGTCAGTGGAAGCAACAATATCTAAGTACAGACATAAGTTAAACAAGACTGCCTTAAGAAGGCAAACACAAAAGCAACAACGATCGAAGAGGCAAGGCCTCCTGCCTGGGACCTCCTAACTATTCCTGGTCGTCGGCGGTCTCCATGTAGTAGTAGTCGACAGGGTGGCATCTGGCTCCTGGGATCCACCATCTGGTTGTAACAACCGGAAATAAGAAAGAAGGGGGAAAAGGGGTAGCAAAGCAACCGTGAGTACTCATCCAAAGTACTCGCAAGCATCAGATCTATACTAAGTATGCATTGGTATCAAATGGAAGGGTTGTATCTGTGGACTATACTGCAGAATGCCAGAATAGAAGGGAAGGCCTAGTGAGGGAGTCCTGGATTAAGGGGTCCTCGGGCGTCCGAGCTATGTGACATGGGCCGAACTGATGGGCCGTGAAGATATAAGGTAGAAGGCCTTTCCCCATGTCTGGATGGGACTCTCCTTTGCGTGGATGGCAAGATTGGCGTCCGGATGTGAAATTTCCTTCCTCTGTAAACCAACTCTGTACAACCCTAGAACCCTCCGGTGTCTATATAAACCGGAGGGTTTAGTCCGTAGAGGCTATCATAACTCCCATAGGCTAGACATCTAGGGTTTAGCCATTACGATCTCGAGGTAGATCAACTCTTGTAACCCCTATACTCATCAAATACAATCAAGCAGGACATAGGGTTTTACCTCCATCAAGATGGCCCGAACCTGGGTAAACATCGTGTTCCCTTTGTCCCTTGTTACCTTCAATCCTCAGACGCACAGTTCGGGACCTCCTACCCGAGATCAGCCGGTTTTGACACCGACATTGGTGCTTTCATTGAGAGTTCCTCTGTGTCGTCGACGGAAGGATCGATGGCTCGCCTTGTCATCAATGACAACATCACCTCTGGAGGAGCCCTAGTCCCGGGACAGATCCTCCAACTCGGTGGTTTTACTATGGGCACCCGCTCGGCCGTTAAGCCAAAGGTGGCCCCCAAATCGCCAAACCTCATCTCCGCATCGGCCTCGAACACTCCGAAAAGATGGTTCCGGCAGATGTCTCGTCCTTGAACGAACTGCTAGATCGCATCGCTGCCTTGGGGGTCGGGACAGACTATGATCGGATTGGGCTTAAACCTGATCAAAGGGAAATCAAGTTCCCGCCGATCACACATCTAGTAGCGGTCGTGGAGGAACAAGCCGAGAATACTTCTCCCCCCCAAGTTAATAACAAGATATGTTCGGATTTCCGAGCCCTGCGAGCCGGATACCCATCTTCGGGAAGAGACCACAGGTCCTCCGAACATAGAATTAGGCGTTGAGCCCAAAAGTCACCAGGACCCTCCTAATCCTGGACTAGTGACCTCGGAGGTTCTTCAAACTCTGGATCCAATAGCGGGTCGGGGTTCGGATTTTAGCCCACCCACCCACCACAAGCAATATTCTCCAAGCAATTCAGGTAATCCAGACGTATGTGACCTAATGTATGTATGACAGCAACCTCAGGAAATGGTCCATCACTTCTGGACCAGATTCCTCCTTGTTAAAAACAAGATTAAAGATTGCTGCGACAAGGACGCGGTTTTAGTTTTCTGCCGCAACTGTACGGACGAGGGAATCCACAATGCCCTCAACCGCCGCCGCATACTGCACTTTGCAGATTTGGCACATATAGTACAGAAGTACTGCGCAATGGAAAGCGCCTGGAAAGCCCAGACAGCCCAGTGGGAACCTCCCGCCTTTAAGCAGCCCACTGGACGGGCAAAAAGGATGCACCCTTACAGGGCACCCGATCATCATCTCATTGACAAGAAAATCAAACCTTTCACGGGACATAGAACTATCCTTGACGAATTACTCGGCAAGCCTTGTCAGATACACACAATGCCGAATACCAAACCAACACATTGCCTTCGGGCATGTTGGGTACTCTGGCAGGTGGCTAAGAGTGGCGAGGCCATCCTTACCAACACCACCCCGGAGAAGCACTCTTCGGAGGATGACGACCTCAATGTCTTTACGGTCTTCGAGACCTTTTCTTCAAATAATCGGCGCAAAAGGGCGCTCCGCGACCTCGCTGAAGTCAACAAGTAGCCGCACTAAATCCTTGGAACGATACGGCAATAACTTTCACCGCCGACGACGAACAAAGGGCCAGATCAGTCCGAGCACCTGCCGCCTTGGTCTTAAACCCAATTGTAGACGGCTTTCGACTCACCAAGGTGCTCATGGATGGTGGCAGTGGACTAAACCTCATCTATGAAGACACGCTCAATAAAATGTAAATGAACAAGAGTCGCATCGAGCAAAGCATCACCACCTTTCGAGGGATTATCCCCAGTCGTGAAGCATGATGTTCCGGGAAAATTAAAGTTGATGTAGTATTCGGCACGCCGGAGAACTACCGGTCTGAAGAGTTGCTCTTCCACGTGGCACCTTTCAATAGCGGATATCACGCCTTGTTGGGGCGAGACGCCTTCACACGCTTCCAAGCCATACCCCATTACGGGTATATGAAGCTCAAAATGCCAGGGCCCAACGGAGTTATCACTATCACCAGTGATCCAGATATAGCGCTCCGCGCCGAAAACAAAACGGCATCCTTGGCCCTCGAGGCACTATCTGAAGCCCTAGCGGCCGAGGAGCTAACCACCCTGCGTTCCACAGTGGACAAAGATGATGTAATCCTTGATAAGAGGCCCAAGTCCACTTCTTTCAAGCCAGTAGACAAAATAGTAAAATTTCAAGTACACCCGACGGTTCCCAACAAGACAGCCTCCATTGGAGCAAAGCTGGATCCAACGATCGACGCCGCACTAAGAGCTTTCTTGCACGAAAATTGGGATGTATTCGCCTGGCACCCTTCGGACATGCCCGGGATCCCACGCAGATGGGCCGAACATAGCCTCAATATTATAAAGGGGTTCAAACCAGTCAAGCAAACGCTGCGGCGATTTTTCGAACCCAAACGACAAGCTATGGGGGAGGAGCTAGCTAAACTTCTCAAAGCAGGGTTCATCAGGGAGATCAAGCACCCGGACTGGCTAGCAAATCTGGTCATGGTACCGAAGAAGGATAAATCCTGGCGCCTTTGCGCCGATTTCAAAGACCTCAATAAAGCCTGCCCTAAGGACCCCTTCCCACTGCCCCGCATTGACCAAATCATTGACGTGACTGCAGGACACGATTCACTGTGTTTCCTTGATGCATACTCCGGATACCATCAAATTAAGATGAAGGAGTCCGACCAGCCCGCAACGGTATTCATTACCCCGTATGGGCCTTTCTGCTTCAACACCATGCCATTCGGACTCAAAAACGCTGGCGCCACTTACCAACGCATGATTCAAACATGTCTGGAGAAACAGATTGGCAAGATAGTGGAGGCATACGTAGATGATGTAGTCATCAAGACTAAACATGTCGAGTCATTGGTGGACGATCTACGCCTCACATTCGACCACCTCCGCACATATGACATACGGCTCAATCCGGAAAAATGTGTCTTCGGCGTTCCAGCCGGAAAACTACTCGGGTTCATTGTTTCCAATAGAGGAATCAAAGCAAACCCAGCCAAAATCCAAGCCCTGTCACAATTGGCAACCCCAACAGACCTAAAGCAGGTCCAAAAACTAGCTGGGTGCGTGGCAGCTTTGAGCCGCTTTATCTCCAGATTGGGAGAAAAGGCACTGCCACTTTATCGCCTACTCCGACGAACCGACCACTTTGAGTGGACGGATGCGGCAATAGCCAGATTAGAAGAAATCAAAGCTTTGTTAGCAAGCAACCCAATCCTCGCCGCACCAAACGTCGGTGAACCTATGTTGCTCTACATATCTGCAACCCACCAGGTGGTGAGCGTCGTGCTCGTCATCGAACGAGAGGAAGAGGGACATAAATTCCCACTCCAAAAACCAGTATACTACGTATCGATGATCCTTACACCGTGCAAATCTCGGTACCCACACTACCAAAAGATAGCGTATGCGGTCTTCATGGCATCCCGGAAGCTGCGGCACTACTTTCAAGAGTGTTCGATCACGGTTGCATCCGAAGTACCACTCAATGATATCATAAATAATCGGGACTTCACCGGCCGCATAGCCAAATGGGCCATCGAGCTCTTACCGTTTGAAATAACATACAAACCACGCCGAGCTATTATATCTCAGGTGTTGGCCGACTTCGTCGCCGAATGGACGGAAGCTGAACTCCCTAAAGAATACAGCACATACTCCTACTGGGTAATGTACTTCGACGGCTCTAAAATGTTAGCCGGGTTGGGAGCTGGTGTCATCTTAACCTCCCCTACGGGGGACTCAGTCCGCTATGTATTGCAAATAATGTACACGGACTCTAACAACGCAGCCGAATACGAGGCACTACTGCACGGTCTCTGGAAAGCTGTTTCTATGGGCATTCAACGCCTAGAGGTGCGTGGGGATTTGAACCACGCAATATCCCAAATAAATGGAGATTTCGTTGCAAAAGATCCAAAGATGACGGCATACCGCGACATCGTACTCAAAATATCAGCTCGGTTTAAGGGGCTCGAGTTTCATCATGTCGCTCGAGACAGTAATCAGGCAGCGAACATCCTTGCTCGAATGGGCGCTAAACGCGACCCCATTCCACCTAACACCTTTGTGGAAAGGCTCTTCAAGCTATCCGTGGTATGGCAGGACGAGAGCGGCAACACCAGTCCGGAGCCGATCATACCCTCAGATGCCGAACACAATTTCGATATCATCGGGGGCTCGGGCACCGAAATGACACCTTCTGCCCATGTAATCATGGCTGTCATTGCTCCATGGACCGAACCCTTCCTGGCCTACCTTAATAGGCGGGAGCTCCCTGAGGACCAGAATGAGGCCCATCGCGTAGTTCGACGCTCGAAAGCCTACAAGGTTCATGAAGGAGAACTCTACAAGAAAAGTACTACTGGAGTTCTTCAAAGATGTATCTCCAAAGAGGAGGGACGGCAGCTCTTGGCCGAAATACATGCTAGTCTCGGTGGCCATCACGCCACCGCTCAGGCCCTCGTAAGTAAGGCCTTACGTACATGTTTCTTTTGGCCTACGGCCCGAGCAGATGCACAGGCTCTTGTACAGCGCTGTGTCGGATGCCAGCTTTTCGCCAATCAAAGTCACATGCCGCCCACTGCCTTGAAAACAATCCCCATTACTTGGCCTTTTGCGGTCTGGGGGCTGGATATGGTTGGACCCCTTAAAGGGGGAAGCCACAAGAATAAATATTTGCTGGTTATGGTGGACAAATTCGCTAAGTGGATAGAGGCCAAACCAGTAAAAACGGCTGAAGCTGGACCGGTGATCGACTTTATATCCGGCGTTGTACACCGTTATGGTGTCCCTCACAGTATCATTACTGACAATGGCTCTAACTTCACAGCCGATGAGGTGAAAACTTGGTGTGCTAATTTGGGCATCAAGCTCGATTACGCCTCCGTATATCACCCTCAAACAAACGGTCAGGTCGAACGGGCTAATGGCCTGATCATGAGCGGCATCAAACCCATACTAGTGTGATCCCTACGTGAGTCTGATAAGCACTGGGTTGAGGAACTCGATTCCATACTCTGGGGGCTGCAGACCACGCCCAATCGCACGACCGGATACACCCCCTTTTTTATGGTGTACGGCCCAGAGGCTATTTTTCCCTGCGATATTATTCATGACTCACCTAGAGTGCGCATGCATGAAGAGAGAGAAGCCGAGCTCGATCGGCAGGACGACCTAGACAGCCTGGAGGAGGAGCGCGATGTTGCAAAAGCCCGTTTAGCATTCTATCAGCAGCAGGCTCGGAGGTACCAAAGCAGAGAAGTGAGGGCCAAGACTTATAATGTCGGCGAACTCGTTTTATGCCTCCCAGAGAAGAAGAAGGACAAGCTCAAACCAAAATGGGAGGGTCCCTTCATTATAGATGAAGTTCTCACAGGAGGAGCCTATCGCCTTCGTAATGCATCGAATAATCTCCTCGAGCCGAATCCATGGAACGCTGCTCGGCTCCGAAGATTCTACGCATGAGTTCGGTCATACTTTTTTCGTTCCTTTTTTTCTCTTCTCTTCATTTTGTTTTCTTTTCCTCATTTTTATACGATTCCCAGGATATGTTCGGATTAGCCGAACACTTGGGGGTAAAACATCCTAAAATGTATACACCCCACCATGACTGGGGGCTTCTTTAACCGAAGCTTATTATTATTTCGAGCCTGGAGCTCAAAATATAAATGTCGTTCGCTCATATACATCCTTTTTGCCATTATATGCACCTCTATGACTTAAGTTTTGGCCAAGCTGGGTTGCCTAGCTCCTGTGTTTATGCCCTACGTTCCCGATTGTTCGGCTAGGGCATAAAGGGAGCACCTCTGCGATTGTTACAACCGGGTCACCGGACATGTACCTCAGACGGGTGAAGCCGAAAGCTAGCGTTCTTAAGAGAATAGGTGGTCGGCAATCAAACGACAGATTGTTACATTCTTGTAACCACTCCAAACACTGTGGGATAGTTTTTACGTATAACGGACCACAGCCCCGGCACGCATAATTACTGCCTGCCAACCCAAGGAAAGGAACCCTTAACGGAACTATTTTCCTTGGAAGATGTTTCTTACATATGTAATATAACATACATCCTGAACTACAATTTTTTGTCTGTTCGAGCACAATGACTGGGTTGCCTGGTTTCCGGACATAGTGAATGTTTCTTTTCATTCCCAACAGTATCCGGAAACACTCCACCATTTTGGTCCGGAGGTTAAAGCCGAAAGCCTGCGATGACAAAACTTTTTCACATGTTCGGATAAAGGAACAGGTTGATCATAACGTACTCTAATACACTGCATCAAATACCTATTCCTTATCTATTCCATCTATAAGACTATCTAATCTATAGTCTTCCTGCGAATACTTCGAAGCTATCATTACTTGGTCATACACCAAACTCACTGGAATCTCTTTCCCGTCTGGTCCCTGTGGTCCCACTCGGGCCATATGATTTGGATCTAGCTTGGTAAAACGTGTTTTCACCATGGCCCAGGCATCTCGTGCGCCCTCACGGCAGGCGGATGTCTTCCATAGCTCGAACCGGTGCTGGGCACCTTTGAACAGGTTTGCCAAGCCCTCCATACTCTCTGGAGGGGTATCGGATGGCCATAAAGCCTTCACCATACTCTTCATGGCCTTCTGGGCCCGAGCATGTACCGCGGACAGCTCCTTTAGCACGCCGCCTTGAAATCCGAATACTTCCTCTTCCGGCCTACCAGTTAACAGACCTGCAGCAACAGAGTCATGATATTCCGAATTACGAATTAAACATGAGCACCTAGGGAGGTTCTAAATACAAGAGGAAGACGTACCGAATATGCCGCCCTTCAGTTTTTCATTTTCTCTCTGAGCGGCCGATAACTGAGCCTTCAAGCTCTCTATCTCTTCGGATTGTTTGTCCTTTCCCTCCTTGAAATTTTTCTCCCCGGACGCACTCGTTGCGACCTTTTTCATCTCCGCTAGTTCGGCGGTAACATCATTCAGCTGCCTTTGGTTTGTTTTCACCTCCTGGGCTAGCACAGTGTTCCTTTCTTTAAGGACCTGCAGGGTATATCGATCCTTAAATCAGTTTGCCTCACCGCTTCATGTTTCGGGGGCTACTGGCATATGACTATCTAAAATTGCATAAACACTTACCTGTATGTCCTTTGAGAACAACTGAGTGACTCCGGCAAGTCCGTCTCGAGAGGCTCGGATATATGCATCCACAGTGCTGAGTGCGGTAAACTCTTGCTCGGAAAAAGCCGGGGCACGCATGGCTTCCTTTAATCGACGGTGATTCATCATGCTCTCCACTTCAGAATTCGTGACAGATACGTTGTCCGAATCCTCATAAGGATTCGGATCTGGCATCACCTCAGTTCTCGTCCTAGTTGGCGAGTCCGGCGCCGGATTGGCAGACATTCGGCTAGCAGGGCGTTTTCCCATCGTCTGCCGCGTGTTTCTCCTGACATCAAAGATAAGAAGGAGACCATAAGCAATCCAGACTCATGCCTAGGCATGTATTAAGCGGACATACCTCTTGGAAGACTATGGGGTTTCTGCAGCACCCCCGGTCCCCCTTCATTTTGAACGGCTGCCCTGTGTAGGGGCCGCCCTCGAGGAGGTACGGTTTGCCGAACGCCGATCCTGTTAAAAGTTCGGAATGGTATAATAAGCAAAAGTGCAGATAAGGGTTTCCTTTCAACAGCCCTCCGAATACTTACGATGCAGAAGGGATAGAGGCGGGGGTAGTCGGTGGCGATAGCCACTCTTAAGCCGTCAAGGCTCGCTTGATAGAATACCCCATCATCGAACTCTATGTATATGTCTGGATCCTCATGAAAGCCAGGGTCTCCATCGTGGATATGATCCTCTGGCTATGGAGCGGGACAGTGGACGTCCTCGATTATTTTCCTCCATGACTGTTTTTGGTAACAAAGGGCAAAGTTGATTAGTATCTGTGACAGCAATAAGGCAGCGCAGACGGTCGAAATCTTACCCATTCTACGGGGTTGTACATGGAATAGCCATCCCGGCAGTTTAAGCGGAGGAAGTCTTCTTTCTCACTCTTATACAGATCGGCCAGGATTGTGGCCAGTTCAGCAGGGGTATTCGGACCCCTCCGTCTGTAACGGGCAGCGTCATCTTCTCCATTATAACACCATAAGGGAGTTACTCTGGATTGGAGAGGCTGGACGCACCTCTTTATTGCAATAGCCATGACCTTGACTATCGAGAGCTTGGTATGGGCTAGTAACCTGATCTTGTTAACCAACCTTTTTATTTCCGCATTGTCTTCCTCCTTGGGACTGCGGGGACGCCAGTTGAAACGCTTCTTTAAAGGAGCACTGGAAAATTCGGGAAAGCCGCGCCGAACTGGGTCTGGCAGTGGGACGTCGTCCATATAAAACCATTCCGAAGACCACTATGGGTATACCTCCTTGGGAGTTCCTATGAGGTATCCGGGTCCGGCTATATGCCATACTTCGGCACCGCCCACTTCAAAAATAGAGCCTCCCCGATGGCGGGGAATAAGGCAAAAGAACTTCCTCCATAGTTCAAAATGGGCCTCGATTCCTAAGAACAGTTCGTAGAGGGCAACAAAACCTGAGATGTGCATAATCGAACCTGGGGTAAGGTTGTGCAGTTGGATGCCGTAAAATTCCAATAGGCCCCTGAGAAAGGGGTGGATTGGAAATCCTAGGCCTCACAGCAGAAAGGGGATGAAGCACACCCTCTCCTCCTTGTTGGGGTTGGGGAAATTCTCGGCCATCACATCATTGCCAATTGAAGCCAATCCCGCTCGAACGGGGACTAGATCCGCGAGGGGAAGGTAGCCCTGCATCTGGAGTCGACTCAGTTGAAGATGAGGCATAGAATAGCTCTGCCAATCACCCTCTTGAGGGCCATAAGGGCGCGAAGATGAACCTGGAGCACTGGCCATGCTGGAAAGCTTTGTTCGCAGTTAATCTTGACGGTCTTTCTTTTGTGCGATATGCGATGGCATTTGGGGATCTAGCTCTCCTTATATAGATGCCGTCCGAGCGTGGTGAGGGGTTTATTTGCAAAAAATCATAGACCATTCGTATTCACTCGGCGCGCGGAAATCGGAGCGACCACAGAAAAGGATCATAAAGGTAGCACATCGAGGTTAGAGCCGAACTGTCGTCAATCTGAAGTACAAATGAAGAACCCGCCTTGCAAAGCCGAGGCCATAAGCCGGATACTACATCGTCATTGAAGGCAAGTTCGGGGGCTACTGAGGGAGTCCTGGATTAAGGGGGTCCTCGGGCGTCCGGGCTATGTGACATGGGCCGGACTGATGGGCCGTAAAGATATAAGGTAGAAGGCCTTTCCCCGTGTCTGGATGGGACTCTCCTTTGCGTGGATGGCAAGATTGGCGTCCGGATGTGAAATTTCCTTCCTCTATAAACCGACTTTGTACAACCCTAGCCCCCTCCGGTGTCTATATAAACCGGAGGGTTTAGTCCTTAGAGGCTATCATAACTCCCATAGGCTAGACATCTAGGGTTTAGCCATTACGATCTCGAGGTAGATCAACTCTTGTAACCCCTATACTCATCAAATACAATCAAGCAGGACGTAGGGTTTTACCTCCATCAAGAGGGCCCAAACCTGGGTAAACATCGTGTTCCCTTTGTCCCTTGTTACCTTCGATCCTCAGACGCACAGTTCAGGACCCCCTACCCGAGATCAGCTGGTTTTGACACCGACACCTAGCCTATCAAAGACTAGCATCTTCAAGTATCTTCAAGTGTCTTGCAGCATTCAGAAGAGTATAGAATAGCAGTTTATATTTAACAAACATGTTGTAGTATTAACGCCCAGAGATCCTTCCTCAACTCCTACGAGAAAGCGATCCCGGAGCTAACATATCCATCTCATGTCTCAAGTATCCATTTCTAGTTGTAATAGATTAGGATACAAGTCTGAACGTCCATAACCGTGGACACGGTATTCGAATAGATAACTTCCCTGCAGGGGTGCACCACATTACCCAACACGCTTGATTACTCTGGCCGGACACACTTTCCTGAGTCAATGCCTGGCCTCGGAAGATCAACACGTCGCAGCCCTACTTAGGCTCAGCAGAGAGGTCCCCGCTGGTCTACATCCTAAGCACTCTAGGGTCTTGGTCCCATCGCCCGTTGCACTCTGGGTCGTTGTGCGCAAGGGGATACTAGCACCACCTCTGCCTGGATGGCGCGATCCGGCCCGGCCACAATCCTAAATTGGACGTCTGACAAAGCTTCGCCTGATACTACGATGCCGAGTGCCCATAACTGTTCCCGCGTGGTGGTTAGTGCGTATAGGCCAGTGGCCAACTAAGAACAAATACCCAAACCTGTTAGTGCATTATTAAATGAAGTGACGGCTGTCGGGACAAGTCCGGAGCTACCACCCCGTCCTGGGTGATACCGCTAAACAGCCAGCCGCCACCATAACATCTTGCAGGTGCTCTCCGGGCCCGCCCAACTTTCACAAGGTCTCAAGTAAAGTCAAGGTAACTGTGTGTCCGAAACATCAAGGGGGAAAACCCGAGGAATCACACTCGATGGATTCCACTAAATGTGACCGGCAAGGCGAACTAAGAGGAGCCACCCTCGAGGTTCACACTTGAGGGGTTGCACGACAGAGTCGTATCGGGAGTGGTCAAGGAGGAATCACCCTCGATGACCATGATCGAATAGCTACACTACAGATATCTCATCAGAAGTGATGTACGAGGTATCACCCTCGGCACTCAATAGTAACTCTGCAAAGTCGTACAACTAAAGGGGGGTGAGGTGCTGTGTCGGTCTCTGGTCATCGATCACGTTGATCGAGTCATCGGTCATCAAGCCGGGGCAACTAGGACAAAGTGGGAGGCCACTGGTGAATCACCAACCAACCTATACTAAGTAGTTTAGGATAAGCAGGTAAGGTACAACAGCAGGTTACAAAAGCAGGCTATGCATCAGAATAGAAGCAATCAATAAGAGTAGCAAAATCTAATGCAAGCATGAGAGAGAATGGAATGGGCGATATCAGAGTGATCAAGGGGGGCTTGCCTGGAAGCTCTGCTGAAAGGGAAGAAGAGTCGACGGTGACATAGTCGATCACAGTAGCATCAGCATCGGCCACAAGGTCTACCGGAGAAGAAGAGGGGGAAGAAATAGTAAATACAAAGCACACATATGCATGACATGACTACAGACAGAGCTCGGGGTGTTCTAATGCAGTGTTACACGATACCGGGGAAGGGGGATAACAGCTGGGAAAGTTTTCCCGAAGTTTGGCATTTTCGGACAAATGAAACGGAGGGGGACGGTTCCATGTTCGCTATGGTAGGGGCACGTGACAGATGAACGGGGAGTGTATTCGGATTCGTCTCGTCTTTCTGAGCAACTTTCATGTATAAAACTTTTTCATCCGAGCTACGAATTATTTTATATTAATTTTCAAAGTTTTAAACAATTTCTGAAATACTGGAATTATAATTAATTCAAAAATAAAAACAGAATACTGTTGTCACCTAGTACTACTCTAGCCAGAGCCTATTACATGTGGGGCCAGAGGGGTGTTGACTCAGCAGTCAACGGTCAAAGTGTTGACTGTTGACTAGTCAAAACAGGGTAGTGGGGCCCAGGTGTCATAGGGACACATTTTATCAGAGTTTATTTTTAATCTGGGGTTTATCTCAGTGGGGCCTACTTGTCATTGACTCAGGATTGATTAACTAGTCAAATATGTTAATTAGGACATGGGGCCACCCGTCAGTGAGTATTTCAAGGGGGATTAGCACCTAATTAGTTTAACACTAATTAAACAGGCGGGGCCCGATTGGCAGTGGGACAAGGACAGCTACAGCACGGCAGGCGAGCGGCGCGGGCGTGGACTAGGTGCGGGTCGCCGCCGGTGAGCGAGCAGGAGGAGGGGAGGCGGCCGCGGGGCAGAGGACAGGTAGGGCGCGCGCGGGGTAGAGGGCTGCCGGTGCAGCTGGCGAGCGGGCTGCACGAGCGCGAGGCCGTTGCGGGGCGGCGCTGGCGAGCGGTGGTGGCCGGAGGCGGGCACGCAGCGGGCGAGCACAGTGGTTGGCGGGTAGCGGCGGTGTGACCGCGGGGGTGGGCGGCGAGGCAAGCCGCACACGACGGCGGCGACCAACACGGGAAGCGCCGGCGGGAGTAGTTGCGGGCGTGGACGAAAGGCAGGCGCGGCGGGGAGCGCGGGCTCGGACGGGGCCGGCGCGGTGTACAGGGGGTGGCGGTCACGGCCAGCAGCGGCGAGGAGTAGCAAGTGCAGCTACAGCATAGAGTAGCAGCAAGCGCAGCTAGCAAGACAGCAGCTAGCAAGCAGAGCAGAATAGAGGCAGGAGCAGCAACGCAGCACAAGGAGATGCATGTGTGCATACGCGAATGCCGAGCTTCGGCCATGGCAGGCACCGGCTCCTATAGGCAACTACGGCGACGGGTCGAACGGGAGATGAGGGGAATCGGCATGGGGCCCACAGCGGAGGTCGACGGCGCGTTCGGGGAGGCGCCGGAGCACGGATCCACGGCGGGGCAGTGGTGGCGACCGACGGCGAAGACGAAGGTGACGGCAATGATGGAGCGGCTCCCTGGCTCGATCCAGTGGTGTAGTCGAAGGAGCAGAAGGCGACGGAGCCCGTGGACCTGCCGGCTTGACACGAGGACGCTGTTGGCAATGCAGGCGGCGAAGCAACGACGACGGCATAGGCGGCCATGGGTGGATCTGGAGGAGGGGAAAAGCGAAAGGGAGAGGAAGGAGAGAGGAGCGGGTGAGTGCGGGGGTGGGAGAGGACCGAGGGGGCAGGGGGCAGCCCTTATCCCCTCGCCCTCGACGCCGACAAGGTGGTTGGGGCGGGACGCACCCTATAGCGGTTCGAGATCGATGAACAGGAAGGAGAGGGGGGCATCCGATGCGGGGAGTTGGGCTGGCCCAGGTGGGCGGCTGGGCCAGTTGGCCCAGGGGGAGTCAGGGGGATTTTCTTTTTCTTTTTATTTTTCTTTTAACTTTTCTGTATTATTTATTTTATTTAATTTTCACATTATCTTAGTTTGTTAAAATAGGAAACTAGCACCTAAATTAATGTTTTAGTTTAACCCTCTTCCACGAAAGGTTCTACTCCCAAATAAAATAGTTTGCTATTTTATGATTTAGAAAAGGCATTTTATTAATTGTTAAAGCCACTGTTTTAATCATTTTGGAACACTTAAACCTTTTATAAAAATTTGGTTTCTTCGCTAATAATACTTACGAATTATTTGCCACAGTTTGCACATTTTAGTTTTGACATTTCAAACTTTTATTTTTGACTTTATTTTAAATTTGAATTTGAACCTATTTGAATCTAAGCGAGATTAGCAACAGTAACAATGATGACATGGCATTATTAGTAGAGAATTACGGTAGCATAATTATCCGGGCGTTACAAACATGCTAAAGCTTCAGTTGTGGTTCGCAAGAGTTATACAAGAACACCTACACCCCCTGAACAAATTAAAGTTGAACCTAATGTTGCTATGGTTAAAGATATCTTGGCTGAAAATATTGCTGGGCATGTTATTTATTTCTGTGATGAAGCCACTAGAATTGCTAAACCCGATGAAAAAGATAAACATAGACCTGTTATTGGCACGCCTGTTGTCTCTGTTCAAATAGGAGATCATTGTTATCATGGCTTATGTGATTTGGGTGCTAGTGTGAGTGCAATCATGTTTACTTTATATCAACAAATTATGAATGATATTGCACCTGCTGAGATAGAAGATATTGGTGTTACTATTAAGCTTGCTAATAGAGATACTATTACACCACTTGGGATTGTTAGAGATGTTGAAGTCTTGTGTGGGAAAATAAAATACCCTACTGATTTTCTAGTCCTTGGTTCCCCACAAGTTGATTTTTGTCCCATTATATTTGTTAGACCTTTCCTGAACACGGTTAATGCTAAGATAGATTGTGAGAAAGAAATTGTTAGTGTAAGTTTTGGTGATGTGTCTCATGAGTTTAATTTCTCCAAATTCCGTAGACAACCCCGTGATAAAGAATTACCTAGTAAGGATGAAATTATTGGTCTTGCTTCTATTGCCGCGCCTCCTACTGATCCCTTAGAACAATATTTTCTATACCATGAAAATGACATGCACATGAATGAAAGAAATGAAATAGATGAGATATTCTTTAAACAAATGTCTGTTTTGAAACATAATTTACCTGTTGAGACTCATGGAGATCCTCTTCCACCCAAGAGTGATCCTGTGTTTGAGCTTAAACAATTACCTGATACTTTGAAATATGCTTATCTTGATGAAAAGAAAATATATTCGGTTATTATTAGTGCTAACCTTCCAGAGCATGAAGAAAAGAGATTATTGAAAATTCAGAGGAAGCACCGAGTTGCTATTGGATATACTCTTGATGATCTTAAGGGCATTAGTCCCACTCTATGTCAGCACAAAATTAATATTGAACCTGATGCTAAACCAGTTGTTGATCACCAGCGAAGGTTAAATCCTAAGATGAAAGAAGTGATAAGAAATGAAATATTAAAGCTTCTGGAAGCAGGTATAATCTATCCTATAGCTGATAGTAGATGGGTAAGTCCTGTTCATTGTGTCCCTAAGATGGGAGGTATTACTATTGTTCCTAATGATAAAAATGAACTTATCCCACAAAGAATTATCACAGGTTATAGAATGGTAATTGATTTTAGAAAATTAAACAAAGCTACTAGGAAAGATCATTTTCCTCTACCTTTCATTGATCAAATGCT
The DNA here is from genome assembly GCA_011799875.1 of Thinopyrum elongatum. Classification (NCBI taxonomy): domain Eukaryota; kingdom Viridiplantae; phylum Streptophyta; class Magnoliopsida; order Poales; family Poaceae; genus Thinopyrum; species Thinopyrum elongatum. The sequence goes on from CM022297.1 coordinate 336,823,748, forward strand.
AGAACGACTATCAAAACATACACATTTCTGTTTTCTAGATGGATATTCTGGTTTTCCCAAATACCTGTGTCACAAGAGGATCAACAAAAAACCACTTTTACATGCCCTTTTGGTACTTTTGCTTATAGACATATGCCCTTTGGTTTATGCAATGCACCTGCTACCTTTCAAAGATATATGACTGCTATATTCTCTGACTTTTGCGAAAAGATTGTTGAGGTTTTCATGGATGATTTTTCCGTATACGGAACTTCTTTTCATGATTGCTTAAGCAACCTTGATCGAGTTTTGTAGAGATGTGAAGAAACTAATCTTGTGTTAAATTAGGAGAAGTGCCATTTTATGGTTAATGAAGGTATTGCCTTGGGGCATAAAATCTCCGAAAGAGGTATTGAAGTTGATAAAGATAAAGTTGATGCAATTGAAAAAATGTCGTGTCCTAAAGATATTAAAGGTATAAGAAGTTTCCTTGGTCATGCTGGTTTCTATAGGAGATTTATTAAAGACTTCTCTAAAATTCCTAGGCCTCTTACTAATCTTTTGCAAAAAGATGTTCCATTTGTTTTTGATGATGATTGTGTAGAAGCATTTGAAATACTTAAGAAAGCCTTAATCTCTGCACCTATGGTTCAACCACCTGATTGGAACTTGCCTTTTGAAATTATGTATGATGCTAGTGATTATGATGTCGGTGCTGTTCTACGACAAAGAGGTGATAAGAAATTAAATGTTATCCATTATGCTAGCAAAACTCTAGACATTGCTCAAAGAAATTATGCTACTACGGAAAAAGAATTTTTAGCAGTTGTGTTCGCTTGTGACAAATTCAGATCTCACATAGTTGATTCTAAAGTAATTGTTCACACTGATCATGCTACTATTAAGTACCTTATGGAAAAGAAAGATGCTAAATCTAGACTCATTAGGTGGGTTCTCTTGCTACAAGAATTTGATTTACATATTACTGATAGGAAAGGAGCTGAGAATCCCGTAGCAGACAAGTTGTCTAGGTTAGAAAATATTCTTGATGACCCACTACCTATTGATGATAGCTTTCCTGATGAACAATAAGCTGTCATAAATGCTTCTCGTAGTACTCCCTGGTATGCAGCCTATGTTAATTATATTGTTGCTAAATTCATACCACCTAGTTTCACATACCAACAAAAGAAAAAGTTTTTCTATGATTTAGGACATTACTTCTTGGATTACCCACACCTTTATAAAGAAGGAGTAGATGGTGTTATTAGACATTGTTTACCTAAGCATGAACAGGAACAAATCCTATGCAAGTGTCACTCTGAGGCTTATGGAGGACACCATCCGGGAGATAGAACTGCACACAAGGTATTACAATCTGGTTTTTATTGGCCTATCCTTTTCAAAGCTGCTCTTAAGTTTGTCTTGTCTTGTGATGAATGCCAAAGATTGGTAATATTAGTAGACGTCAGGAAATGCCTATGAATTATTCACTTGTTATTGAACCATTTGATGTTTGGGGATTTGATTATATGTGACCTTTTCCTTCCTCTAATGGGTATACACATATTCTAGTTGCCATTGATTACGTTACTAACTGGGTAGAAGCTATTCCAACTAGTAGTGCTGATCACAACACTTCTGTTAAAATGCTTACAGAAGTTATTTTCCTGAGGTTTGGAGTCCCTAGATATTTAATGACTGATGGTGATTCCCATTTTAATGGTGCTTTCCGTAAATTGCTTGCTAAGTATGATGTTAACCATAGAATTGCATCTCCATATCATCCTCAGTCTAGTGGTCAAGTAGAATTAAGTAATAGAGAAATAAAGTTGATCTTGCAAAAGACTGTTAATAGATCTAGAAAGAATTGGTCCAAGAAACTTGATGATGCATTATGGGCTTATAGAACTGCTTATAAAAACCCTATGGGTATGTCTCCCTATAAAATGGTTTATGGGAAAGCATGTCACTTACCTCGTGAATTAGAACATAAATCTTATTGGGCAATTAAAGAGATCAACTATAATTTCAAACTTGCCGATGAAAAGTGGTTATTTGACATTAGCTCACTTGATGAATGGAGAACCCAAGCTTATGAAAAATGCCAAAGTGTTTAAATAAAAAGTTAAAAGATGGCATGACAAAAGAGTACAAAAGCGGGAATTTAATGTAGGTGAGCATGTCTTGCTATAAATTCTCGTTTAAGATTTTTTGCAGGAAAACTTCTCTCTAAATGGGAAGGGCCTTACATTATCGAAGAAGTTTATCATTCCGGTGTCATCAAGATCAACAATGCCGAAGGCAATAACTCAAAGGTGGTGAATGGGCAAAGAATCAAACATTATATCTCAGGTATGCCTATAAATGTTGAGACCAACATTATTAATTTAATAACACCGGAGGAGTATATAAAGGAAACCTTCAAGAACGCTCCAGAACCCTGAAAAGGAATAGGTATGTGATACGGTAAGTAAACCGACTCCAAAAGTTTCCCAAAGGCAATTTTACTCCGTTTTGGAATATTTAAAAAATTAGGGAAAATAAAAAGTAGTCTGAAAAGTGCACGAGCAGGCGACAAGCCTGGGGGCGCGCCTCCCGAGCTTGTGGCCAGCTCGTGTGCCCTCCGGACTCCATTTTCTTCCAGAATACTTGTTTTGCATGGTAAAAATTCATTATATAATCTCCCGAAGGTTTTGACAACCGTATTACGACAATATCCTTTGTTCTTGTTTTGAGCTATTTTTCTGACAGATCTAAATCACCATGTCGTCTCCAAGTGCCTCCAAGGATAAGTTCTAGGAGAAGGTCATCAACCCCGACCTTCCGGAGGTGATGAAACACCCTCAAACCATTGAGATGCGCAAGAGGGTGCTTCACATCTGGGATGTTCAAGGGCCAAAGAAGACCGGAAGAGTGGAGGCCAGGCTCGAAGCGGTGGAGCAGGAGGTCTTCAAGTGCCAAGGGATGGTGGAACGCGAACTCAACGCCAACCACTCCATGATTACGGAATTCACTCGTGATCATAAGCTGGACAACAATAGTATTGGAGAGGCCATCTTCATGCTTCATGAGAAAACTAAGCATCTCCAAGCCTAGATCTATGACCTGCAAAACAAAAATTGTGAGTATGAATACAGATTTAAGAGGATGAGTTTGGCTGCAGATTTCAGGATTTCAGAGACTCGTTCATCTTTTTACGATGGTGAGCCTATGCCTTGGAAGATGGAGGACAAGCTTCCCACATCATCAACTTCATCATCAGCACCTCCGAAGAATAAGACTTGAGTATATGGGTATAGGCACTCCCCTTGGCTTATGCCAAGCTTGTGGGAGGTGCCTCGGTATCGTATTGTATCACCATCACATCTTTATCTTTATCGTTTATCTTAGTTCGATCCTTTTGGTTAAATCAGTAGAATAAAAGTTTTAGTATGATCTAGTCTTTGAGTTTTGCTTTGTGTTCTATCTATGTAATCGAGTGCGAGAGTTATATAATAAAGATTAGTTTTGAGTTGAGGGCTTTGCTTTCTTGCTTTGATCTTGGAAAAGAAAAAGAAATAAAGGATTATATAATAATCTTATGGAGAGTGATGACTTCACATATAAGGAGTATGATGAATAAAATTTGTTGAGGGTTGACAAACATAGTATTGGTCATTGTTGCAATTAATAGGAAATAATAAAGAAAGAGAAGCTTCACATATAAATATACTATCTTGGACATCTTTTATGATTGTGAGCACTCATTAAAATATTATATGCTAATAAGTTGATGTTGGACAAGGAAGATAACATAATGTGTTATGTTCTCTTATATCCGAATAGAAGTTATAATGTCCTGGATCCTCCAACATGTTGAGCTTGCTTTTCATCCTATGCTAGCCAAAAATTCCGCACTAAGTAGAGATACTACTTGTGCATCCAAAAATCTTTAACCCAGTTTTGCCATGAGAGTCCACTATATCTACCTATGGATTGAGTAAGATCCTTCAAGTAAGTTGTCATTGGTGCAAGCAATAAAAATTTCTCTCTAAATATGTACGACCTTTTAGTGTGAGGAAAATAAGCTTTATACGAACTTGTGATGAGGAAGAAATAAAAGAGATGGACTGCATAATAAAGTTCTTTATCAGAAGCGGCAATATAAAGTGACGTTCCTTTGCATTAAGATTTCGTGCATCCAACTAAAAAGCGCATGACAACCTCTGCTTCCTTCTGCGAAGGGCCTATCTTTTACTTTCTACCTTTATGCAAGAGTCATGGTGATCTTCACCCCTCCTTTTACACTTTCTCTTTTTGGCAAGCATTATGTGTTGGGGAAAGATCCAAACATACATATCCACTCGGATGTAGGTGAGCATAAATTATTATTGTTGATGTTACCCTTGAGGTAAATGGTTGGGAGGAGAAATTATAAGCCCCTATATTTCTATGTGTCTGATTGAAGCTTTGATCTCATAAGTATCGCGTGAGTGTTAGCAATTATGAAAGATTAAAAGATGGTTGAGTATGTGGGCTTGGTACATAAAAGCTCTTACATTGACTCTTTCCGATATTATGACAAATTGCAATTGTTTCAATGACCAAGATCATAGTTTGTTAGTTTTCAATAAAGTTTTTGGTTCATACTTTACCTTGTGGACGAACTATCACTTTAGCATAAGAAGTTATATGGCAATATGTTGTTGTTCTAAAGATGATCATGATGCCCTCATGTCCGTATTTTATTTTATCGACACCTCTATCTCTAAACATGTGGTCATGATTATCAATTTGGGCTTACGCTTGAGGACAAGTGAGTTCTAAGCTTGGGGGAGTTGATACGTCAATTTTGCATCATGTTTTTATGTTGATATTTATTGCATTATGGACGATTATTTCACATTATGGTACAATACTTATGCCTTTTCTCTCTTATTTTACAAGGTTTACACTAAGAGGGAGAATGTCGGCAGCTGGAATTCTAGACCGAAAAGGAGCAAATCTAAGATACCTATTCTGCACAACTCCAAATGTCCTGAAACTTTACAGAGAATTGTTTTCAAATATATAAAAAATATTGGGCGAAGAAACAATAGAAGGGGACCCACTAGGTGGCCACAAGCCTGGGCGGCGCGCCCTACCCCCCAGGGCGCGCCTCCCGAGCTTGTGGGCCCCCTGGCCAGCCCCCGGTGTCCATCTTCTACTGTATGAAAGGTTTTAACCTAGAAAAAAATCATAAGGAAGCTTTTGGGACGAAGGGCCGCCGTCTCGAGGCAGAACCTGGGCACAAGCAATCTAGGGCTCCGGCGAAGCTATTCTGCCTGGGAAACTTCCCTTCGGGAGGGGGAAATCGAAGCCATCGTCATCACCAACGATCCTCTCATCGAGGGAGGTTCAATATTCACCAACATCTTCACCAGCACCATCCCCTCTCAAACCCTAGTTCATCTCTTGTATTCAATCTTTGCCTCAAAACCTCATATTGGTACCTGTGGGTTGCTAGTATTGTTGATTACTCTTTGTAGTTGATGCTAGTTGGTTTATTTGGTGGAAGATCATATGTTCAGATCCTTAATGATATTAAATACCCTCTGTTCTTGAACATGAACATGCTTTGTGAGTAGTTACGTTTGCTCCTGAGGACATGGGAGAAGTCTTCTTATAAGTAATCATGTGAATTTCGTATTCGTTCGATATTTTGATGAGATGTATGTTGTCTTTCCTCTAGTGGTGTTATGTGAACGTCGACTACATTACACTTCACCATGACTTGGGCCTAGGGGAAGGCATTGGGAATTAATAAGTAGATGATGGGTTGCTAGAGTGACAGAAGCTTAAACCCTAGTTTATGCGTTGCTTCGTAAGGGGCTGGTTTGGATCCACATGTTTCATGCTATGGTTAGATTTATCTTAATTCTTCTTTCGTAGTTGCGGATGCTTGCGAGAGGGGTTAATCATAAGTGGGAGGCTTGTCCAAGTAAATACAGCACCCAAGCACCGGTCCACCCACATATCAAATTATCAAAGTAACGAACGTGAATCATATGAGCATGATGAAAACTAGCTTGACAATAATTCCCATGTGTCCTCGGGAGCGCTTTGCTTTATATAAGAGTTCGTCCAGGCTTATCCTTTGCTATAAAAAGGATTCGACCACCTTGCTGCACCTTTGCTACACTTTTTACTTGTTACCCGTTATGAATTATCTTACTACCAAACTATCTATTACCGATAATTTCAGTGCGTGCAGAAAATACCTTGCTGAAAACCGCTTGTCATTTCCTTCTGCTCCTCATTGGGTTTGACACTCTTAGTTATCTAAAGGACTACGATTGACCCCCTATACTTGTGGGTCATCACGCCCCAGGAGGGGTGCCCCCCAGGCTTGTGGGCCCCTCGTGACACCTAATGTAAATTCTCAAATATTCCCCTGACATCAGAGAGCCACCCAAAATACTTTTTCTGCCGCCACAAGTTTCTTTTCTCGCGAGATCCCATCTGGAGGCCTTCTCCGATACTCTGCCTGAGGGGGAATCGACCATGGAGGGGCTCTACATCAACCTTGTTGCCATTCCGATGATGTGTGAGTAGTTTACCATAGACCTACGGGTCCATAGCTAGTAGCTAGATGGCTTCCTCTCTCTCTCTTTGATCTTCAATACAATGTTCTCCTCGCTGTCCTTGGAGATCTATTCGATGTAACCACTTTTTGCGGTGTGTTTGTTGGGATCCGATGAATTGTGAGTTTATGATCAGATTATCTATGAATATTATTTGAGTCTTCCCTGAACTCTTTTATGCATGATTATTATAGCTTTGTATTTCTCTCTGATCTATTGATTTGGTTTGGCCAACTAGATTGATTTTCTTGCAATGGGAGAGGTGCTTTGTGATGGGTTCAATCTTGCGGTGATCTATATCGCAGTGACAGAAGGGGACAAGACACGTATTTGTATTGTTGCCATTAAGGATAAAACGATGGGGTTTATTCATGCGTGAGTTTACTTTGTCTACATCATGTCATCTTGCTTAAGGCGTTACTCCGTTCTTTATGAACTTAATACTCTAGATGCATGCTGGATAGCGGTCGATGTGTGGAGTAATAGTAGTAGATGCAGGCAGGAGTCGGTCTATGTGTCTTGGACATGATGCCTATATACATGATCATTGCCTTGGATATCGCCATGATTATTCATTTTTCTATCAATTGCCCAACAGTAATTTGTTTACCTACCATATGCTATTTTCAAGAGAGAAACCTCTAGTGAAAACTATGGCCCCCCGGTCTATTTTTATCATATATTAAAATCCCAAAAACACCTTGCTGCAATTTTATTTACGTTATTTTATTTTGTATTTTTTTTCTATCTATCTATCACTACGAGATTTGATCCTTGCAATTAACTGCCGAGGGATTGACAACCCATTGTTCGCGTTGGGTGCAAGTATTTGTTATTTTGTGTGTAGGTACTGCTAACGAGGTGTTGCGTGGTTCTCCTACTGGATTGATAACCTTGGTTCTTAACTGAGGGAAATACTTATCTCTACTGTACTGCATCATCCTCTTCTCTTCGAGGAAATCCCAACGCAGCTCACAAGTAGCAGGAAGAATTTCTGGCGCTGTTGCCGGAGAGACATCATCAACATCGATCAAGTACCATCGCATAAACTTTCATCTCCTTGCATTTACATTATTTGCCATTTGCCTCTTGTTTTCATCTCCCCCACTTCTAAATCGTTTTCACAAAAATACAAAAATATTTTCCGTTTGCTTTCTTCGTGTTTGCCTCTTTGTTTGCTTGTTATCTTGTTTGCCTAGTCACGATGTCTCAAGAAAATACCAAATTGTGTGATTTTTCCAATACTAATAATAATGATTTTATTAGTACCCCGATTGCTCCTCCCGCCATTAGTGCGGAGTCTTGTGATATTAATGCCGCTTTGCTAAATCTTGTTATGAAAGAACAATTTCGCTGTAGTCCTAATGAAGATGCCGCATCCCATCTTAACACTTTCATTGAATTTTGTGATATGCAAAAGAAAAAATATGTGGATAATGTTATTGTCAAATTAAAATTATTTCCATTCTCACTACGAGATCGTGCTAAAACTTGGTTTTCATCTTTGCCACGAAATAGTATTGATTCTTGGGATAAGTGTAAAGATGCCTTTATTGCCAAGTATTTTCCTCCCGCGAAAATTATTTCCCTTAGAAATCAAATTATGAATTTTAAGCAACTTGAGCATGAACATGTTGCCCAATCTTGGGAGAGGATGAAATTAATGATAAGAAATTGCCCTACTCATGGCTTAAGTTTATGGATGATCATACAAAAAAATTATGCGGGATTGAACTTTGTCTCTAGAAATCTTTTAGATTCCGCCGCGGGTGGTAATTTTATGGAAATTACATTGGGAGAAGCTACCAAATTGCTTGATAATATTATGGCAAATTATTCACAATTGCATACTGAAAGAACTCCTACTAGTAAAAAAGTGAATTATGTTGAAGAAATTGGTACTTTGAGTGATAAAGTAGATGCGCTTATGAAAATGGTTGCTAGTAAAAGTGCTCATATTGATCCTAATGATGTGCCATTTTCTAATTTTATTGATAAAAATAATGATCCCGTAGATGTGAAGTTCATCTTGCGAAACAATTTCAATAGTAATGCTTTTAGATGTAATTTTAATCCTAGGCCGTTTCCTGGAAATTCCTCCAATAATTATGGCAATTCCTATGGTAATAATAATAATAATAATAATAATAATAATAATAATAATAATAATAATAGGATGACCTCTGATCTTGAGAGTAATATTAAATAATTTATTAATGCTCAAAAGGTTTTTAATACTATTATAGAAGAAAAATTGAGTAAACTTGATGATATGTCTAGGAGCATGGATAGAATCATTCATGATCTGGAAAATTTTAAACCTAAAATTTTGCCATCCAAGCATGATATGAATGAATCAATTAAAGCTCTTTATGTCTCCATGGATGAAAGAACCGCTAGGTTGAGCGCTAAGTGAGAATTCTTAGAAAAAGCGATTCCGCCCGGTTTTTATCGTAGTAATGATGAAGATATTAAAATGATTGGTATTACACCCATTGAATATTTGTTTAGAAATATTAAACTTGATAAAAAGGGGACTGAAGAAGAGTCAACTTTAGCTAGAAGGCATCTCAATAGTCTAGAGGGTGAAAATCTTAATGAAAAATTTGATAAAATGGGTTTGGAGAGGCAAAAACTTTAAATAGCGATGTGCCCACTCTTTTCGATTTCAAGGATTTTAATTATGATAGTTGTTCTTTAATTGAGTGTATTTCCTTATTGCAATCCATGCTAAATTCACCCAATGCTTATGAACAAAATAAGGCTTTTACTAAACATATTGTAGCAGCGATGATGGGAGCTTTAGAAGAAAAGCTAGAATTGGAGGTTTCAATACCTAGGAAATTATATGATGAGTGGGAACCTACCATTAAAGTTAAAATTAAACATTATGAGTGCAATGTTTTATGTGATTTGGGTGCTAGCATTTCCACAATACCAAAATCTCTATGTGATGTGCTAGGTTTCACCAATATGGATGAATGTTCTCTTAATTTGCACTTACCGGATTCCACTATTAAGAAACCTTTGGGTAGAATAAATGATGTTCTTATTCTTGCAAATAGGAATTATGTGCCCGTTGATTCCATTGTGCTTGATATTGATTGCAATTTGTCTTGTGCCATAATACTCAGTAGGCCTTTTCTATGAACCATAGGTGATGTTATTGATATGAAAGAAGGGAATATAAAAATTTCAATTTCCGTTAAGGAAAGGTATGGAACACTTCCCTAGAAATAGAATTAAGCAACCTTATGAATCTATTATGAGGGCCACCTATGGAATTAATTTGAAAGATGACAACACTTGAAACTATGCATTACGCCTAGCTAGGGGCGTAAAACCATAGCGCTAGTTGGCAGGCAACCCAATAGATATCTTAATTTTCTTATTTCTTTTTCTGTTTTTTAGTGCACACAATTATTCTACTTTTATGGTTGTGTTTTTGTGTTTTAGTTAGTTTTTGTGCCAAGTAAAGCCTTTGGGATGATTTGGATGATGGTTGCTTTGATTCTGTGCAAAAACAGAAACTTTTTCGACGAGTAACAGAATTATTAAAATTCACTGGAACATGATAAAATTCTGAATGTTTTACACATGATTGATATACAAATTTCCCAAGTTGTCCTAATTTTTCATAATTATTGGAGTTACAGAAGTATGGTCATTGTTTGAATTATTACAAACTATTCTATTTTTGACAGATTCTATTTTCGTTGCGTTGTTTGCTTGTTTTGATGAATCTATGTATTGTATCGGGGGGTATAAGCCATGGTGAAGTTAGAATACAGTAGGTATAATGCAATAATAAAATATGAATGGGTTTACAACAGTACCTAAAGTAGTGATTTGCTTTGTTATACTAACGGATCTCATGAAGTTTTTGTTGAGTTTTGTGTGCTGAAGTTTTCAAGTTTTGAGTGAGATCACGATGGATGAAGGAATAAGGAGTGGCAAGAGCCTAAGGTTGGGAATTCCCGAGGCACCCCAACGTAATATTCAAGGACTCCCAAGCATCTAAGCTTGGGGAAGGCATCCCCATCTTTCTTCTACCAACTATCGGTAATTTTACTTGGAGCTATATTTTTATTCATCACATGATATGAGTTTTGCTTGGAGCGTCGTGTATTATATGAGTCTTTGCTTTGTTTTCTTTTTAGTTTGTCACAATCATATTTGCTGAACACACCTTTTTGAGAGGTACACGCATTATTCATGATTTGTTAGAATACTCTATGTGCTTCACTTATATCTTTTGAGCTAGGCAGTTGCTCTAGTGCTTCACTTATATTTTTTACAGCACGGCGGTGGTTTTATTTTAAAGAAATAGTTGCACTCTCATGCTTCACTTATATCTTTCTGAGAGTTGATAATAGTGACGGCAATTAGTATGGGTTATGAATTTGGTCCTAATATGATAGCTATTCAAGAGGGATATAATAAAAACTTGCATGTAGGTCACTGAATATGATAAGTTTGATTCCTTGCAATAGTTTTGCGATATAAAGGTGGTAATATGTGGGTTGTGCTAGTGAGTAATTGTTGTTTATTTAGAATATTGGTGTTAAGGTGGGTTGTGCTAGTGAGTAATTGTGGTTTATTAAGAATATTGGTGTTAAGGTTTGTGATTCCCGAAGCATGCACGTATAGTCTCTTGTTATGCTATGAAGTTGGAGCATGATTTATTATTGATTGTCTTACTTATGAGTGGTGGTCAGGGACGAGCGATGGTCTTTTCCTACCAATCTATCCCCCTAGGGGCATGCGTAGTAGTACTTTGCTTCGAGGGCTAATAAAATTTTGCAATAAGTATGTGAGTTCTTTATGACTAATATGAGTCCATGGATTATACACACTCTCACCTTTCTGCAATTGCTAGCCTCTTCGGTACCGTGCATTGCCCTTTCTCACCTTGAGATGTGGTGCAAACTTCGCTGGTACATCCAAACCCCATGATATGATATGCTCTATCGCACATAAGCCTCCTTATATCTTCCTCAAAACAGCCACCATACCTACCTATTATGGCATTTCCATAGCCATTCCGAGATATATTGCCATGCAACTTCCACCGTTCCGTTGTATTATGACACACATCATCATTGTCATATTGCTTTGCATGATCATATAGCTGACAAAGTATTTGTCGCTCAGCCACCGTTCATCATTTTTTATAGATGTTACGCTAGATCATTGCACATCCTGGTACACCGCGAGAGGCATTCATATAGAGTCATATTTTTTTCTAGTATCGAGTTGTAATTTTTTGAGTTTTAAGTAAATAGAAGTGTGATTATCATCATATTCATTATTAGAGCATTGTCCCAAGTGAGGAAAGGATGATGGAGCCTATGATTCCCCCACAAGTCAGGATGAGACTCCGGACGAAAAAAAGAGGCCAAAAGGAGCCCAACAAAAAAAGAAAATGATAGAAAAAGAGAGAAGGGGCAATGTTATTATCCTTTCCACACTTGTGCTTCAAAGTAGCACCATGTTTTTCATATAGAGAGTCTCCTATGCTTTCATTTGCATATAACTAGTGAGAATTTTTTATTATAGAACTTGGCTTGTATATTCTAATGATGAGCTTCCTCAAATGCCCAAGGTCTTCATGAGCAAGCAAGTTGGATGCACACCCACTTAGTTTTATTTTTTGAGCTTTCATACACTTATAGCTCTTAGTGCATCCATTGCATGGCAATCCCTACTCCTTGCATTGACATCAATTGATGAGCCTCTCCATACCCGTTGATTAGTCTTGTCGATGTGAGACTTTCTTTTTTTTGTCTTCTCCACATTATCTCCATCACCATACTCTATTCCACCCATGGTGCTATATCCATGGCTTGCGCTCATGTATTGCGTGAGAGTTGAAAAAGCTGAAGCGCGTTAAAAGCATGAACCAATTGCTCGGCTTGTCATCGGGGTTGTGCATGATAAATACTTTGTGTTAAGAAGATGGAGCATGACAAGGCTATATGATTTTGTAGGGATAACGTTCTTTAGCATTGATATTTTGAAAGACATGATTGTTTGTTGGTATGCCTTATTATTATTATTTTTATGTCAAACTATAGACTATTGCTTTGAATCATTCGGATCTTAATATTCATGCCACAAAAGAGAGATTACATAATGAACATGATAGATAGCATTCCACATAAAAAATTCTGTTTTTATCATTTACCTACTCGAGGATGAGCAGGATTTAATCTTGGGGATGCTAGATACATCTCCAACATATCTATAATTTTTTATTGTTCCATGCTATTGTAGTATCAATCTTGGATGTTTATTATGGAATTATATGCAATTATATATTATTTTTTGGGACTAACCTATTAACCTAGTGCCCAGTGCCAGTTGCTGTTTTTTGCTTGTTTTTGGCTTTTCAGGAAATCAATATTAAACAGAGTCCAAATGGAGAAAAACTTTGGATTAATTTTTTCTGGACCAGAAGAGACCCTAGAAGGTTTAGGAGAAGACATGACGAGCCACGAGGGAGCGACAAGCTCGGAAGGCGCGCCCCCGGGGGGGCCAAGGCTTGTGGGCCCCTCGTGGCACCTCTTGACTTAATTCCGCCTCTATAAATTCTCAAATATTCCCCTGACATCAGAGTGCCACCCGAAATACTTTTTCCGCCGCCGCAAGTTTCTGCTCTCGCGAGATCCCATCTGGAGGCCTTCTCCCGTACTCTGACGGAGGGATAATCGACCACGGAGGGGCTCTACATCAACCTTGGTGCCTTTTCGATGACGTGTGAGTAGTTTACCACAGACCTACGGGTCCATAGCTAGTAGCTAAATGACTTCTTCTCTCTCTTTGATCTTCAATGCAATGTTCTCCTCGATGTTCTTGGAGATCTATTCGATGTAATAATCACTTTTTGCGGTGTGTTTGTTGGGATCTGATGAATTGTGAGTTTATGATCAGATTATATATGAATATTATTTGAGTCTTCTCTAGACTCTTTTATGCATGATTATTATTTCTCTCTGATCTATTGATTTGGTTTGGCCAAACTAGATTGATTTTTCTTGCAATGGGAGACGTGCTTTGTGATGGGTTCAATCTTGCGGTGATCTATATCCCAGTGACAGAAGGGGACAAGACACGTATTTGTATTATTGCCATTAAGGATAAAACGATGGGGTTTATTCATGCGTGAGTTTAGTTTGTCTACATCATGTCATCTTGTTGAAGGCGTTACTCCGTTCTTTATGAACTTAATACTCTAGATGCATGTTGGATAGCGGTCGATGTGTGGAGTAATAGTAGTAGATGCAGGCAGGAGTCGGTTTACTTGTCTCGGACGTAATGCATATATACATGATCATTGCCTTGTATATCGTCATGATTATTCGCTTTTCTATCAATTGCCCAACAATAATTTGTTTACCCACCATATGCTATTTTCAAGAGAGAAGTCTCTAGTGAAAACTATGGCCCCCAGGTCTATTTTTATCATATATTAAAATCCCAAAAATACGTTGCTGCAATTTTATTTATGTTATTTTATTTTGTATTTTTGTTCTATCTAGCTATCACTACGAGATTTGATCCTTGCAATTAACCGCCGAGGGATTGACAACCCCTTGTTCTCGTTGGGTGCAAGTATTTGTTATTTTGTGTGTAGGTACTACTAACGAGATGTTGCATGGTTCTCCTACTGGATTGATAACCTTGGTTCTTAACTGAGGGAAATACTTATCTCTACTGTACTGCATCATCCTCTCCTCTTCGAGAAAATCCCAACGCAGTTCACAAGTAGCAGTCTCGAGGATATGGAGGAACGCTAGTATGTTTATGATCGTTTGATAATAAGATTTGATATCCTCTTTATATATTTATGTTAATAATCTTCTTGATGTTGGGTGAGGTCGACCATCAAACATATGCCTCTTTTAGACGGACGGTTGTTACTATTGGTGTGAAGATGGGAAGCGAAGGTCGGTGGTGACAGTACTTATCTCCCTTCTCCCCGGATCATTGCAATAGGGGGTAAACAGATACCGCTTTAGCTGCACCCACGGGGAGACCCTTAATTACCATTCGGTAACCGGAGTGAGATGAATGGTAGTGGCGTATGAGATACGGGGTTGCTGCATGTATGCAAGTATCTGTACTTGGCTTCGCCCACAAAGAGGAACATATAACTTGGCGTAGGAACCTGACTTAGAATTATGCTTAGGCAACGGTCATGTTAGGTACATCCTAGTGGGGAATCCGGACTCCTTGGATATGCTTTAGTCCTATCGATTCCAACAACCGTTACTCACGTCGTGTGCTACTTTATTTTACTTTTACACTTTACTTTGTTGTTCGCACCAATCACTCAATATTTTAAACTTATGTTTCCGCTTTGCTCTGGCAGGCACTATAATTCAAATCACTACAAGGGATGAAAGACTAATTCATGTGCTCCCTGTGGGATCGATACTCTTACTTCAAAAAGGCTACAACTAAACCATGTGTACTTGCAGGCCGTCACGCGGTAGGCCCACGCCCCCCTGGTGTGTGGGAGTGGCGCGCGAGGGCCCTAGGTGGCCCGCCGGCCTATGTCAGTGATCCTCAAAAGCTTCTAGACTTCATATCTCCGCTAATTTTTTTTCTAAATTTTTGGGTCTGATAAAATTGATTTCCCTGAAAAGTCCCAAAACAACATAAAACAACAGCCAGAAATGAGCAATGAATTAATAGGTTAGTCAAGAAATATAATATAAATTAGTGCCAAAATGATATAAATATAGCTTGAAACAATAAAAAGATATAGATACGTTTGAGACGAATCAGGGGGTGCCTGCGGCGCCGCTGGTGGCTGTCGACAACCCTCCCCTGCCTGGTTTAGGATGGCTCGGCCTCCTTCCTGCCAAGTGTTTGCTTTGAGGGTGGAAGGGTGGGCTTCTATCCTTCGTCGGTCGGCGGCGTCTGGTGGCATTGGAGGGGTGGTCTTGTGTGCTGGAGCGGCGACCCTGGTGGTGGGAATAACGATCCCTATGAGCGAGGCTCGCAGCTCAGGTGTGGGCCGGAGGCCATGGCCGTGTGGGTGGCGTGGTGACCGTTGTTCTGCGATCAATGATGGTCTCGGAGGCGAAAAGTGCGTCCCAAGGGTAATCCTTGCCTGGCTTGGGCCAGGCCAATGGCGACGGCGGCCATGGGCGTCGTTCTCTTTGTGAAGGCGTCGCCGCGGCTACTCTCCTCCTTCAGTTTGCTTCGGGTGAAAACCTTTAACTTTTTTTGGATCTGGCAATGGCGGTGCTCCAGTGTCGTTCCCTTCCTAAAGGCGATGTCTTGAAGTCCACGGTTCGCCGGGCGCAGCACCGTCTCTTTGTGACGCCTCTGTCACGGTAGAGAACTCCGACATCTTCAAGCGGTCATTACGGGCTTGGAGTGGGTTGAGGTGATGTCGTAGCTGTTCTTATGCATTGTTGTATCCTGTCTCAGATGTGTGTTGTGGTGTCAGAGTTGTATGCTTTGGGTTGTAATGATTGTTGCTTTATCTATAAAACAGGGGCGAGCCTTTTTAGATAAGAACATGACAATGGTCACAAAAGCATGGATCTCGTACTAATTCTGGATCAAACACCTACAACACAACAACACCAGCAGGGAGAGGTAGAGAGAGAGAGAGAGAGGAGTTCAAAATGTAATAAGAAGAGAAGACTCATCATAACGCAATTAACCTAAACCCCTACACGTGCATAGCTAGCGACAAGCTAAGTCCTACAAAAGTTGACTTTGACTAGCTAGCTACGTCCACAGGGACTCCCTCTTGAGGTGGTCCTGCGGCCCGTAGTGATGCACGTTGGAGGCCGGCGCGCCGCCGTAGCTGCTCATCAGCTGCGGCGGGAAGCCTCCGCCGCCGTTCTGCATCAGGAAAGCCTCTGCCGCCGCGGTGTCGTCGACGACCATCTGCTGCATGGCCGCCAGGCTGTGGCCGTCGCTTCGTCCTGCGTCGTCCTGGGACTGGCAGCCGTCTCGCTGCTGCATCTGGATGCACAGGATCTCGGCCTGCGCGACGGCGAGCTGCATCTGCAGCTGCGACACCTGGTTCTGCAGGAAGGAGATGGCCCCCACGCAGCCGTACACCGGGTCCCGCACCCGCGCGTTCGCCTCGTACACCAGGCTGCTCACCGCGTCCCCTCGCTGCTGCACCGGCAGCTCCTGCAAATAATGGCATCTCGACGTGAGCGTCTCTGCTTCATTGCATGGCTCGTGCATGAGGTAGATCGAGATATCAATCATCTACAGTAGCTACGTATGTACGTACCAGTAGCATCTTGCTGACGTTGCTGGCGCCAAAGACCTTGTGGACGATGGCGAACTTGTGGGGGTCGTCGGCGGGGAAGAAAGGGGCGAAGATGCAGTCCTTGGTGCACCGCCGCCGGAGCAGCTTGCAGGACGCGCACGGCGACCCGCCGGCCATGAACGCGACCGTCGTATGTGCCTGCAGTGTATCAGCGCCGCCGGCGGCCGGCCGGAGATCTCTAGTGTAGTTTCTGTTAGGAGGAGCTAGAGCACTTGAGCCTGCCAGCTTGGGCAGCTAGAGGCTTAGAGCTAGAGAAGCGACTTTAGCAACAAGGAGATAGATGGCGACCGGAGTGTGCGAAGCGAGCGGTTATTTATATCGGTCGACGACGACGACGCATGTGTGTGCTGTTGAGGGAGACTCCACGCCCGAGAGAGACAAGGGTAATTAGTACAGCGCTGTTGGCTAGTTTCTCAAGAGATGCCCTGCCTCTGACCTAGCTGGATCACTTGAAGAAAGTAAAGGGTAAGGGTAGCTTAATTAATCTAGACAGGACAGACATAATTTTTCACGGAGGCGAAGTGTAGCAGAGGGTGATGCTTCCATTGGACACGAGGGCATCAAAGTCACCGTTAATTACCAATAAGGAATCTTAGCCAGGACAACCCAAACGATGCAATTAATTCTGTCAGAATGTCATGTCGCTTGGGTGATTACCATATTTACGTGCGTGCATGTGACGGCCTTATTTACTCGTGCTGTAGGCTGTGTATATATAGCATATATACATGTAAGTAACGTGTACGACATTGATAAGGCCTAAAATGAACCAACGGTGCAGTGTGTACAGGACGTGGCTTAGGCAATTTGATTATACTACCAGTACTAGTATACTCCCTCCGCCTTGAAAAAGTGTTTCCAACTTTGCTGGAGGGTAAAACTATCTTAAAGTTTGACCGAGTTTGTGTAAAAATATATCAATATTTGTGAAATCAAATAGATATATATTGAAAATATATTTTATCATGAATCTAATGCTACTAATTTGATGACATAAATGTTGGTGTATTATTGTATAAATATGATCAAACATACAAAAGTTTGTCTTTCAAATAAAGTTGGAAGTACATTCTTTAAAGGACGAAGAGAGTACGAAAATCCATCTCTGCACCCGAGCTCATCTGCACCCGCGCTGACGAAAAAAATCAAAACAAATAGTAGAAAAATTCAAAAAAATTCAATTTTTTTTGTGCGGTACACAATTTGATGCATGAGGTCCGCTCTAATTTTCAAATCATTTGGACATCTGATGAGCTCTCAGCAAAAAAGACAAATTGGGGGTCTGTAAAAATGTTTACTGTTCATGTACTGTTTTGGCGCGATTTGTCTTTTTTGCTGAGAGCTGCTCAGATCTCCAAATGACTTGAAATTTGGAACAGACCTCACGCATCAAATTTTCTACCGCACAATTTTTTTGGAATTTTTTGATTTTGTTTTGCATTTTTTACGAATATTTTTCTAACTGGGTGCAGATGAGTCTGGGCACCGAAACGCCCTGCTCGGAGGGAGTATATGTTTACTGTCGATCAGGGACACAAGCGACGTACGATACGTGAGCAGATGAGATCGTGGACCTGAAGCAAAGAATCCATCCAGCAGTGTGAAGCTTACTCCTTCCGTCGCGTAAAGCCAACGGTGCACCTAGTTGCTGTGGCAAGAATCTTCCGGAATTCCCTTGTCTCGAGGTCATGTTTTTCCTTCGTGTGCTGTGGCTCCAATCCATGACATTTAACGACCCGTATATTTTTTTTTTTGACGATAAGATTTAACTACCCGTCTTTGTACAGCCCAGCAAGGCAAAACCGTTTGTTTTTCATGTAGAGCACGTCCTCATGAATGAAAATCCTTAATCTAGTCTTCACCAGTTGGATCCGGCACCTTCATGTTAAAACGCTGCTTTAGAAGGATGACATACGTGATTCACTCGTACGTATGTATTGCCATTTCTTGTGATCATCGATCTGCCAATACTCATCACTTATGGTTGTGTACATCATCTAGTTATAGAAGTCAGGGGATTTTCTTTCTTTAAAAAAACATCCTCTAGAAATATGAAACAATTCATATATGCAGCTATGTCACCATGTGTGAACCTACAAAAGCTTATCCAAAAATATTTCCATTTGTGCCCACGCAAAAAAAAAATTCCAGTTATATGCTCTCTCCGTTCCATAATGTAGTGCCTATAGATTTTTGCAAAAGTCAAACATTACAAACTTTGACCATATTTATAGAGAAAAGTAGGTACATCTAGAATACCAAATGCACATCATTGGATACATCATGAGTTATATTTTCAGAATGTACATGTTTGGTATTGTAGATGTAGACAGTTTTCTCTATACACTTGGTCAAAGTTGGCAAAGTTTGACTTTCATAAAAATCTATAGGCACTACATTGTGGAATTGAGGGAGTATAACTTTTAAGTGTTCAACTTTTATGAAGGCCACAAGACTTCCTATTTTTTTTCTAGGTTGTGAAGCTATTAAAACGATGAAGGGATTATGCTTTTGAGAGTAAACTTTTTGTTCTGCCAATGGTTATTTATATCTTGAAAAACCTACGATTGTGGTTGTTCTGTGGCTTGGACTTAGTGAGATGATTTCTAGCATAATTGAACACATCAGCGTGACCATCAAATCCTGACCCTTAGTGAGCTGATTTCCACGGCTAGATCTTCTGCTTTGCCTTCTGGATCTACCAGGTGCGGAGCTCGCCCACCAGCTCCTAAGTCCTAACCCCGCGGCATTTTCAACTCAGCAATAGGCAGTCCGGCCTCACATGTGTGGATTGTGGAGAAACACAAGCACGAAGCTCGACTACCATCCACTTTGTTCCGCCTTTTGGAAAAACCACAAATGTGGAACTCGGCAGGATCAATTCCAGATGGTTGTAGACCAAAGAAAACTCTGGCATGTTTTTCTCCGTCCTGGGCCACAAATATCTGGGATTCTTATATTTATCCCTGGCAAATGGGACCTATAATTTGGGTTAATAGACAGAACTAATATGTGAAATAAAAAGTTGTTTTAAGTGAAGCAAGAGTTATACTACATATTGGCAAGAGTACTTTGTACGCTTAGTCTTAATTTACTCACCCCAGTAACTGACCTGTGTTAGACCCAGGTTATAATTATTGGCACTGGAGTAGTACTACTGTGTTAACAACACTGGTTCGTCCGGCTGATTAGGTCCCGGCAAATTGATGTTTTTTATTTGAGTGAATTCCGGTTTTTACCCCCTAATTTAGCATTTTTGACATTAGTTACCCCATTTAACAAATTTTCATCCAGATTACCCCATTTAGTCACAATTTTGTCTGTTTTTATCCCTTTTAATTTTTAAGAGCCTTCTAGATGGTGTTTTACTCAAGAGAGACTCAGTGCCCAAACATACATTTCTATTATAACAAAAAAAATCCCATACTATTATGTTAATAACTGGTAGTACTAATTTTCAATGGACACACATCGTTGGAGCCCAACTAAAAAAAATACATGTTCGACAATAGCACGGCAGACCTGTAAAATAGAATGTGATGTTTTAGTTTGATGATCTCCCAAAGCGTAAAATAAATGCGTCCTCCGATGTTTTGATCAAGGAAGAAAACTAAAATATCATCACATTAAACCTACAAACCACAACCCACAATGCAAAATTGAACATACTGTCCAAATGAATATTTTTTCCAACTGTGCTGTCAGAACCTCGAGACGCTTGTCCATCTTTTTGGGAATGCCCGTTGTCACTGCAAATACGGAAACGTATCAGTACATGGACGGGCTGCAGCGCTCTTGATCCTACAAGCTGGCCGCCTGGTCTCGGCTCAGTACATGGAGAGAGCGGAGGATAGATACCGTAAGGGCATGAAAGCGCTGATGATGATTGTGGTCTGGGAGGTGTGGCTGGAGAGAAACAGGAGAATTTTCAACAAGAAAATTGCTCCCCTTAACAGCTTGATCCAAATCATTAGGGCAACCTTGGGGCAATGGAGAATTGCTGGTGTGAAGTGCTTACAGCACCCCTTTGGTGATCCCGGCTGATCGGCCCCTTTCTGGAGTCTCTCTCTTTCCTTTCTTTTCTCTTCAATCCTTGCCACCTGTTGGCGCTTGTAAATATCTCTACCGTCTAATACAAATGGCCAGCGATTGCTGGAACTTTCAAGAAAAAAATTGAACGCACTTGACCGCTCAAGATAAGTGTTACCCTTTCCCGCGATGTGGTGCACACATACACCTGATAGTTAGGACAAAAAGAAAACGGGTGCTGCTAAACCAAGTGGCCGGTTCAAACTGGGGTAAAAACTGGCAAGACCTTTGCTAAATGGGGTAATCTGGATGAAAATTTGTTAAATGGGGTAATTAGTGTCAAAAATGTTAAAATGAGGGGTAAAAACTGGAATTCACTCTTTTTATTTCTATCCACAGATGCTTCGTCTCGTGCAGTGTTTGGCACAACTTGCAACCTATGTATATGCAAAAAAAAAAGTTGGCTGAGTGATGCGCTAGCTCTGCTCTGCTGAGATCTGTTTCTTGCACTGGGTTAACTTTGATACCCTCTTGCAACTCAAGCAGCACTTTAATCTGCCTTAGGGCACATATGTTAATCCCCTCCCCAAGGAGATTTGAGGGATTGAGGTGGAATTTTACTTGCACGGGTTTTAAAAAACTATTTACTAAACTAAATCAAGTAATTTTTTACTCATTGCAAGTGGGTCATTATGTAGTGATGAAGCTGCCTGGTCTTGTAAGGATCAATACGTAGTGAAGCTGTCTGGTTTTGTAAGGATGCCTCCTTTTCGTTACTCCCTCTATCAAAATGTAAGATGTTTTTTGGTGTTGCATAGGGCATAAAACATCTTACCTTTTTGGATAAAAAACATCTTACATTTTGTTACAGGAGGGAGTGTTTGCAATCATCATAAAGTTTCATAGAATTATAATTTTACGACTAGATTGAAACAAAACAATTGAACCAAATAATTTGATTTATGTGGCACAACCTCCTTTCAAAAAAAGTTTTTGTGAATATTTAATGTCAGTAGCATAAAAAAATTAGATTAACAAGGAGAAGCTCAATTTTTTTTAATTAAGATAGGGATGAGGTTTGAACCAAGAGTCTAAGACTTGGGTTAAAGTACTCAGGTAAATATGTAGTATAACTCTTGCTTCACTTAAGACAACTACTTCCTTCCTTTTTTTACTTCACATATTAGTTTGGTCTACATTAACCCAAATTATAGGTCCCATTTCCCTGGTATAAATATAAGAATCCAAGATAATTGTGGTCCACGACGGAAAAAAACATGCTAGAGGTTTTTTCCGTCTACAATCATTTGGCACTGATCTTGCTAAGTTCCCCACTTTTGGTTAGTCCAAAGGCAAAGAAAAGCTGAAAGAACATGCGGTGCCCCCATGTTTGGTTTTGGTAATTGATGACAATCTCTATGGAGTAATGGTTGCCTTGAGTTATATTTGAAGGATTTGTCCATAGGCTTTTCTTGGAGTCCATTTGTTGGTTTCAAGGAGAGTTTGTGATGACCAAGATGCTATTCAAGGAATTACCTAAAGATTGGTCATGTGAGAGGTTGATCAAGACTAAGTCAAAGAGTGAATCAAGTTGATCAACACACAAAGCGTAGAAGATGTACCGAGGGGGACCAAGTGATCCCATGGTATGGTAAGCATTGTCAATTACGCTTTGTGTACTAACCAATGGTCTTCGTGAGAGTTCTTTGTGGGGTTAGGTTGCGGTGCGCAAGTTCAAGTGGATCATCACGAAGAGATCACATGCTTGAAGCTTGCCGTCCATTGTGGTGACAATGGACTTGTGAAAATGTGCCAAAGAGTGGCTCACCCATAGTAGAGTATGGGAGAGCAATCAACTAGTGTTCATCGAGCGAACACAATCAAGAAAGGTGGTCCAACTTGAGGGAGTCAAGATCATCATCATCTAGCTCAAGTGGACTTCGTGCAAGGCAAAGGTTTGCCCTTGATAGGTTTTATATTTTACCGGTCTCATGGTGATAGTTTGGAGACCGGGTTATAGGATCGATAGCCGTACTATCAAGGGGGCCTCTCAAGTGAGTAGCTTGATCGTATCGTTCGTCGAGAGCTCAAACCATTGCATCCTTGCATCATCTTTCTTGATTCTTATTGGTATTTTCTTTTGAGGTTTTAGATCTTGTGGTTATCTTCATGACAAGCTCTAGTACATCGAAAACGGATTTCATATGCTTCTTCTATCGCGTTTTCAGTGTTGGAGGTTTTACCGGTCTTTTTCGAGGAAGGGTTCTCACCATTTTCTCATGGGACTTTTCTAATTTGCTTCTTATTGATATTTTTACCAAGATTGTGTTAGCCCATGTCGTTAGCTTTCCAACAAACTTGGTTTCGTTGAATTCGGAGTCCGTTTGCAGAAGTTGTGGCAGTTTTGGTGTTCTGAAAAGGCTGCAGCGGTACTACCGCGGATTGGAGCGGATGTAATTTTTTACTACAGCGGTAGTACCGCTTCGGACCAAAATCTCGTATTAGGTCCAGCGGTGGTAGGCACGGATGTATTTTTTTAGTACCGCTCGCTAGCAGTAGTACCGCTACCCTTTGCGGTAGTACCGCTATCCCTAGCGGTAGTACCGTGAGGACTAGCGGTAGTACCGCTCCGGCGGCTCTACTGGCCTTTTGCCTCCTCGCTGTTGTTTTTCAAAGGGCTACTACCGCCCTAGTGGTAGTACCGCTACTTAGAGTGGTAGTACCGCTCTGTGCGAGCTGTGAGGATAACGGTTGGATTTTTCCCCACCTATAAAAGGGGGTCTTCTTCCCCAATGGACCTTATCTCTTTAGCTCGTGTTCTTCCCCCATTGTTGACCTTCTTCGAGCTTGCTAACTCTCAATCCCTCCAATGATTCTTGCTAGTTCTTGAGGGAAAAGAGAGAGGAGATCTAGATCCACGTTTCCACCAATCACTTTCTCCTCTAAGTGAG
The DNA here is from genome assembly GCA_011799875.1 of Thinopyrum elongatum. NCBI lineage: Eukaryota > Viridiplantae > Streptophyta > Magnoliopsida > Poales > Poaceae > Thinopyrum > Thinopyrum elongatum. The sequence continues at coordinate 336,847,621 of CM022297.1, forward strand.
GGGAACCCCTTGGATTTAGATCTTGGAGTTCTTCGTGTTCTTCTTTCGTTATTCCTCTCATTTTCCTCCCTAGCATTAGTTGCTTTGGTGGGATTTGGGAGAGAAGGACTTGGGTACTCCGTGTGCCCTTGCCATTGCATTTGGTGCATCAGTTTGAGTTCTCCACGGTGATACGTGGAAGTGAAGTTTGAGAAGCTTATTACTCTTGGGTGTTTGGGCACCCTAGAGCTTGTTCCTCTTGGGTGCCTTGGCGCCCTAGACGGTTGGTGTTGTTCGGAGCTCAATCATTATGGTGTAAAGCTCCGGGCAAGCGTCGGGGTCTCCAATTAGGTTGTGGAGATCGCCCCGAGCAATTTGACGGGTACCGGTGACCGCCCCAAGGGTTGCCAAAGTGTACGGGTTCGGTGACCGCCCCCAAGGGTTGCCATTTGTACGGGTTCGGTGACCGTCCTCAAGGGTCCCTTAGTGGAATCACGGCATCTTGCATTGTGCGAGGGCGTGAGGAGATTACGGTGGCCCTAGTGTCTTCTTGGGGAGCATTGTGCCTCCACACCGCTCCAAACGGAGATTAGCATCCGCAAGGGTGTGAACTTCGGGATACATCGTCGTCTCCGCATTCCTCGGTTATCTCTTAGCCCTTTACTTATGAACTTTACTTTGTGATAGCCATATTGTTTCTTGTCATATATCTTGCTATCACTTAGTTGTCTATCTTGCTTAGCATAAGTTGTTGGTGCACATAGGTGAGCCTAGTTGTTGTAGGTTTTGTGCTTGACAAATTAACCGCTAGGTTTTTTCCGCATTTGTTCAAGCCTAAACCATAATTATTTTAAAGCGCCTATTCACCCCCCCCCCCTCTAGGCGACATCCTCGATCTTTCAAAAGCAGTAGTCGAGCTCCATGCTCATGTTTCTCCACAGTCCACACCCGTGAGGCCAGATACCCAATTGTTGAGTTCGACAATTCCATGGGGTTAGAAGCTGGTGGTCGAGCTCCACACTTGGTAGATTCAGAAGGCAAAGTAGATGGCCTAGCTCCATCCTTCATTTCCCCGTGGCCACCAAGGTCGACCGCACTCCACCGTTAAGTCATGTTCTATCGTGCAGTCCAACCACTATCTCCCACTGACTTCACCCTATCATCGAGGCCAAGCTCCACACCACAATCTCCATTTAAACTCAGGAGATCCACGCAATAGTATGCTTAATGTTCTTAATCCTTTGTTTTCCCAACTCAATGCATGTGTTGGTTACTCCCTCCATCCATATATATCCTAATGCGTCTTTCGAAATTGTCTTTGACTATTGGCAAGATTAATAGTATATGAGATGTATAATGTGAAAATTATATCATTGGAAGCTTCTTTCACGTACGAATTTGATTGTATACTTTGTGTAACTTGCATGTCATATATTATTGCTCTAACACCTGGTCAAAGTTAGGCTCGAAAAACGCATTAGGCCCTATATAGATGGATAGATGGAGTACAATTTATTCATATATAAAGGAATTCTTTTTTTTTTCAAATTGAAGCTTTTATAGATTCTTTGACATGTCTCTAGATGATATACTACAAAAAGTTTTGCCCGAAAAAGTTATAGTCACTAAAAATGAAACCAAGAAAAGCACTCTTAACACCATTGGAAGGCTCAAAATGCCAAAATACGAAAACTACGTTATCAACCATGTTGGTACATTCTCCACCCATCCCACCTCTCATACTTTTTCATTTCACCTCCAAATTTGAATCTATTATATCTTTAGAACCAAAAGTCCAAATTAAGTTTCATTTGCATATTTGTGTTCATTCCGATGAGAACTTTTGAACAAGTACATTCTTGAACACATATTGACAACTTCTAAAGTTGTGCTAAGTTTCAAATAGTAAAACTTGATAGTTGTAGTATTAAATTTTTACCAATTTTTACCAAGTTCCATTTGCTTTTAGGGTTTAGGGTTTAAGTTTTACTTTTTGAAACTTGGTGAAATTGTCACTCATTCCTATCAAGTTCCACTATTGAAACTTGGTGACATTTTTAAACTCGCCAAAATGTGTTCAAGAGTGGTCTTGTTTCAAATCCCTCGTCACAATGAACACGAATATGCAAACGAAATATAGATTGGACTTTCGGTTCAAAAGATATAATAGTTCAAATTAGAAGTCAAAAGAAAAACCAGGGGAGGTGGGGTGGGTGGGCTATGCATGGAGTAATTAAGCCCTAAACACATTTACAATTTTCCGAATCTTGACACAATCGTGCTTCCTAGAATCTGCGTACCCCGATCGTGCGTGCTAGAAATCCTCCCCCGGGAAGGAGGTCCCTAACAACATGCTCCTACTGTGTGCGTGTTATCATCCCTGACTCTCGGCCCTCTTGTCGCTGAAGAATAAATCAAGTATGGAGTCATTGTGTACATAAATACATAAACTGCACAGGAGAGTTAATATTCCGGTTTGGGCCTTTTTGTTAACTAATCAAGTATGTCACCCAAAAAGATGAAGCCCAAAAGAATGTCTAATGAAGTATGTTGTTAACTAATTTTATTTCAGTTTGGGCGTTTTCATTTGGACTAACTAAACATCATTTTTCTTACTTTACCTGCCTATTCAAGCTGCCCTTCTAGACAAAGCTTGGTTCTTAAGAAGAAATTGTTGGCCGTTAGTTGCATTCTTAGTATTTGATCTCACCGACATAGTTATTTTGCTATTTTTCTTAGTTTTTGGATGCTGATAAGTCCCGAACATTCGGAATTTGACCGTAACAAATCAAATGTTTCTTGTGGCAATTTATATTTGTTGACCGTGCCAAGTTTAGTTGGTAGGCACGCCCTGAGTTTATTTTTTGCCAGAAAATTACTGTGCTTATCAACTAAACTTGCTATCCACGCCTCAACTAAAATTGTCTTAAAAACGTTCGTTACATGATCAAATCCTGAACGTTTAGGATTTATCATTTTTGTAGTTTTTTTACATGAAAGCGTGCATTGGACTTGTGGTAATATTCCTACGGTAGCTAGATTGGCATGGTGTGCTGTTCACGTCGCCATTTGACCAAAGAACTGACACGATTCCATCGGGTGATTTGTTTACGCGCCTTCCGAGCAGATAGTGAGAGAAAGTGTCCAAACATAATAATGGAGAACACGTCGATCGAGACTGTTGGAAAATCGACGGTGCCGATCGAGGAACACTCGCTAGCTAACCCTAGAGGAGAAGGCTCGACGTGAATGTTTGTTTGGGAGACATTCACGTGGGCACTACGTCTCCAATCTCCTCTCTTCTCTATTAGCCTCTCTCAGGTCATCAAGTTCCAATATAAGACACTAGTCCTGTAGCTAGGTTTGAGTTGAATTAAGTACCCATATAAGACACTAGTTCTGTAGCTAGGTTTGAGTTGAATGAAGTACATGCGTGCAAAATTATTCAAATTGCTGCCGCTATCGTAACAGGCCGTAGAGTAATCCTGGTTTTTATACTTCTCAAATTCTTGTAAAGGCAAAATACGATGTACTTTTTTTTTTTTGCAGGGGCAAGATAACCAGTGAACATCAGACTTTTAAGCATGACAAATCCTGAAATTATCATCTTCACGACATATAATTTGTCATAAAAATCGTTAGTTTTTTCCAAAAAAAAATCGTTTTGCCATACTTAAAAATCTGACGTCAGTTTTTTAACATTTTCAAAAAATAAATACATCAATATAGAGGGCCTTCGTCTGCTTGTACCCGTTGTAACCAGTTCCGATGCTGCCATACTCCCGTACTAGTGTGGACTGTCCCCATGATACCTCCCGATGCATGCAAGAGCGTTCATCGCCCTCCCACCACACTATCTTCTCTCCTCAGAGGGCCTCTAATCTGGCTACCAGCTATCAGGAGGAGCGGATCCTCTACTCTCTCTCTCTCTCTCTCTCTCTCTCTCTCGGCAGAGTCCGACGAGGCATCATGTGCCTCCTTTTGTCTGCTTGTACCCATTGTAACCAATTCTGATGCTGCCATACTGGCATACTAGTGTGGACTGTCCCCATGATACCTCCCGATGCATGCAAGAGCGCTCATCGCCCTCCCACCACACTATCTTCTCTCCTCAGAGGCCCTCTAATCTGGCTACCAGCAATCAGGAGGAGCGGGTCCTCTACTCTCTCTCTCTCTCTCTCCCCTCTCTCTCCCCCCTCTCCCCCTCTCCCTCCCCCCTCTCTCTCCCTCTCTCTCTCTCTCGGCAGAGTCTGAAGAGGCATCATGTGCCCCTTTTGTCTGCTTGTACCCGTTGTAACCAGTTCTGATGCTGCCATACTGGCGTACTAGTGAGGACTGTCCCCATGATACCTCCCGATGCATGCAAGAGCGCTCATCGCCCTCCCACCACACTATCTTCTCTCCTCAGAGGCCCTCTAATCTGGCTACCGGCAATCAGGAGGAGCAGATCCTCTACACTCTCTCTCTCTATCTCTCTCTCCCCCTCTCTCCCCCTCTCTCCCTCCCTCCCTCCCTCTCTCTCTCTCTCTCTCTCTCTCTCTCTCTCTCGGCAGAGTCCGACGAGGCATCATGTGCCCAATTAAAACACTTTGTGTGTCGTAGGCGGTTTGTCAGGTATTTCCTGAGTACCTCACCTCAAGCTTTATCCTCCACACCCCCCCCCCCCACACACACACACAAAATGAGAATAGTAGGCCTACTCATGCTTATACGGGATTATGTTGAGATATATACTCCTCCGGTCCATAATAAGTGTTGTGGTTCAAATTTGAACTAAAACCACAACACTTATATTATGGATCGGAGGAGTAATTCAAATACAGGTTACAATGATGGTGTCGACGGTTGAGGAGTAACTCACCAAGTTCTAGATGTGCATTCTAGTGGAGATGTTTTTATTGATTTGGCGAGGGAGACTAAACTACGACTCCGGTAGATCTTCTCAACCCCCCTCTTCCTCCTTGTGGCGTCGGGTACCCTTATATATGGGTCTCGGTCAGTTGTCTTGACCCTCATTTGGTATTCCTGCCACTCCATGATCCGGACTCCTTCACGTTTGGCAAGTCTATATGGTTCCTTTCCAGGAAACTTGGGGTCACACACTCATGGAAGACAATCGCCCCAGTGAGGGCTCTCGGGCCTACACACATATGGGCATATATGGCCCAAAATATGGTACACACGGCACGAGAATAGGGTGGTATGAATTTCCCTTGACAAAGTTCTCACACCCATGTTCCAAAACGGGGCCCTTCGTCATTGTGTCCTCCTAGTTGCAATAGTGTCCTATTCCCAAGTTTACCAAAATTTAACTTCCATTTTCAGTTTTCATTGGAGTCATGTGTGCTATCGGTGGGTGCTTTGTGCGCATCTACTCTTTCTTCTTGTCCCTTGTCCTCCTCCTTGCTCTGTTATGCACCCATCTTTATCCACCAACATCAAGGATCCGACCAACAACTATCCCAGCTTCTCCCTCCTAGACTTGGCACATACTTGTTCTCTAAATTTTTATCCCTTCATTTCTACGTAATCTTACAACTTGATGGGGTTATAGTGTTGCGTCCTCTGTTATGTGAGGGCTGACACATAGTGAACTGGTCTTTGCTCCTTTTGTTACAACTGACATTATGTTCGCACGTCCTTACTTCTTCCTTATAAGGTGTTGTATTTGTTGTTGTTGTTGTTTTTATTGTGTGCTTTCTCGACCATTTGCCTTTTCTTTTATTCCATCTTATTTTCTTGACACTTTACTTCAAAGCCGGGTTTGCGAGACATCAAGATCCTTATTCTCTTGCAGTTGTCTCCCTTCCTCCGGTGCTTTTGCCTCCTAGGGATGAGTAAAGAGATTAAACAAGAGAAACAACTGTAGAGTTAGGTCATTGTCCATCTTGGTGCAGATAACTAGTGAAACTAGGAGCCAAGGCATGAATATTCAACGCGTGTTGATGGGAGTGGTCCACTTTGTGCTTGGAAGTTGGGTTGGCGAGACCTTAAATTCACTCTTCTTTGGATCTCCTAGTTTTCTTCCAGTGAATCTCTCGCTTTAGGGTTTAACACGAGATAGAAGCTTTATCCACCCCCCCCCCCCCCCCCCCCCACACACACACACACATACACATAAAATGATAATAGTAGGCTTACTCGTGCTTATGTTGAGATATAGTTCAAATAGGGGTTACAATGATGGTCTAGGTGGTTGAAGAGTAACTAACAAAGTTCTAGATGGGCATTCTAGTGGAGATGTTTTTATCCATTTGGCTAAGGAGGCTAAACTACGACTTCAGTTGGTCTTCGTGCCGTCGGATACCCTCATATATGGGTCTAGGTCGGTGTCTTCCTCCTTCATCTGGTATTCCTAGAGCTCTGTGATCCAGACTCCTTCATGTTTGGCAAGTCTATGGCTCCCTTTCAAGAAACTCGCGGTCACACACTCATGGAAGATAGTCGCCCTAGTATGGCTCTCAAGCCTATGCACATGTGGGCATATATGGCCCAAAATATGGTACATGTGACACGAGAATGAGGTGGTATGAGTTTCACTTGACAAGTTTCTCGCACTCAAGTTCCAAAACAGGGCCCTTCGTTGATTTGCCCTCCTCGTTGCAATGCATCATATTCCCAAGTTTACCAACAATTTAACTTGCTTTGTCAATTTTCATTGGGGTCGTGTGCGCTATCCGTGCGTACCCTATGCCCCTTCCCCTCTTTATTCTTGTTTCTTATCCTCCTCGTCTCTCTGTTGTGCACCCATCTTCACCCACCAACATCTAGGAACTAACCAACAACCTCTCCCTGCTTCTCACTCCTAGACTTGGCACATCCTTGTTATCTGAATATCTATCCCTTCCTTTTGATATACTCTTGTGAACTGACGGGGGTGCACTATTGCGTCCTATGTTGTGTGATGGGCGGTCGCATACTGAACTGGTTTGCTCCTTCTGTTACCACTGATTCCCATCCTTTCTCCTTCATTATAAGTTTTTCTTGTGCTCTAGTGTGCTTTCTCGACCATTTGCCTTCCCTTTTCTTTCATCTTATTTGCTTGACACTTTTCTTCAAAGCTGGCTTCGCAAAACATCAAGATCCTTGTTCTCTTGCAGTTTTCTCCCTTCCTCTGGAGCTTTTGCCCCCCAGAGGATGAGTAAAGAGATTAAACAAGAGCAACAACCATAGAGTTAAGTTATTATCCATCTTGGTGCAGATAACTAGTGAAACTAGGAGCCAAGGCATGAATGTTCGACGATGCTAATGGGAGTGGTCCACTTTGTGCTTGGGAGTTGGGTTGGCAAGAGACCTTAGAATCACTCTTCTTTGGATCACATGGTTATCTTCCAGTGAATATATGATACATTTCCAACGTATCTACAATTTGTGAAGTATCCATGCTATATTTACATCAATTATGTATGGTTTTGGTGCACTTTTATATTATTTTTTGGACTAACTTATTAATCTAGTGCCCAGTGTTAGTTCCTATTTTTTTGCTTGTTTTTGGTAAAGCAGAAAATCAATATGTAGGAAGGTCCAAAGGTTTTTCCTGGACAACAAAGGATCCTAGAAGCATCGAGAGACATTGAGACGAGCCACGAAGTCCTCACATGGCCAGGTGGCACGGCCTATTGGAAATATACCCTAGAGGCAATAATAAATGTATTATTATATTTACATGTTCATTATTAAGTTTATGTTTCTATGCTACAATTGTATTGGTTCGTGAATATGAGATTCAGAGGAAAACCCAAATACATGTGTGGAAATATAAACACCAAGTGATCCCTAGACTAGCCTCTAAGACTAGCTCATATATTGAATTATTGATTGATGATCTTGTTTTCCTAATCATGAGCATTGTTAGTGTAACAACGATGTTATCAATATATGAGAACAATGTTGTTGTGAGAACAACGGAGTTGGATATACCCAACTTATGAATTACTGAGAGATGTCATCGTTGTTATGTTATCGGTACTTCATATAACTTGTTCATGTTTGCGTTGTTCCTTGGACCATGAGAATATTACATACCAACAAACTGAATGGATACTTTGGGATTTACCACATGTCGCACCGTAAATGGATGTGAATACAGGTGACTTACGGGTCTTCCAGAAATGTATCTTTCGGTAGCGATAGTTCAAGACTGGGATTTTCTCTTCTCGCGATAGAGAGATACTCTCCGGGCCCACTCGGTGTTATGGTGCCATTATCGTCTGTCCAAACACTTGTGATTATGATCACAGGATACCGGTACACGGACACGAGTAAAGAGAACGAAACCGATAACAAGGATAACCGATATAGTGATCAAGGAGTTGATCAGGAAGATATCGATAATCTCTCATCGGGTTTCTTAAACGTATCACGAAGCAAAGGGAATGGTATTCGTAAACAAAGGTTTGCTCAAGAACTTCGTGAATATGTGGAAGTTAATAAGGGTGTCCAGATCCCGCTGTTAACTATTGACCGGAAGGGGTTCTAGGTCGTGTCTGCTTATTTCCAAACATGTAGGGTCACACACTTCACGGGTTCTAGTCCTGATTACCAGAGAAATGAGTTAAAAGAGCACCGAAAGTGTTTCGGATAGTTCCGAAAGTGTTTCGGATGGTTTCAGAATGGTTCTGGGAATTCCGGAAAGGTATAACATGATTTCGAAAAGTCCAAATCTACATATGGAAAGTTTTCGGGGTCATCGGAATGGGTTCCAGAGACATCCGAAAAATCCGGGATTTTATTTGTGGAAGAAAAGTGTGAAGGACTGTCATGAGAGGACGACCCCTGGTGGGCCCATGGTGGCCCACATGGAACGCCATGGGCTATGGCAGGCCCTAGGTCGAATTGGAAAGGGAGGGAAACCTTCCCTCCTCCAACAAGTGGAGGAGGAGAAGGATTCCCCATGCTAGGCTGGCACCCCCTCCTCCTGCCACCTATATATATGTGGGGAGGGCTCCCCCTTGAAGCACATCAAATCAAAGGGACCTCTATCCCGCATAGCTCCATGCTCTCTCGGTCTAATCGGCCTAAGTGTTTAGGCTCGTAATTAGACAGGCTCTAATCTGAGCCTAATTGGTCCAAGTGAATTAGACTCCTAATGACGAGAAGCACCGCTATGCTTTCTCGCTCTCTAGTTTTCTCGCAGTTCTTCCTAGACGTCAAAGCTCTGGCGGACTACTACTGTGGAATGTGTGGATACCTAGGAGGGGCTGTCTACTTCGACTCTCGACTCGGTGAACTCTTATCGCGGCTTGGAGGTGTGTCCTAGCTACGGGAATCGACGGGATCGTTGAGCTGTGTCGACTCATCAGTGCTTCCGCTGCTCTGCACCGTCGGTGAGTCTGATAGTTAATGCCATCTTCATAGTGATCCTGGGTGATATCGTGTAGCATAATTTTTTTTGTTGCGTAGCGTTCCCCTACACGGCCAGGGGGTGGTCACGCCATCTGCCCATATGGGCCCCATGAGCCACCTTTTAGCGTGATTCCAATGCCAAAAATTCCTATGAATACCGAAACCCTTCGCCGTACCCTCAGAACAATTTTTCTGCCGCCGCAAGTTCCTGTTTCGCGACGATCCCATCTGGAGGCCTTTTTTGGCACTCTACCAGAGGGGGACCATTGGAGGAGGCCTCTTCACCAATCTTGTTGTTCTCATGGTGATGTGTGAGTAGTTCATCCTTGGGCTAAGGGTATGTACTAGTAGCTATGTGTTTAATCTCTCTCTCATGTTCTTGATCGATTCGATCTTGATTGTATCATGAGCTCGATTAATAAAGTTAGATCTTATGATGTTCATCTCCCTCTATCTTTTATGTGGTGTATTGAGTCTTGCTTCTTGAAGTTTCTTTATGTTGGATTGAATACTTTGGATTTGATATCACTTGATCCATGTCTAACAATTAACTTGCGGATACCCGTGGTGACACTGGGGTACACTAAGCATAAAGGTTGACCGATAGTATCATATGGTGTTGTCGTAGTACGATCTCTAGGACTATCTGTGACACTTTGGGGGTGGTTCAATATATTGACTGGAAACACAACTTTGAGGTTGTTTGCTACCTACATGATTTCATCCTACTTTTTCTGATAGAAATAGAAACTTTGGACTGATTCTTTGCTACACTTTGATGGATTATAATAATTTTCAATTATGTTATTGATGTTGAGAGTGAGCACTAGTGAAAGTATGAACCCTAGTCCTTGTTTCCAAGCATTGCAACACCGTTTTTCCTACTTCTGTTACTTGCTACCTTATTGTTTTTATTAATTCAGATTACAAAAAGCTATTTCTACCATCCATATTACACATATATCACCCTCTCTTCGCCGAACTAGTGCACCTATACAATTGACAACTGTATTGGGGGTTGGAAATATGCCCTAGAGGCAATAATATTGTATTATTATATTTCCGTTATTCATAATAAAGATTTTATATTTCATGCTATAACTGCTATGATCCTGGAATATGTGATTCAGTGGAAAACTCATATGCATGTGTGAAATAATAAATGGTTAACAATTGGTTCCCAGTCTCGCCTCTAAGACTGGCTCAAGTGTTGTTGGTGATCATGTTTTCCGGATCTTAGGATATCATTAAGTGTAACGATAGTCCTAAAACAACATTGAGGATATGACATTAGAAGAACGATCATATTGAATCGACCCAATACTTATCCGTTATACTTTGTGGTTATATCATCTGAAATCATATGTTATAACACAAAGTGTTAGCATGTGTTTTAGTTCCTCAGACCACGAGAGTGTCTCGGTCACTTCCTACCAGACGATGCACTTTGGGGTTGATCAAGAGTCATATGTAACAAGGTGAGTATAACGACAACTTTCAGGCTCACCGGAAAGTTTGACAAGTGACCGAGTATAGCTCGAGAGTGGGATTTGCTCCTCCGACGATGGAAAGATATTCTTAGGGACCCTCTCGGTGTGATGGCATCAATCATCGTCTGGCCAGACACAGGTGACTACGTCACGGGGATGCCGGAACACGTTAACAAGAAAGAAGAACAAAACCGGTAACGGGAGCAACGGTATAGTGAGCATGGTGATGACTCAGGAGGATACCGATGCACACCGGGTTTCTTAATGTATCATGAAGCAAAGGGAACATCACATGATAACCAAAGGTTCACTCAAATATCATTTGTGTAATCAGAGGGACCGATATGGATGTCCACGGTTCCGCTATCGGTCATTGAACGAAGGGGTTTCATTCATGTCTATGATTTACCAAACCTACGGGGTCACAAGCTTAAGTTAATAACAATCTACTAAGTGTTAGTGATACATGAGTAATGAGAATATATTAGTGGAATTGTTTCATTAATATCCGGAATAGTTCCGAGAGGTTCCAGAAGCGTTTCAGGGTCACCAGAAGGGTTTCAGTGAATATCGGGTAATATCGTGTATTACTGATTAATTATATATAGGTGAAAATGTTTCCGGGGAAGTTAAATTATATATATAATGCTCTGAAAATGCTTAGAACGAATATAGATTTAATTTAATATCAATGGGCCTAATAAGGCCAAGAGGTGGAGAAGGAATTGGGCCACAAGGGCACAATAGGGAGGCTCCCCCCTCCCTTTCCCACTATTGGAGGCCGACTCCTACTAGGGGTGGGAGTCCAACTCCACCCCTATGCCGGTGCACCAAGGGGGACTCCTTCCCCCTTGGTGGCTGCCCCTCTTCTCCCCTAAACCGATATATACTAGGGGATTTCCACCCTATGATGACACAAGTTTTGGAGCCTCCTCTAGTTGATCTAGTTCTAGTTCTAGTTGGTCCTAGTTGACTAATTAGAGCTAGCCCTAGACACCTCTAATCCTCATAATTAGAATCCCCGTGTGGTTCTAATGTCCTCCCTCTAATTCTCCGGCGATGATTAGCTCTAGACAGTGAAGCGCTGCCAGATCGTGAAGACCGTACGCTTGCAACCAAGTACAGAGGTTGTGCTTTCGGTCTTCCGTTTGAGGGATCGTTCGAGGGTGGTTCGCAGGATCGTCATCGACGTTCGAGGGACTCCAAGTACGATCTACACCGACTCGTCTACTTCTGCTGCACTCCGGAGTCGGTAACGATCGTTGATCCAAACCCGATATGCATCTTCATATTGTTCCTGGGTGTTCGTAGGGCGAAATTTTTGTTTTCTACTATGTTTCCCAACAATGGCATCTTGAGCGGTTCTATGAGTAGATGCAGGTTTTGATCTAGATCACATGTGATTGTGAGGGTGATGTTCTTGCTATGCTTTCCTCGAGTGTTGTTTCAGTTCAGTTCATTGACGGCTTGGTGTCGCTTTTCACAAGGCTCTGACAATCTCTCGGCTGTGGCTGTCGTCGATCTGCTAATGGTTCCTTGGACTTCACCATAGTCAAGAATAGTGAACCATCGCATACGCAAGAGGGCGATGAAGATGGATGATCTTCTAGGGGGTCACGCGTATTAGACGAAGTTTAGTGTCAGGGAACGAGATTTTTAATTAAGTCTCTTCTTTAACACAACCCGAAAGTTAATCTAGCAACAAGGATTATCACTTTGCGGTGTGCATGTAGGTAGCTAGGTTTATCCGGAAACCCTAGAAGCCACATAATTAAAATTTGCCAAACCGATTAGAGGACGTCTAACTTGGTTTTGCAGGGTTTGCATATGATGCGGTATAGCCTTCCTCATGATAATGAGTTTATGCATGAGATAGCTATATGTTGTAATTAATGTTAAGTGGCCTACACGTCCTGACACGATGGCTGGAGCCACAAGATTGCCACCTTAATGTAAATATTGTAGAGATATATAGGTTACAGGTGATGGTGGCAAGGCGTATACGGAGGACCCCGACTAGGAGAATGTGTACCAAGGCGCGGGACGAGGAGCTATAATTTCGTGTCGAGGCAGAATTTCAGATTTTGGTGCCACGGCAACGTTTTCTGAAATGGTCGCCACAGCAATGTTTTCTGAGATTGCCGCCATGACAACAAAATATTGTCCGTCACGTCGCTTTAACTGGAGATTGAAGACGATCATGGAGAACTCCCGGCGCCTAGGGCTATGCCATATCATGCTATTATGAATTGCTTGAGCTGTTTATCCCTTTGTTGGTTGCACCCTTTGATTGCGCGGTAGTCAATTATTAGGGTGATCTCTCACAGTAAATATCAAGTTAAAAGGTGTTCTTCCTAGTGTTGCAACTGTCTATAACATGTAGCATTTCGGAGTGCGTCATGTCCACATGAGTACAAACGGGACGTGAGGTGTAAGACGGGGATGGTCAGACCATGTATGCAGATAGCACTCGGTTGTCTTGAAGTTCTAGCAGAATCGTTCTGAGCTCGGAGCACGAAGCATCGAAATATGAACAAGAGTTATATGGATATATGATCAGCAAAAGTTTGCCCACCGATCAAAATTCTCATCATCAGTGATGTCCACATCAATGGCTGAGAACTAGACTTGGATCTTGAATCACTCACTATTAATTATGAGAGATATTAATTTGAGTGGGAGTGCATTTTAAATTCAAATTTTTTTTAATAACTAGTGCAATATTAATTATGAATTGTGTCTAAAATTATTTGTGTGTTTATCGTTGTAGATTAAATGGCTCACAATATGTTAAACTTAGCCCCTATGCTTGAGAAAGAAAAGTTGGTTGCAAATGGTGGAAACTATGCGGATTGGATCCAGAACCTGAGATTTTATCTCTGCAGTGCTAAGAAGGAGTACGTGCTGGATCATCCCCCGGGTTATGCTCCAACAAAGGATGCACCACCAGAAGAAGTTGCTGCTTGACGTGGCTTGAGACTGCGTCGGTATTTCCCCAAAGAGGAAGGGATGATGCAGCACACCTACGGTAAGTATTTCCCTCAGTTATGAAACCAAGGTTATCAATCCAGTAGGAGAACCAAGCAACACTATGTAAACGGTACCTGCACACAAAGAACAAATACTTGCAACCCGACGTGTAAGAGGGGTTGTCAATCCCTCCTCAGTAAAAAGATAGATTAAATTGTATGAGATTGGACAAATAGATCTTGCAAAAACACCAAATAAAATAAGTAAAGAAAAAGTGCAGCAAGGTATTTTTGGTTTTTTAGAATAATAGATCTGAAAGCAATATGATAAAATATAGACCCGGGGGCGTAGATTTCACTAGTGGCTTCTCTCGAGAAAATAGCATACGGTGGGTAAACAAATTACTGTTGGGCAATTGATAGAAGAGCAAATAATTATGACAATATCCAAGGCAATGATCAAATACATAGGCATCATGTCCAAGATTAGTAGACCGACTCCTACCTGCATCTACTAATATTACTCCACACATGGACCGCTATCCAGCATGCATCTAGTGTATTAAGTTCATGGAGAAACGGAGTAATGCAATAAGAACGATGACATGATGTAGACAAGATCTATTCATGTAGGAATAGACCCCATCTTTTTATCCTTAATAGCAATGATACATACGTGCCTCGCTACCCCTTGTGTCACTGGGTGAGGACACTGTAAGATCGAACCCATCACAAAGCACCTCTTCCCATTGCAAGAAAAATCAATCTAGTTGGCGTAACTAAACCAAAGATTTGGAGAAGAAATACGAGGCTACAAATAATCATGCATATAAGAGATCAAAGAAGACTCAAATAATATTCATGGATATAGATCTGATCCTAAACTCGCAATTCATCGGATCCCAACAGACACACCGCAAAAAGTCATTACATTAAATAGATCTCCAAGAACATCGAAGAGAACATTGTATTGAGAATCAAAAAGAGAGAAGAAGCCATCTAGCTACTGCCTACGGACCCGTAGGTCTATGGTGAACTACTCACGCATCATCGGAGGAGCACCAATGAGGATGATGAACCCCTCTGTGATCGTGTTCCCCTCCGGCAAGGTGCCGGAATAGGGCTCTAGATTGGATCTCGTGGTTCTAGAACTTGCGGCGGCTGGAATTGTGTTTGGTCGACTCCCCTAGGGTTTCTGGAATATTTGGGTATTTATAGAGCTGAGAGGCGGTGGAGGAGCCCCCGTGGGCCCCACAACCCATCAGGGCATGCCAGGGGCCTCTAGCGCGCCTTGGTGTCTCGTGGGCCCCACGGGCCTCCCCCCAGGTGCTTCCCTGGCTCCCAAGTTGTCTTCTGGTCCAAAAAAATCTCCAAAAACTTTCGTGGCATTTGGACTTCGTTTGGTACTGATATTCTGCGAAGTAAAAAAACAAGCAAAAAACAGCAACTGGCACTGGGCACTATGTCAATAGGTTAGTCCCAAAAAATGATATAAAGTTGCTATAAAATGATTGTAAAACATCCAAGAATGATAATATAACAGCATGGAACAATCAAAAATTATAGATACGTTGGAGACGTATCAGCATCCCCAAGCTTAATTCCTGCTCGTCCTCGAGTAGGTAAATGGTAAAAATAGAATTTTTAATGTGGAATGCTGCCTAACATGTTCATCACATATTCTTTTCTTTTGTAGCATGGACATTTGGAATTTAGATGGTTCAAAGCAATAGTCTATAATTGACATGAAGACTTCAATACTCAAGCATATCAACAAGCAACCATGTCTTTCAAAATATCAACACTATAGAAAGTTATCCCTAGCTCATCATGCTCAATCATTGATCCATTCACGAAACACACTCGAATATTAGCTACATCCAATCACAAGTATAGTCATAGTGCCCCTTAGTTGGTGCTTTATAAGCGAGGATGGAGACTCAAATTATAACGAAAATTATAAAAGTAAATAGATAGGCCCTTCGCAGAGGGAAGTAAAGATTTGTAGAGGTGCCAGAGCTCAAAGTGAAAAAAAATTGAGAGATAATTTTTTTTGAGAAGCATGCTTTTCCTATCAACGAAAACGACCGAGAATTCCCAATACTTTCCATGCTAGATATATCATAGGCGGTTCCCAAACATAAAATAAAGTTTATTCCTTTTTCCACCATTCTTTCACAATCCATGGCTAGTCGTATCCACGGGTGCCTTCCATACCAACACTTTCCAAGGAATTTATTATTTGACAACATAAAGTAAATTTCTTTTTCATTTCGGGACTGGGCATCCCTATTACCGCCGTACTCTCGTGCAATGACAAGTAAATAAACACTCATCTTGAGAATAACACATCTTGCATGGAAAGATATTGGCCACCCCCTGCCGCTTCATGAGCGGTACGGGCACACAAAAAGGAAATTCATTTTGAAAATTAGAGTTGGCACATACAAATTTACTTAGAACGGCACGGAAATACCGCATATAGGTAGGTATGGTGGACTCATATGGCAAAACTAGGTTTAAGGATTTTCGATGCACAAGTAGTATTTCTACTTAGTACAAGTGCAGGCTAGCCAAAAGATTGAGAAGCAACCAACCAAGAAACGAAAATTCTCATAAACGAGCCTTGAGCATAACTAACACCGAATAATGCACCACAAGTAGGATGTAATTTCATTGCATAACTATTGACTTTCGTGCTTTCATAGGGAATCACAAACATTAACACCAATATTCTTACTAAAGCATAATTACTCACCAACATGACTCACATATTACTATCATCATATCTCAAAACTATTACAAAGAATCAAGTTTATTTTGTCCAATGGTATTCATGAAAGTTTTTATTATATCCCTCTTGAATATCTATCACTTTGGGACTAATTTCATATATTGCAATTGCTTTTGATAAGCTCAAACAAATTTAAGTGAAGAACATGAGCATAAAAAATTTCATCTCTCAAAATAATTTAAGTGAAGCATGAGAGAATTTCTTCAAAAATTTACTAACTGTCAAATAAATCTAAGTGAAGCATGAGAGTATTTCTCCAAAAAATATTAAAGCACACCATGCTCAAAAAGATATAAGTGAAGTACTAGAGCAATTCCATAGCTCAAAAAAATTAAGTGAAGCAAATAGAGCAATTCTAACAAATCATAGCATCATTTTGGCTCTCTCAAATAGGTGTGTCCAGAAAGGATGATTGCAACAAACTAAAAAGTCAAACAAGCAAAGACTCGTATAATACAAGACGCTCCAAGCAAAACTCATGATATGTGACGAATAAAAATATAGCTCCAAGTAAAATTACCGATGGTCGTTAGAAGAAAGAGGGGATGCCTTCTGGGGCATCCCCAAGCTTAGTTGCTTGGTTCTCCTTGAATTTTACCTTGGGGTGCCATGGGGCATCCCCAAGCTTAGGATCTTTTCACTCCTTATTCCTTCATCCATCATGATCTCACCCAAAACTTGAAAACTTCAATCACACGAAACTTAACAAAACCTTTGTGAGATCCGTTAGTATAAGAAAACCAATCTTCACTTTAGGTACTGTTCCAAACCCATTCATATTTTGTTATTTCATTATACCTACTGTATTCTAACTTTACCATGGCTTATACCCCCCGATACAATCCATAGATTCATCAAAATAAGCACACAATGAAACGAAAATAGAATCTGTCAAAAACAGAATAGTCTGTAAAGACACGAATTTTACTCATACTTTTGTAACTCCAAAAATTCTGAAAAATAAGGACAACGTAGGAAATTTGTATATCAATCTTGTGTAAAAACTTCAGAATTGTCCATCGCTTCTGTGAATTTTATAATTCTGTTACTGGACGCAAAAGTTTTTGTTTTTCAATAAGATCAAATCAACTATCACCCAACATGATCCTAAAGGCTTTACTTGGCACAAACACTAATTAGAACATGAAAAACAAAATCATAACAGAAGCATAATTGTGCAAACACTCAAGAACAAAAAGAAAAAGGCAAAAATAAATTTTATTCATTGGGTTGCCTCCCAACAAGCTCTTTCTTTATAGCCATTAAGATAGGCTTTGAGATTTCAATGATGCCCACATGAAAGATAAGAATTGAAGCACAAAGAGAGCATCATAGAATATATGACAAACACAGTTAAGTCTAACATACTTCCTATGCATAGGAATTTTATAGGAAAAAAATATTAGAAAGACAAGCAAGATCTAGCATATGCAGGGTAGAAGAATAAAACATTGACGATCTCAACATAATGAGAGGTAATTTAGTAACATGAAAATTTCTACAACCATACTTTCCTCTCTCATAATAATTACATGTGGGATCATATTCAAATTCAACAATATAGCTATCATATAAAAATTTCACTTCATGATCGACATGCATAAAAGCCTTATAATCTTCCAAGATAGTGGGATTAACATCAATTGAAGTCATGACCTCTCCGAACCCACTTTTGTCCAAAAATTACAAGATTGATGATTCTCCAAAGTAGTAGGATCATTATTACCTAAAGTTGACGGTCTTCCAAACCCACTTTTAATATTATTACAAACACTATTATCAAAATATCATATTCATCATCAGGCTTAAATAAATTTTTGAGATCATAAGATGAATCACCCCAATCATGATCATTACAATAAGTAGTGGTCATAGCAAAATTAGCATCCCAAGCTTGGGGTTTTGCATATTATTAGCACAATTGACATTAATAGAATTTGTAATAACATAATTGCAATCATGCTTTTCATTCAATGAGTTATCGTGAACCACTTTATAAATTTCTTCTTTTAGCACTTCATCACAATTTTCAGAATCATGAATTTCAAGCAAAACTTCATCAAGATAATCTAGTGAACTCAATTCACTAGCAATTGGTTCATCATAATTGGATCTTTTAAAAAGATTAGCAAGTGGATGAGGATCCATATCAATAGATTTTTAGCAAGCGAAGATGCAAGCAAATAAAAGGCACATGGTAACACAAGTAAACAAAAGATCGAACGAGAAAAAGGCAAACAAAAAAGAGGGCAAATAAAAAGGCAAATGCTTTTGTGAAGTGGGGGAGATGAAAACGAGAGGCAAATGGAAAATAATGTATATTGCAAGGAGATGAGATTTGTGATTAGGAACCTGATAGATGTTGATGATGTCTCCCCGGCAACGGCGCCAGAAATTCCTTTGATGTGGCTTGAGACTGCGTCGGTATTTGTAAGAGGGGTTATGAAACCAAGGTTATCAATCCAATAGGAGAACCAAGAAACACTGTGTAAATGGTACCTCCACACAAAGAACAAATACTTGCAACCCGATGCGTAAGAGGGGTTGTCAATCCCTCCTTGGTAAAAAGATAGATTAAATTGTATGAGATTGGATAAATAGATCTTGCAAAAACACAAAATAAAATAAGTAAAGAGAAAGTCCAGCAAGGTATTTTTTGTTTTTTGGAATAATAGATCTGAAAGCAATATGATAAAAGATAGACCCGGGGGCCGTAGATTTCACTAGCGGCTTCTCTCGAGAAAATAGCATACGGTGGGTAAACAAATTACTGTTGGGCAATTGATATAAGAGCAAATAATTATGACGATATGCAAGGCAATGATCAAATACATAGGCATCACGTCCAAGATTAGTAGACCGACTCCTGGCTGCATCTACTACTATTACTCCACACATCGACCGCTATCCAGCATGCATCTAGTGTATTAAGTTCATGGAGAAATGGAGTAATGCAATAAGAACGATGACATGATGTAGACAAGATCTATTCATGTAGGAATAGACCCCTGATACGTCTCTGTCGTATCTATAATTTTTGATTGTTTCATGCCAATATTATACAACTTTCACATATTTTTGGCAACTTTTTATATGATTTATTGGAGTAACCTATTGATCCAGTGCCCAGTGCCAGTTCCTGTTTTTTGCATGTTTTTTGTATCGCAGAAAATCCATATCAAACGAAGTCCAAATGCGATAAAAATTTACGGAGAATTATTTTGGAATTTATGTGATTTTTGGGAGGTGGAATCAACGCAAACGGGGGCCTACAGTGCCCACAACCCACCAGGGCGCGCCCCAGGCCCCAGGCGCGCCCTGGTGTCTTGTGCCCTCCTGGAACGTCGGTTGGAGCCCTTCTTCTGGTGCAAGAAAGATATTTTATGGGAAAACATCGTGTTAAAATCTCAGCGCAATCGGAGTTACGGATCTCCAGGAATATAAGAAACGGTGAAGGGCCAGACCTGTGGAACGGGAAACAGAAGAGAACAGAGAGGGAGATCCAATCTCGGAGGGGCTCCTGCCCCTCCGCCGCCACGGAGGCCATGGACCAGAGGGGGAACTCTCCTCCCATCTAGGGGGAGGCCAAGGAAGAAGAAGCAGGAGGGGGGCTCTCTCCCCCTCTCTCCCGGTGGCGCCGGAGTGCCGCCGGGGCAAGGATCATGACAGCGATCTACATCAACAATCTTGCTACCGTCAACACCAACTTTCCCTCCCTCTATGCAGCGGTGTAACACCTCTTCTCTCCATTGTAATCTCTACTTAAACATGGTGCTCAACTCCATATATTATTTCCCAATGATCTATGGTTATCCTATCATGTTTGAGTAGATCCGCTTTGTCCTGTGGGTTAATCGTGATCTTGGTTGGTTTGATTGTATATTTTATTTATGGTACTGTCCTATGGTGCCCTCCGTCTCACACAAATGTGAGGGGCCCCCGCTGTAGGGTGTTGCAATATGTTCATGGTTTGCTTATTGTCAGTGTTGCGGGGGATGACAGCAGCCCAAACGCGGATAAGTGGGTTATGGCGTATGGGAGTAAAGAGGACTTGATACTTAATGCTATGGTTGGGTTTCACAACCTTAATGATCTTTAGTAGTTGCGGATGCTTGCTAGAGTTCCAATCATAAGTGCATATGATCCAAGTAGAGAAAGTATGTTAGCTCATGCCTCTCCCTCATATAAAATTAAAAGAATGATTACCGATACTTGTTATCGATTGCCTAGGGACAAATGACTTTCTTGTTGACAAAAGCTATCCACTTTTATTATCTTGAAATTTATTCGCAGTTTTATTCTCGCAAAGTACTCATAGTTTTATTCTTGCAAAATAGTTTCATACTTGTTTTAGGTAAAGCAAGCGTCAAGTGTGCGTAGAGTTGTATCGGTGGTCGATAGAACTTGAGGGAATATTTGTTCTGCCTTCTTTAGCTCCTCGTTGGGTTCGACACTCTTATTTATCGAAGAAGGCTACAAACGATCCCCTGTACTTGTGGGTTATCAAGACCTTTTTCTGGCGCCGTTGCCGGGGAGCAATAGTGTGGGGTGAATATTCTCGTGTGTGCTTGTTTGCTTTATCACTAAGTAGATTTTTATTTTGTGTTCTTGTTTTCTATCTTTAGTTATGGGTAGGAAACGTAAAATACCAAAAAAATTAGTTGTACCTACTAAACCAATGGTTGAAGAACCACCCAAAATCTATCATACTACTGAAGCTTTCTACTTGGATCATCTTCGATCCATTTGTGCTCGTGCTGAAAAACCAACTAGCTTAGTTGAGGGAAAATCATTAGATGAGCATGCTTGTTTTGTGCGACACCGTTTATCTCAAAAAGGGAAACTTTTACTACATCAAATTAATACTATGCAATGCTATGCTTGGAATTTATGTGAAATACACGATTTTACTTGTTGTTCTGAAGACCCTAAGAAACACCTTCCTTATCAATGTGAGTTTAGAGATAATGGAATTTTATCTTCTTATGCCAAGGGTGTTTATAATTATTATGATATTGAACAAATTGAAGAATTTGTTACTTTTAAGGGTGCTTATGAAATTGCTTCTTTGATTGAAAAGTATGATGCTACTCTTTACAAATCTGAAAATTTTACCATACTTAAATATTGCTCTGAAAATTATTCTTCTAATGCTTATATTAAACCATATATTGAGAACTTCTCCGCTGTCCAAGAAGAGACTAATATTTTGCAGGAGTCTATGGAAGAAGAAATTGATGAAACTGTGAGCTCATTGGATGAAAAAGATGATGAGGAGAGCGAAGAACAAGCGGAGGAAGAGCGGATTGATCACCCGTGCCCACCTTCTAATGAGAGTAACTCTTCAACTCATACATTGTGTAATGCCCCTTCGTTCTTATCGAAGGATGAATGCTATGATAATTGCTATGATCCCGTTGATTCGTTTCAAATATCCCTTTTTGATGAACTTGATGATTGCTATGCTTATGGCCTTGATGCCAATATGAATTATGATTATGGAGATGAACTTGCTATAGTTCCTTATGTTAAGAACGAAATTGTTGCTATCGCACCCACACATGATAGTCCTATTATCTTTTTGAATTCTCCAAACTACACTATATCGGAGAAGTTTGCACTTATTAAGGATTACATTGATGGGTTGCCTTTTACCATTGCACATGATGATTTTGATAATTATAATATGCATGTGCTTGCTTCTCCTACTTGTAATTATTATGAGATATGAACTATATCTCCACCTCTCTATGTTTCCAACACGAAAAAATTGCAAGAAACTGCTTATGCTATGTATTGGTCATTACTTGATGTGCATGAATTGTTTTTGTATGACATGCCGATGCATAGGAAGAGAGCTAGACTTCGTCATTGCATGATATATGTTGCTTTGTGCTCACTACTAAATGCCAAATCATTGTTAATTAAAATTGGCTTTGATATACCTTGGGATCCGGGTGGATTCATTACTTGAGCACTTTATGCCTAGCTTAATGGCTTTAGAGAAAGCGCTGCCAGGGAGACAACCCGGAAGTTTTAGAGAGTCATTTATTTCTGTTGAGTTCTTTTATAAAGTTTAAAAACAAAAAAATATAGAGGGGAACTTAAAACTTTTCGACAAAAGAGAAGCGATTGGAAGTTATGCATTGGAGAAGTGAGGGTCGACCTTGAACACTTGTGTTCATGCTCATGAAAACAATGTAAATTTTTTTCCATGAAGATTCTCACAAAAATAATTATCCCCTTGTACAAATCCATTGTATTATAAAAATAATGTGCCAAGATTTGCCTTTAGGATGATTAGATTGCTTGTTGGTATGTGCGGTGCAAAACAGAAACTTTGGCTGTAGTGCGCGATTTTACAGTTTTTACTGAAACGTAGAAAGGTTCTGAAACTTTTTGCACAGTATTTATATACAAATTGTTTATTTTTTACTAATTTTTCAGAATTTTTGGAGTAACAGAAGTATGGTAGGTGTTCATATTGCTACAGACTGTCCTGTTTAAGACAGATTCTGTTTTTGATGAATTGTTTTGCTTGTTTTGATGAAACTATCGATTTTTATCGGTGGTATAAGCCATGGAAAAGTTATAATACAGCAGGGATAATGAAAAAACAAAATATGAATTGGTTTGCAACAGTACTTAAAATAGTGATTTGCTTTATTATACTAACGGATCTCACCAGTTTTCTGTTAAGTTTTGTGTGGATGAAGTGATCAAAGATTGAGGAGGTCTCGATATGAGGAGAAGGAGGAGAGGCAAGAGCTCAAGCTTGGGGATGCCCAAGGCACCCCAAGTAAATATTCAAGGAAACTCAAGCGTCTAAGCTCGGGGATGCCCCAGAAGGCATCCCATCTTTCTTCAACAAGTATCGGTATGTTTTCATCTTCGTTTCGTTCATGTGATATGTGTAAATCTTGGAGCGTCTTTTGTGTTTATTTTTCATTTTTTTTCTTTTATGCACCATGCTGGTATGAGATAGTCCATGGTTGATTTATAGAATGCTCATTGCACTTCACTTATATCTTTTGAGTGTGGCTTTATAGAATGCTTCATGTGCTTCACTTATATCATTTGAAGTTTGGATTGTCTGATTCTCTTCACATAGAAAACTGTTATTTGTAGAATGCTCTTTTTCTTCACTTATACTTATTAGAGCATGGTATTTTGTAGAAAGAATTAAATTCTCTTGCTTCACTTATATCTATTTAGAGAGTCAACAGGAATTGGTCGATTGCATGGTTAGTCATAAAATCCTACATAAAACTTATGGATCACTGATTATGATATGTTTGATTCCTTGCAATAGTTTTGCGATATAGAGATGGTAATATGTGGGAGGTACTAGTAAACGGTTGTGGTTAGTAAGAATATTGGTGTTAAGGTTTGTGATTCCCGAAGCATGCACGTATAGTCTCTTGTTATGCTATGAAGTTGGAGCATGATTTATTATTGATTGTCTTCCTTATTAGTGGCGGTCGGGGACAAGCGATGGTCTTTTCCTACCAATCTATCCCCCTAGGGGCATGCATAGTAGTACTTTGCTTCGAGGGCTAATAAACTTTTGCAATAAGTATATGAGTTCTTTATGACTAATGTGAGTCCATGGATTATACGCACGCTTATCTTTCCGCAATTTGCTAGCCTCTATGGTACCATGCATTGCCCTTTCTCACCTCGAGAGTTGGTGCAAATTTTGCCGGTGCATCCAAACCCCGTGATATGATACGCTCTATCACACATAAGCCTTATTATATCTTCCTCAAAACAGCCACCATACCTACCTATTATGGCCTTTCCATAGCCATTCCAAGATATATCGCCATGCAACTTCCACTGCTTCCGTTTTGATGACTTGAGCATTCATTGTCATATTGCTTTGCATGATCATATAGCTGACATAGTAGTTGTGGCTCAGCCACCGTGCATCATTTTTTATACATGTTATGCTAGATCATTGCACATCCTGGTACACTGCCAGAGGCATTCATATAGAGTCATACTTTGTTATTGGTATCGAGTTGTAATATTGAGTTGTAAGTAAATAGAAGTGTGATGATCATCAATTATTCACTTTTAGAGCATTGCCCCAGTGAGGAAAGGATGATGGAGACTATGATTCCCCCACAAGTCGGGATGAGACTCCGGACAATGAGAAAAAAATATAAAAAGGGAAAAAAGAAAAAAAAAAGAAAAAAAGAAAAAAAGAGAAAATAAAATGAGAAAAGGGGCATGCTAGTTCCACACTTGTGCTTCAAAGTAGCACCATGTTTTTCATATAGAGAGTCTCCTATGTTGTCACTTTCATATACTAGTGGGAATTTTTCATTATACGATTAGATGCACACCCACTTAGTTTTCATATTGAGCTTTCATACACTTATAGCTCTTAGTGCATTCGTTGCATGGCAATCCCTATTCCTCGCATTGATATCGATTGATGGGCATCTCCATAGCCCGTTGATTAGCCGCATCGATGTGAGACTTTCTTACTTTTTGTCTTCTCTATATTTACCCCTATCATTATAGTCTATTCCACCCGTAGTGCTATATCCATGGCTTGCGCTCATGTATTGCGTGAGGGTTTAAAAAGCTGAAGCGCGTTAAAAAATATGAACCAATTGCTCGGCTTGTCATCGGGGTTGTGCATGATAAATACTTTGTGTTAAGAAGACAGAGCATGGCAAGACTATATGATTTTGTAGGGATAGCTTTCTTTAGCGTTGATATTTTGAAAGACATGATTGTTTGTTGGGATGCCTGAGTATTGATGTCTTTATGTCAAATTATAGACTATTGCTTTGAATCACTCTTGTCTTAATATTCATGCCATGATTAGACATATGATCAAGTTTATGCTAGGTAGCATTCCACATCAAAAATTATCTTTTTTATCATTTACCTACTCGAGGACGAGCAGGAATTAAGCTTGGGGATGCTGATACGTCTCCATCGTATCTATAATTTTTTATTGTTTCATGCCAATATTATACAACTTTCACATATTTTTGGCAACTTTTTATATGATTTATTGGACTAACCTATTGATCCAGTGCCCAGTGCCAGTTCCTGTTTTTTGCATGTTTTTTGTATCGTAGAAAATCCATATCAAACGAAGTCCAAACGCGATAAAAATTTACGGAGAATTATTTTGGAATTTATGTGATTTTTGGGAGGTGGAATCAACGCAAATGGGGGCCCACAATGCCCACAACCCACCAGGGCATGCCCCAGGCCCCAGGCGCGCCCTGGGTGTCTTGTGCCCTCCTCGAACGTTGGTTGGAGCCCTTCTTCTGGCGCAAGAAAGATATTTTATGGAAAAAATTGTGTTAAAATCTCAGCGCAATCGGAGTTAAGGATCTCTGGGAATATAAGAAACGGTGAAGGGCCAGATCTGTGGAACGGGAAATAGAAGAGAACAGAGAGGGAGATCCAATCTCGGAGGGGCTCCTGCCCCTCCGCCGCCATGGAGGCCATGGACCAGAGGGGGAACTCTCCTCCCATCTAGGGGGGAGGCCAAGGAAGAAGAATAAGGAGGGGGGCTCTCTCCCCCTCTCTCCCGGTGGCGCTGGAGTGCCGCCGGGGCAAGGATCGTGATGGCGATCTACATCAACAATCTTGCTACCGTCAATACCAACTTTCTCCCCCTCTATGCAGCGGTGTAACACCTCTTCTCTCCGCTGTAATCTCTACTTAAACATGGTGCTCAACTCCATATATTATTTCCCAATGATCTATGGTTATCCTATGATGTTTGAGTAGATCCGTTTTGTCCTGTGGGTTAATCGTGATCTTGGTTGGTTTGATTGTATATTTTATTTATGGTGCTGTCCTACGGTGCCCTCCGTCTCGCGCAAACGTGAGGGGCCCGTGATGTAGGGTGTTGCAATATGTTCATGGTTTGCTTATTGTCAGTGTTGCGGGGGATGACAGCAGCCCAAACGCGGATAAGTGGGTTATGACATATGGGAGTAAAGAGGACTTGATACTTAATGCTATGGTTGGGTTTCACGACCTTAATGATCTTTAGTAGTTGCGGATGCTTGCTAGAGTTCCAATCATAAGTGCATATGATCCAAGTAGAGAAAGTATGTTAGCTCATGCCTCTCCCTCATATAAAATTACAAGAATGATTACCGGTACTTGTTATCGATTGCCTAGGGACAAATGACTTTCTTGTTGACAAAAGCTATCCACTTTTATTATCTTGCAATTTATTCGTAGTTTTATTCTCGCAAAGTACTCGTAGTTTTATTCTTGCAAAATAGTTTCATACTTGTTTTAGGTAAAGCAAACGTCAAGTGTGCGTAGAGTTGTATCGGTGGTCGATAGAACTTGAGGGAATATTTGTTCTGCCTTTAGCTCCTCGTTGGGTTCGACACTCTTATTTATCAAAGAAGGCTACAAACAATACCCTATACTTGTGGGTTATCAACCCCATCTTTTTATCCTTAATATCAACAATACATACGTGCCTCGCTACCCCTTCTGTCACTGGGTGAGGACACCATAAGATCGAACCCATCACAAAGCACCTCTTCCCATTGCAAGAAAAATCAATCTAGTTGGCCTAACTAAACCAAAGATTCGGAGAAGAAATACGAGGCTATAAATAATCATGCATATAAGAGATCAAAGAAGATTCAAATAATATTCATGAAATAATACTCATGAATATAGATCTGATAATAAACTCGCAATTCATCGGATCCCAACAAACACACCGCAAAAAGTCATTACATTAAATAGATCTCCAAGAACATCGAGGAGAACATTGTATTGAGAATCAGAAAGAGAGAAGAAGCCATCTAGCTACTGCCTACGGACCCGTAGGTCTATGGTGAACTACTCACGCATCATCGGATGAGCACCAATGAGGATGATGAACCCCTCCGTGATCGTGTTCCCCTTCGGCAAGGTGCCGGAATAGGTCTCTAGATTGGATCTCGTGGTTCTGGAACTTGCGGCGGCTGGAATTGTGTTTGGTCGACTCCCCTAGAGCTTCTGGAATATTTGGGTATTTATAGAGCTGAGAGGCGGTGGAGGAGACCCCCGTGGGCCCCACGACCCATCAGGGTGTGCCCTGGTGTCTCGTGGGCCCCATGGGCCTCCCCCTAGGTGCTTCCTTAGCTCCCAAGTTGTCTTCTGGTCCAAAAAAATCTCCAAAAAGTTTTGTTGAGTTTGGACTTCGTTTGGTACTGATATTCAGCGAAGTAAAAAAACAGCAACTGGCACTGGGCACTATGTCAATAGGTTAGTCCCAAAAAATGATATAAAGTTGCTATAAAATGATTGTAAAACATCCAAGAATGATAATATAACAACATGGAACAATCAAAAATTATAGATACATTGGAGACGTATCACTGCTTATGCTGCTCATAGTGATGACTATGAGGCAGTCCAGTGTCTCATGTTAACTTGCATGGATCCTGAACTACGGAAGTGTTTTGAACGATCTACCACTCAATTTATAATTGGGTCACTAGAAGTTCTATACAAGAAACAGGCAAGGACCAAACGGTTTGAATTTAGCAAGGCCCCGATTGAGTGCAAGATGAAAGAGGGTTCCTCAATGAGTGAGCATATAGTGAAGCTTGCTGGCTATGTTGATAGACTTGCTTCACTAGAATTTGGAATTATGCCAACACTCGATGCAGATATTGTGCTAGCTTCACTCCCCCTATCTTACGATGGTTTTATCATGAATTACAACATGAACGAGATGGAGAAAAGTGCAAATGAGTTGTTTGCTATGCTCAAACTATGGAAGCTGGGATGCAGAAGAACGAAGAAGTGTTGATGCTCAACAAGACTACCAGTTTCAAGAAGAAGGGCAAGTCCAAGAAGAAATCTACTGGTGCCGGTAAGACCGTCTCTCGGAAGAAGAACAAGGGTGGAGCCACTAAGGAGACTGAATGTTTCTACTGCAAACAGAAGGGTCACTGGAAGCATAACTGCAAGAAGTACTTGGCGGATAAGAAGAACGGTTCTTCCGGTAAAGGTATAAAAGTTATACAAAGTTAATGTTGTTTTACTTGTTTCTGTATGTCACAAGTATTTGATATTGATCGATTGCTCTCATTTGCAATCTGATGCAGGGGCTACAGAAAGCTCACAAGCTAAGAAGAAATAAAGACGTGATGCTAGTCAAGGATGGTGATGGGATCGCTACTTGAGATTGATGGAGTCTATCTTCAAGATTTATCTTAGGCTCGAATAATAGTTATTAAGTTCAGGAGTTGTGTAAGAAATTATGTTTTGGATTATGCAACGGATATTCTTATAAAGTTTTGAACAATAGTTGTTGAAGTGGTTATAAGAATATGTTTGGATTTACCTCAGATTTTGATGGTTTATTCGTGAATCTTGATTTAAAAAATCTATAACATTAATGCTAAACGTCTTGAGAAGACTGATGAGCTCCACTTAAATGTGGCACTGCTTGGTTATATCGGGAAATAATCTTCATGTAGATGAAGTATTGAATTATCTTGATTGAGAAATTAAATAAAAGAATACATAATGATGTATAAGGTCTGATGAATAACACAGGGCGCGGAAATAATTATGCTTCATTAAAGATTAGGTAAATATGATTTACTTAACATAAAATCTGAAATATTTGAATAGTTGGAATTTTAGAATATATTATTTGAAGAGTTCAAATATTTTATAATGAAGGTAAGGATCATTATGGCAAAATATAAAGTGATTCTTCAATATTGAAGAAAATTATCTGAGTCATAAGTTTAGCAAAACACTCGAATACTTATGGAATTATTTTATTACCGATCTGCTTTTATAAAATTTGGGGTATAATTGAAGCAACAAGATATACACTAAACAGAGCACCGCATACTAGTCTGGCTAATAGAAACCATATGAGTTATGGAGTTTATAAAGCAGATAAATGCTGAATTGTAGGATATCTTAAAAACAAGATTTGGATTCCTTCCATTGAAATGTTCAAAAGGCAAAGTGTTTGTCACGGATGAACACTTTTTCAAGAAAGGGTTTTCTTGTCAAAGAAATAAGTGGGAGGACATTACATCCTTGAAAGGATTATTGAATCTCTAACGATAATAAGCAGGATTAACAAACCGGAAGTTGTTCCGATAGATTGTCTGCAAAATAAACCGTAAGTTACTACAATTGATGTAGAAACTCTAAAGCTTGTAACAGGATTATGCAAATCAGGGTGTCGGCGTGGAAGCACGATCACCTATGGGGCATGGGTGCCCCTTTGTAGTTTGGGAAGGGGACGGTCACATTGCACAAAGAGCAGAAACCGCAGGGCAGCGCGACGATGCACAGGTCTCTTTTACCCAGGTTCGGGCCGCTTTGCAGCGTAAAACCCTACTCCTACTGTGGTGGATTGATCTAGATGAACACGAAGACGCAGCACGCTCAAGCCCGGCAAGGGTGCCTCGGGGAGAGCAGCTACGTACAAGTGTTGAGGGGCCAAGCATTCGAACCCTTTCCTAGGTTGCCTCGGGCCTCCTTTTATAGGTTAAGGGGCGACCACAGTGGCAAAATAGACATTTCAGGGTGATTAGATAGCTAACAGTGCTATCGTACCTAACTCTGGCAATTAGGACAAAGTGCATTAAATGCACTGCTAGGTGTCAAGCTCGTGTTGAGGCCCAGCAAGCCTGCCATGCCGCTTATCTGCCTCTTCTTATTAGCGTGACACGTCCTCTGGATGGGTGTCAATAAAGCTAACATCTTCATTACCACGCTGCCACGTGCTTGATGGGATCCATCTGGTTGCTTGATAGCTTGACACTGCACTGATTAATGACTTGGGTGCGATGAGGTGGAGTGGTGGCGTCTTGGTGAAAGCCTGCCGGCAAGGAGCCTGGCGGGTTCTGGTCTTGGGGCCCTGAAAATCTTGCCGGGGCGAACTGCTCTCGTTCCTCGGGTTCTGCCTCGACCCGGCCGGGCTCTCCTGCCTGTCAGGGGAGGCTTCCCTGAGGTGATCTCTTGCTGACTTGGTCTTCTTGAGCTTGAGGCGCCTGGCAAGGTTAATTTGTCAGGGAGGCCATGCAAGTCTGTGCACTAGTCAAGGGGAAACAAATACCCCTATTTGTGTACACCGACAGTAGCCCCTGGGCCTAAGCCATACACGCCACGGGCGTCATTGGGTTAGGTCCAAAAGTCCACAGACACGCGGCAAAAATCCACTGTCCACGCATTAATAATTTTACCGTCCTGTCAATCACACGTCCATCCCACGCAGTTACTGCGGGTCGTGGGTTTGTGACGGTTTTACTGGTTAGTGCACCTGTAAAAGGCGGTTTTACAGGGGGAATAGTGGAGAGACGGCCCCCTCGCGTGGTCCAAATAAAACAGAGGAGACGCGAAGGAGCGCTCCTCATTCACATCCTCCGACCCTCTTGCTTCATCTTCTTCCTTACGACAGAAACCGCTTCCGCCGCCACCATCCATCTCCATACCATGCCAGATATCTCCCTCCCCTCTGTTCAAGGAAATGGGGTGCAAGAAGAGTGTTGTGAAGGGGAAGTAGACGGCTAAGCCAGAAGATCTAAAAGCAGAGGAAAAGAAGAAAGAGGCGGAGGAGTTGATTCAGCGGCGGCAGGAGAACGTGGTTTTCTCGCCGTCGTACTTGGATGGCAATACCCTTATCCAAAGGTATGCCTATATGTGGGGGAGGAAGACCAAAGGCCATGGGGAGCCAGTTGTTCTTCCTCAAGGGTCCAAGATTCCGTCAGATTCCTACCCCTTCTTCTGTGCTTGTTTTTACTGCAAGCTTTCTCCACCTTTCTCTGATTTCTTCAGTGCCATGATGTATGCCTTTGGGTTTCATTTGCTAGATTTCTCACCCAATGCGATGACATGCATGGCGGTGTTTGCCCACTTTTGCGAGAACTTTGTGGGAGTTGCCCCCAATGTGGATTTGTTCTGCCATTTCTACATCCCCCATATTGTGGACAAATCCCACATGTGGCTTTACCCTGGTGTGGCCAACAACCTGACGGTCATGAGCCACGCCTGGTTGTGTGAGCAACTCTTCCACAAGGACGGCACCTTCCACTTGCCGGCAAGGATTATCCCGCTGCACATCAACTCTGCCAGAGACCAAATCCTCAAGTGGATGCCAGACTGCAATGCCAATGGAGTCCAGGCAGACTGGCCGCTGTCTGGCTTGGAGGATGAGACGAACTGGACCTCTAGCTTGGAGGAGAAGGCCACCAGGAAGGAGACAGACTTCATCAAGGGTACTACCAAAGAAAAGCAGGAATACATACTCAGCAGGCTTGCAGAAGCCCGAAGGATCAAGGATGCCGGGGGAGTCGATGATGATGATGATGTGAACTCCTCAGATGAGGAGCAAGTTGATGATAAGATTGTCGAGCTTCAGGGGCTAGGGGCCGCGGCTGTCGGGACAGAGACTGCCGGGGCAGAGTCTGCCGGGTCAGAGGAGGCCGGAGCGCCCGAAGAGGAGGAAGGACTTGAAGCGGGTCCTTAGGCCCCAAAGCGGAAGTGTCGGCTCCGCAAGAGAGGCAGCCCAGAGCCGGTGGTTGCATCTTCGTCACGGGCTGGGCCCAAGGTGAAGAAGACAACCGCCAGGAGCACCAAAGAGGACACAGCTCGCCGCCATTCAGCTCGTCTCACCCGAGCCCCAACTCCGCCTCCCCGACAACGGGTTGTGAAGGGTGTTGACCCTACGCCGCCATCGAGCCCGGTTCCGGCAGCAAGCAAGACCCCATCACCACTCAAGAGGCCCAAGGAATCACCCCTGCCCCTGATGTACAAGATGAACGCCATGCTCGATGACTCAGAGTGAGGAGGAACTCTGTTGCTTCTTAATTTCCAACTGCCCTTCTGTTATTATTTGATTCTCAACTGATCTTGCGCTGCTGGTCTTGACAGGGACGAAGAGACCCTTTCTCAACGGGCCAAACGGGCCAGACCTGCGGTGGAGCTTGGTTCGGCATCAGGTGTTGAGCCGGCAAGGGACGTCATGGATGATGTCGTATCCAGCCTGCGGGCCAGTCCTCTGCATGAAGGCATGGGACAGACCTCGTTCGCCGGCGGGCATGTTGAGGCTTCTCTCTTATCGCCCGCCAAGGAGGCCAGCGGGGGCCACCAAGGAGAAACCCGGCAGGACATGGCGGCCGCTCCAGGTCCCCCCACAAGCGATATCCAAGGAGGAGATTCACCGGCAAGGGCTCCCACCACGGGGTCCGCCCGTGCTGAGGCCACCCCTATGGAGGGAGCAGATGCCAGCCGCCCACCAGCAACAACCGCTGCTGAGGAAGGAGAAGTTTCTTATCAACAGCCGCCCGCAGGTAAATCATCTACGCTTGAACCTCGATCCACAATATTCTTGCTTTCCTTGATTCTTGAATCGTGTTTTTGAATCTTACATCTTCATTTCCGCCATCCTCTTTTTTTCAGCCCCCATTATTGGAGAGAGGGAACTTTTGGAGGAGGTGGCTGACATAGGGAAGGATGCTGTCGTGGAGGCCCTCAAGATTGCCATCGAAGAGGGGCACACTAAAGCCTCTAGGGATATCCGTGAAGCCCCAGAAGGAACAAAGGGAATCCCCGGCAGCACGTCTGGCCCCATCATGGAAGTTGAGGAGAAAGTACCCCTCCAGTGTGATGCTTCAAATGTTAGGGTAACTCTCCCGGCAAGCAGTTTAGCAATGGTCATAGCTCAGCCCGATCCGGCAGCCCCCGGCTCATGGATCCTTGCCGGAGCAAACTTTGATGAAGAGATCAGCCGCATATTGGCTCCCCTGACCCAGAGAACCAAAGAAGAAAATGATCCTGTTGACCACTCCAAGGACTTGGATTTTCTGGAGACGATGGCTGTCGGGCCCAAAGAAGCGCAAGACAGGTATGGCCGGAGGTGGCAAGCAGTCCAAGAAGAGCACAGGGCACAGGACGTGGCCACCCAGCAACTAAAGGACAAAGCGGAAGAACTGCGCACTTGGTACAACGCCCGATCCCGTGAACTCAAGGACCAAGAGGAGAGGATGGCTGCCACCGCGGAAAGGGCAAGGGCTCGCCACGATAGGCTATCGGAGCGTGAGGCGGAGCTCAATGCCAAGGCCAAAGATCTTGCCGCTCGTGAGCAGGCTCTGGCTGACACCCTCCATAGCAAAGATAATGAGTTAGAAAGTCTGGTTCAGCAGCGGGTCAAGGATTTGGAGGACGGCCCCAAGAAAGCCATTGACACGCAGACTCAAGACGCGGCAGCTAAACTCAAAGAAGTTTCTGATAACCTTGCCACAGCTTCCCAAGCCAAGACCATATTTGAAAACCAAGTGGGAAAGCTGGGGGAAGAGCTTGCAGGGAGCAAGAAGGAAGTCGAGGCTCTCTAGGAAGAAGCACGAAAGGCAGCCACCACGCTTGAGGGGCTGCAATCATAGCTTGCTACCAAGGACCGGGACCTGGCTACTGCTTCCAGTACCATCGAGGATTTGAACACCAAGCTATCCACCCTGGAGAAGGACCTTGAGCAGGCCAAGGACCGGGAAAGGGCCTTGACGGAAGAAGCTAATACTGCAGGGGCTCTCCGAAGAGATGCATTAAGGACCAGGTTGCTCAGTATGACCTGCGGTCAAAGAACATGGTCAACATAGCCGAGCGCATCTCTTCCCAGATAGCCAATATGAACATGAAAAGCTGGACTTTCTCCGTCAATGAGCATGAGGTCCCGAGCGTTAAGCTGACACACTTCTTCGAGGGCCTCATCGACGGGCTGAAGACATATGAAGATGATAGATCTGCCAGCTTTGCTAGTGAGTCTCGGAAGTTTGCTCGGGATGCCATCTTCACCATCCTCGTCAACTTTGCACAGCGTCATCCTGACGTCGATCTCTCTGACGCCTTCAAGAAGCTGCCTGCTGGGACGGACACCTCTGTTGTTACTCAAGTTGTCGGGCCTTTGGCTGACAAGGTGCTCCGAGTGCCCCGGGTCCAAGGAGGTCGCCGGGACTAACTTTTCTTGCTCCTTTTGTGGTATCGCTGCCAAACAAAAAGTCATATTTCGGCCTTATGTCAGGTCCTCTTAAGTAGTTGTATGAACTGGTGTTATCCCTTAAGTTTATATTGCCCATCGTTCTTGCATGATCATGAATCCTGCCCATGCTGGGAGCTTGCCGGGGTAGACACTATCTGTGCCGCTGTGGGGGCGGACCCCTAGCGTTTGCAAGCATAGGTGCCACCGGCAAGTTTCCCTTCGATGTTCTCGATGTGGCTTCCTGGACTGTTGAGCGGGCTCAAAACAGATGAGGACACAAGCGATCACGGAAGAGTCCCTTCGCATTTTGGATATCTCATGCAAGTGCTAGGGTATAAACCAAAGGAGTTGCAAGAAATATATAAAAAGAGTCTAGAAACCAAAAACAAGGTTTCGCAACTTATCTTTTCATAATCTTATGGTTGCTGCCATTGCGGAGGCACGAATCCCACCTCTTCCTAGAAGTCTCGCATGAGGATGTTGGTACTCAATCTTCATGCAATATGATTGCAATGTACCGCGACGTGTGGTGAGACTTGCCGGGTCAAGAAGGGTACACCTTGCCGCGACTCTCCTCTGCAACAATGCTGCTCCGCAGATCTGGGCGGGGACCCGATAGATTTGCCGCAGCCCGCGGCTTAGCTGGATGTTCACCCTCGCAAGGCGAACGCCCGTGCCAACTGGTGTGGCGTATCAACAATCTGGTCATCCGCCCCTGCGTTGTCGTTATGGCGCTTCGTGCTGGGAGGAAACCGCAGCGGGAGGGCCAATCGCATTATGGCGATTGGCCCCACCCATGGCGGCTTATTCCGTTTGTCGTGGCCGCGGCACCTGCAATGCCCGCAGCCGCAGACGAAGGGACCTTTAGGGCTGGGAGCGGCGCCGCCTTCCCTTTCCCCTTCATGAGATCGATAGATGATGCAGAAAGGCGATGAAGATCGACGCACTGGTTGTTGCTTCAGGTTCGCACAAGTGACGCCCCTACCTGGCGCACCAAGGATGTCGGCGTGGAAGCACGATCACCTATGGGGCATGGGTGCCCCTTTGTGGTTCGGCAAGGGGACGGTCACATTGCACAAAGAGCAGAAATCCTAGGGCAGCGCGACGATGCACATGTCTCTTTTACCCAGGTTCGGGCCGCTTTGCAGCGTAAAACCCTACTCGGGGAGAGTAGCTACGTACAAGTGTTGAGGGGTCAAGCGTTCGTACCCTTTGCTTGGTTGCCTTGGGCCTCCTTTTATAGGTTAAGGGGCGACCACAGTGGCAAAACAGACATTTCAGGGTGATTAGATAGCTAACACTGCTATTGTACCTAACTCTGGCAATTAGGACAAAGTACATTAAATGCACTGCTAGGTGCCAAGCTGGTGTTGAGGCCCGGCAACCCTGCCGCGCCGCTTATATGCCTCTTCTTATTAGCATGCCACGTCCTCTGGATGGGTGTCAATAAAGCTAACATCTTCATTACCACGCTGCCACGTCGCTTGATGGGATCCATCTGGTTGCTTGATAACTCGACACCGCACTGATTAATGACTTGGATGCGGTGAGGTGGAGCGGTGGCGTCTTGGTGAAAGCCTGCCGGCAAGGAGCCTGGCGGGTTCTGGTCTTGGCGGCCCCGGAAATCTTGCCGGGGCGAACTGGTCTCATTCCTCAGGTTCTGCCTCGACCTGACCGGGCTCTCCTGCCCGGAAGGGGAGGCTTCCCTGAGGTGATCTCTTGCTGACTTGGTCTTCTTGAGCTTGACGCGCCCGGTAAGGTTAATTTGCCGGGGAGGCCATGCAAGTCTGTGCACCAGTCGAGGGGAAACAAATACCCCTATTTGTGTACGCCGACACAGTGATATCGTTGAATTTTCTAAAATTTCACTATGAGATATTCATCTTGGAAGAAGATGAACTAGCACACTACAGGGAAGCGATGGCGGCGCCCAGCTCAAAGGAATGGCTCATAGCCATGCACACCGAAATGAAAATCCATATACAATTAAGTTTAGAACTTAGTTGTTAATTTTCATACATAATAAACAAGTTTTGAACTTTGATTGATACTTCAAAGAGTATGAAGTAAATAGAATGGATATCAAAACAAGTTTCCTAAATAGGAAAGGATGTATGAATGATACAACCAAAAAAGTTTTAAAATCCTCAGGACACCAGATAGATGTGCAAACTTCAAAAGAGTTTTTTCTTAAGATTATAACAAGTGAGCTGGCATTGAGATTTTGATCTTGTCAAAATGGTAAAAGTACTTTGTGTGTATATATATATATAACTTAGTGGGAGCTATATAGTATATCTGATCTCATATGTATTTGACATATTATGGAATGGAAATAATATAAAGCTTTTGAGCACAAACAAAATGGTTTTGAAACATGTTTTCCGTCAAATTGTAAGGCAAAATATTGGGCATAAAAGAATCTATAAAGAAAGATCAAAATGTCTGATTGAGCTAAAATAAGTTTATATATTTTGAAAAAGGTTTAAAAGGTTTAAACAGAGAAAATGTTTTCTCTTAATGTCATATAACTTGATGCTTATGAGAATCAATTGATAAGCATGGGTAGATGAATGAATTCATCTTGATAAGTTATGATATATAAAAGGGCCAAAGATTTTTACTAAGTGTTAGTAACAGATATCAAGGATCTCAAAAGAATAAATGTATTATTTTGTGAATATCAAGTTAAAGTTCATTATTGAGAATATATGAATATCAACTTCATAACTGACATAATTGGGCTATGATAATTACTTAGAATTATTTTATGAACAATATTGTTGATTAAATAACGATAGAAATATGTGTTTTTGAAAACATTAGATGTTTCAATATTGTGTGAATCAAGAAATGTCTTGATATAATTAGATGTTACAAAAGTTGTAAGAAACCCATAAACATTATATTGTGAATATGGCTAATCCAGAAGAGTCTTGATATAAATGGGTGGGTCCAAAGTATGATGCGAATATAATCAAGAAGAGTCTTGATATAGTTGGTGTGATTCTAAGTGCAATGAGTCCAATAATATATTATTTTGAATAAAATGTTATAGCTCAAAGCAAGATGGATCGAGATCCCTAAAATCATACAAGACTAACACAAATATTACAGTGTTTTGAATATGTCAAAACTAATGACAAAGGCTCTACCACAAGCAAAGCATGAGCAACGCCAGATAAGCCATAGGTGTTTGAAGACTATCCAGTTAGATTATTGACTCTAGTGCAAGTGGGAGACTATTGGAAATATGCCCTAGAGGCAATAATATTGTATTATTATATTTACGTCATTCATAATTAAGAGTTTATATTTCATGCTATAACTGCTATGATCCTGGAATATGCGATTTAGTGGAAAACTCATATGCACGTGTGAAATGATAAATGGTTATCAATAGGTTCCCGGTCTCGCCTCTATGACTGGCTCAAGTGTTGGTGGTGATCATGTTTTCCACTTCTTAGGATATCGTTAAGTGTAACGATAGTCCTAAAACAACATTGAGGGTATGACGTTCGAAGAACGGTCGTATTGAATCGACCCAATACTTGTCTGTTATACTTTGTGTTTATATCGTCTGAAATCATCTGTTATAACATGAAGTGTTAGCATGTGTTTTAGTTCCTTAGACCATGAGAGTGTCTCGGTCACTTCCTACCAAACGGTGGACTTTGGGGTTGCTCAAACGTCATCTGTAACAAGGTGATCATAACGGTAACTTTTAGGCTCACCGAAAAGTTTGACAAGTGACCGGATAGCTCGAGAGTGGGATTTGCTCCTCCGATGATGGAAAGATATTCTTAGGGTCCTCTCGATGTGATGGCATCCATCATTGTCTGGACAGACACAGGTGACTACGTCACGGGGATGCCGGAATATGTTAACGAGAAAGAAGAACAAAACTGGTAACAGGAGCAACTGTATAGTGAGCATGGTGATGACTCAGGAGGATACCGATGCACACTGGGTTTTGTAAAGTAAAGCGAAGCAAAGGGAACATCACATGATAACCAAAGGCTCACTCAAATATCATTCATGTAATCATAGGGACCGATATGGATGTCCACGGTTCCGGTATCGATCATTGAACGAGGGGTTTCATTCATGTCCATGATTTACCAAACCTACGGGGTCACAAGCTTAAGGTAATCATGATTTGCTGAGTGTTAGTGGTACGGAAGTAATGAGAATATATTTGTGGAATTGTTTCATTAATATCCGGAATAGTTCCGAGAGGTTCCGAAAGCGTTTCAGGGTCACCGGAAGGGTTTCTGTGAATATCGGGTAATACTGGGTATTAGCAATTAATTATATATATATAAAGCTCTGAAAATTTTTAGAACGAATATATATTTACTTTAATATCAATGGGCCTAATAAGGCCAAAAGGTGGAGAAGGAATTCGGCCACAAGGGCCCAATAGGGAGGCGCCCCCCCCCCCCCCCTTCCCACTATGGGAGGTCGAATCCTACTAGCGATGGGAGTCCAACTCCCCCCCCCCCTAAGCCGGCGCACCAAGGGGGAATCCTTCCTCCTTGGTGGTTGCCCCTCTTCTCCCTTAAACCTATATATACTAAAGGATTTCCACACTATGATGACACAAGTTTTGGAGCCTCCTCTAGTTGATCTAGTTCTAGTTCTAGTTGGTCCTAGTTGACTAATTAGAGCTAGCCACCTCTAATCCTCATAATTAGAAGCCCCGTGTGGTTCTAATCTCCTCCCTCTAATTCTCTGGCGATGATTAGCTCTGGACAACGAAGCGCTACCGGATCGTGAAGACCGTACGCTTGCAACCAAGTAGAGAGGTCGTGCTTTCGGTCTTCCGTTCGAGGGCGGTTTGCGGGATCGTCATCGACGTTCAAGGGACTCCAAGTATGATCTACACCGACTCGTCTACTTCCGCTGCACTCCAGAGTCGGCAACGATCGTTGATCCAAACCTGATATGCATCTTCATATTGTTCCTGGGTGTTCGGGACACACGAGATTTCTTGTATTTGATTGCAGGGTTGTTTGAGATAGAACACCTTCATCCTACACCTCTCGTGGATTGATAAACCTTAGGTCATCCACTTGAGAGAAATTTTCTACTGTCCTACAAAAGTCTGCGCTTGGAGGCCCAACAAAGTCTACAAGAAGAAAGTTGCATAGTAGACATAAAGCTATTTCTGGCACCGTTGCCGGGGAGGTGAGTGCTTGAAGGTATCTCTTTAGATCTTGCAATTGAACCTTTTAGTTTCTTATTTTATCACTAGTTTGGTTTATAAAAAAATAGAAGTGAAGTTGTGTCAGATTCTCTATCTTTATAAAGTTGTTCTTGAAAAGTATGAATCTGAAAATTGCTATGAAGTGTTAAAAGAAGAATTTAACAAAATGTTTGGTATGAGTTCCTTGAATGATAAGCATGATTGCAATGTCATTAGTATGTATTCTATGAATATCATTTGTGCTAGTGATATGCAAAGCTATAAGCTCAGGGATGCTATATTTGATGAAGATGATCTTTTTCAGTCCCCCTACTTTTGATGAGAAAATTTACTATGATGAAAACATGCCTCCTATTTTTAATGATTACAATGATTATGAAAGTGAGTTTGGAAGAGTGTCCACTTTAGGTATCAATGATCCCACTATTTTGAAGGGTGTTAAATCTTATTGGAATAATGTTAAAAGTGGATTTGGAGAGGTCATGACTTTATTTAGTGTTGAATCAACTATTTTGGAAGATGTTTCAGTTGATTATGACAACAAATGTGCTATCTATGATGATTATTGTGCTGACATGTATGCTATAAAGAGTAATTATAGCCATGAAACTTTTCATCACTGTTTTAGTGCTCAGTTGTGTTACGTCAATCAAGTATCACATGATATTTATTCTGTTGAATTTGCTCCCACTACAATTATGAATGAGAAGAAATTTTCTTATGTGGAGAGTAATAAATTTTGTATGCATATGGGTCATGAAAAGAATGCTTTGTGTGACAGTTATATTGTTGAATTTTTTCATGATGCTACTAAAAATTATTATGAGAGAGGAATACATGGTTCTAGATATCTTAACATTATCAAGTTTCCTCTCTATGTGTTTAAAATTTTGAAGTTACACTTTTTTCCCTTTTTATGCTAGTTGATTCTTGCTCCAATAAATTATTTGCTTAAAGATTCATATGCATAGGAAGTGGGTTAGCCCCCGGCTCAATCGTGCACTAATCATACACGCAAATGCACACGATCAAGCATAAGGACTCACGGGAAGATATCACAACACAACTCTAAAACATAAATAAAGTCATACAGGCTTTATATTACAAGCCAGGGGCCTCGAGGGCTCGAATACATAAGCTTGCGTACAAGCGTTAGCGGAAGCATCAGATATCTAAGTATAGATATGAAACAGAAACAGAAAGGCATTTAGAAAGGCGGGGCAAAATAAAACACTACGATCGAAAGGCGTAGGCCTCCTGCCTGGGACCCTCCGATCCTACTCCTGGTCGTCAGTCAACTCATAGTAGTATCCATCCTCTTGGTAGTAGTAGTAGTCGATCGAAAGGGCATCTGTCTCAGGGGCTCCGTCATCTTGGTCACGTCAAACTGATATGGGGAGAAAAGGAAAACAAAGCAACCGTGAGTACTCAGAAGTACTCAGCAAGCAAGGATCTACACTACATATGCAACATTTTCAAAGAGAGGCTGTATATGTGGACTGGGCTGCAGAAATGCCAGAATAGAGAGGAAAGCCTAGTCCTATCGAAGACTAGCATCTTCAGCGGTCTTGCAGCAATAGAAGAGAGTAGAACAGTACAATATAATGTAGCAGTATCATTAAGTCTCAACCTCACCCAGAGATCCTTTCTCGACTCCCTGCGAGAAAGCAATCCCAGAGCCATACAGTCATCAACCTCGTCCTGAGATCCCTTCTCGACTCCCTGCGAGAAGCAATCCCAGAGCCATAGTATCCAAGTATCCAGTTCTAAAATTGTATCAATCAGGATACAACTCCGAGTGTCCTTTACCGTAGGACCGGCTATCGATAGAAGTTTTCTTCCCTGCAGGGGTGCACCAACTTACCCACCACGCTCGCTTAACTCCGGCCGGACACACTTTTCCGGGTCATGCCCGACCTCGGCCAAACGACACACCGCAGCCCTACCTTGAGCTCAGCAGAGAGGTCCCCGCCAGTCTACATCCTAAGCGCAAGGGGGTCTTGGGCCATCGCCCCTCGCCCTCTGGGTCATTGCGCACATGGCTCAGATCCAAGCACCACCTCTGTCGTGAATGGCGCCAATCACTCCATGCCGCACTACTGAACTGGACGTCTGTCAGAGCTTTCGGCTGATGCATACGATGCAGAACGCCCATACTATGCCCACGTGGTGGTTAGTGCTATCGGGCCAGAGGCCCACTCAGATCAAATATCCAAACCGTTAGTACCTTGGGCTTGCGGTAACGAGCAGAGACTCACGAAAGATGTGACCCCGTCGCCCCGTCTCGAGGACTTGCGGCAAGGGCCAAGAATGCCCGGCCACGCCTCGTATTCTCACTCGAGCACCACACAGGCACCCGTCTTCACAACACTCGTCACTTAGGCGCACGCGGGTACCCCTCAGGGTCGACCCGCCTTTCCAAGAAACAACAGTATAGTCCAAGTATCCGTGTGTCCATAACATCAGGGGAATCCGAGGTATCACCCTCGTTGAATTCCCACTCGATGTATCCGTCAAGGTGAACTCGGAGGAATCACCCTCGCTGGGTTCACACTTGAGGTGTTGTACGACGGCGTCGTTATCGGAAGCAGTGAAGGAGGAATCACCCTCGATGACCACGACCGAATAGCTACTCTACAGAGTTAACATCAGAAGTGCTACACGAGGTATCACCCTCGGCACTCGGTGGTAACGCTGCAGTGTCGTTACAACTAAGGGGGTGAGGTGCGGTGCCGGGGCCTGGTCTTCAATCTCGTTGATCGGGTCTTTGGATTATCCAGCGGGGCAGTCAGGATAAGTGGAGTCACTGATAGGTCTCTACCCAGCCTATACTAAGCAGTTTAGGATATGCAGGTAATTATCAACAGCAGGTTACAATAAACAGGCTATGCATCAGAATAGGTAAAGCAGTAGCAGCAGTAATTCTAATGCAAGCATGAGAAATTAGAATGGGCGATATCGGGATGATCAAAGGGGGGGCTTGCCTGGTTGCTCGGCGGCAAGGGCAAGGTTGTCAATGGTGTCTTCGGGCTCCGGAGCTGCGTCGGTCTCGGGGACAACGTCGGGGTCTAACGAGAGAGAAGAGGGGGAGGAAACAGTATAAATACACAGCGATGAAGTGCAGCACAAAGCATAACATGGCAATACGCGGTGATAGAGGTGATCTGACGCAGTGCCGGGTGATACTGGCGAAGGGGGAATTTATCCGGGAATACTTTCCCGGTTTCGGACATTTGTCAGACAGATGACTGGAGGGGAACGGTTGCATGTTCGGATAGCTAGGGACGTGTGGCGGGCGAACCGACCGCGCATTCGGATTCGTCTCGAAATTCCGAGCAACTTTCATGTACAAAGTTTTTCGATCTGAGCTACGGATTATTTTATATGAATTTTTAAAGATTTAAAACATTTCTGAAATTATTATTAATTAAATTAATTCGAAATTAATTTACTGCATCAGCATGACGTCAGCATGACATCAGCAGTCAATAGTTCCGTTGACTGGGTCAACCTAGCTCGTGGGTCCCGGTTGTCATTGACTGATAACTAATTAACAGTTTAATTAATTAAAAAGTTAATTAGGTTAATTAACAGGATTAACTAAGTTAATTAATTAATTAATTAATTTTATTATTATTATTTCTTTTTTTTAACAGGGCGCTGGGCCCACATGTCATGAGCCCAGCGGGCTACCGGGCGGCGGATGCGGGCGATGCCCAAACGGGCGCTGGCGTTCGGGGGCGCACCCGAACGGGCGCATGCCCAGGCTAGCAGGGGAGGCGCCGGCCAGGCATGCGCACGGGCGCACTGAGCAGCGCCGGGCGGCGAGCGTCGGCGGGCGGACGAGCACGAGGTGCGGCGGCAAAGGCGGGCTCGCGCACTGCGCAGGCGACGGTGGGGGGGGCTGCTCCAAGCGACGAAGGACGTGGCTGGGGGGCGCGGGGCTGCGTGCGTGGCCACGGCGTGCACGGCACGGGGGGCGCACGGTGCGGGTTGCGGGGCGCACGGGAGAGCAGCGCAGCGGCTCGCTGGGGAGCAGGGGGCGCGGCCACGCGAGCTCGGACGCGGGCGGGGGGTGGGAACGATGGCCTACGGCGGTGTACTCGACGTGAAGGAAGGGCGGACGGAGCGAGGAGCTCACCACCGAGCCAGGGAGAGGCCGGAGAGGGTCGGGGAGGCGCCGGTGCTGCGGTGGCAATGGTGAGGTAGGGGCGGTCGGAGGCGGGGATGACGACGGGCGTCGACGGGGACGAGGCGGAGAGGCTCCGGCGAGGTGGTGGTGGCAACAGGCGACGGGGCGCGGCGTCAGGCGAGCGGCGATTCGGCGGCC
This sequence comes from Thinopyrum elongatum, assembly GCA_011799875.1. Classification (NCBI taxonomy): domain Eukaryota; kingdom Viridiplantae; phylum Streptophyta; class Magnoliopsida; order Poales; family Poaceae; genus Thinopyrum; species Thinopyrum elongatum. The sequence continues at coordinate 336,891,738 of CM022297.1, forward strand.
GGGGCGGCGTCAGGCGTCGATGCCCCTGATCCCGATCTGGATCAGGGGAGTGAGCGAGCGAGGTGGGGGGATGGGGTTGGGCGAGGGTTTAGGTGGCTCAGGGGGGTTATAGGCCAGGGGTGGGCCGGCCTGGTGGGGTGGGTCGAAGCCCAGTGGGGGGGGAAGAATGGGGATTCTTTTCCTTTTCTTTTTCTATCTTCTTTTCTTTTCTACTTTGTAAATGTTAGGGCTCTAAATGAATTTTGTAAAAAGTGTGACCTAGTCCATAATTAGCAGTGCACTATATCCTAACAACAAAAACTAGTTTGGGCAAAACATAATTTCATATTCGGTTTAGAATAATTAAAAGGTTATTAAATATTGTTTTCAGCCACTGTTTGGGTATGTTTGAGTCACTTACCCAATTTCAATAATGTTGATTTCAATTTTAGAATTGTCTCTGATTTACTTGCTATTTAATGAACAATTTAGTTTCTGATTTGAGCAACTTTTATTTTCCACTTTCAGTTTGAATTTCCATTTGAATTTGAATTGGAAAAGAGATATGATACTAATGATGATTAAGCACTGTTGATCATGATGACATGGCATAATCAAAAGGGTGATTACTGCAGTTAACCACTGGGGGTGTTACAAGTCTCCTCCGCTAACAAGAATTCTCGTCCCGAGAATTAAGAGGTAGAAGGAAAAAGTTCGGGGTATTCCGCACGAAGATTATCCTCGCGTTCCCAAGTGGCTTCATCTTCAGTATGATTTGACCACTGCACTTTGAGGAACTTGGTAACCTTCTGACGGGTCCGACGTTCAGCTTCATCGAGAATGCGGATCGGATGCTCCTTATAAGAAAGATCATCTTGCAATTCGAGCATCTCGTGATCCACAGCTCGGTGCGGAGATTCCTTGAAGCATTTACGAAGTTGCGACACATGGAATACGTCGTGGATATGAGAGAATTGCGGCGGCAACTCCAATTTATACGCCACCTGACCATGTCTTGCAACAATGCGGAAAGGACCAATGTAGCATGGAGCTAATTTGCCCTTGATTCCAAAACGGTGAGTGCCCTTCATAGGAGTGACTCGCAGATAAGCCTGATCACCAGGTTGATAAGTTAAACCCCATCGTTTGCGATCATAGTTGCTCTTCTAGCGGTCCTGAGCCGCCTTGAGATTTTCTCGAACGATACGGACTTGTTCTTCGGCGTGTTGAATAATATCCGGACCCACGAGCGATCGTTCCCCAGTTTCTGACCAATTCAGAGGGGTTCGACACTTACGTCCATATAGAACTTCGAAGGGAGCCATTTTCAAGCTGGCTTGATAGCTGTTGTTATAGGAGAACTCGGCATACGGGAGAGATTCTTCCCACTTCTTGCCGAAAGAAATAACACAAGCTCGTAGCATATCTTCAAGCACTTGATTGACTCGCTCAACTTGACCTTGGGATTGGGGATGATAAGCTGAACTCCAGGTAATATGAGTTCCCATAGCTTCTTGGAAACTTTCCCAAAACTTTGAAGTGAAAAGACCGCCACGGTCCGAACTGATCTCCTTCGGAATGCCGTGGAGTGAAACAATTCTGGAGATATATAATTCTGCTAACTGACTAGCAGTGATCGTCTCCTTGACAGGCAGAAAGTGTGCAACTTTAGAGAGTTGGTTGACGACTACAAGAATAGCATCATGACCCTTCTGTGACCCGGGAAGTCCTGTAATGAAACCCATCTGAACCTTACCCCATTTCCATAGAGGAATAGGAAGGGGTTGCAGAATTCCAGCAGGCTTCTGATGTTCTGCTTTAACGCGACGACACACATCACATTCAGCAACATAGCAAGCAATGTCCTGCTTCATTCTAGACCACCAGTACCTTTGACGGAGATCACGATACATCTTGGTGCTACCCAGATGAATAGACAGCAGGGTATCATGGGCCTCCTTCATGACTTTGTCAGTCATAAGCTCGAAGCGAGGTACGACAATGCGGTTTCTGAAATACAAAGTTCCATCTTCAGACAGCGAGAAATCCCTGTACTTTTTAAGGTGAAGATCTTTCTTCATGAGATCAATTTCAGCATCTTTAGCTTGCGCATCCTTAACAGCTTTCTCAAGATCGGGTTGTATCACAAGGTTATTAAGAGAACCCTGTGGAACAATCCGCAGATTCAGCTTGCATAGTTCTTGATAAAGACGAGGTTGAGCTCGCCTAACCATGAGGTTGTCGCAATAGGACTTGCGGCTTAAGGCATCAGCCATCACGTTAGCCTTGCTAGGGGTATAGGAAATACCCAAATCATAGTCCGCAATGGCCTCCATCCATCTTTGCTGACGGAGGTTTAGAGAAGGTTGAGTGAACAAGTACTTCAGACTTTTATGATCCGTGTATATCTCGCAACGATTACCGAGAAGGTAATGTTGCCACAACTGCAGTGCATAGATGACAGCAGCTAGTTCTAAATCATGTACCGGATAATTCTCTTCATGTGGGCGCAACTGACGAGAACCATAAGCAATCACTTTACGCTCTTGCATTAGGAAACAGCCTAATCCTTCACGGGATGCGTCACAATAGATCACAAAGTCTTTGCGGGTATCTGGAGGAGATAGTACTGGGGCAGATGTCAGCTTGTCTTTGAGTGTCTGGAAACTTTCCTGACATTTTTCTGTCCATTCAAATTTAACGCCCTTGTGAAGCAGATTAGTCAAAGGCTTAGCAATCTTAGAAAAGTTCTCGACAAATCGACGGCAATAGCTTGCAAGGCCAAGAAAACTTCTCACTTGCTTGACGTTCTTCGGAGGTGTCCAGTCAAGAATAGCCTGAACTCGTTCTGGGTTAACAGCAATTCCATCCTTGGAAATCACATGACCAAGGTAAGTTACTTCAGAAAGCCAGAATTCACATTTGGAGTATTTGGCATACAACTGGTGTTCTCGGAGCCTTTCCAGTACAAGACGGAGGTGATCGGCATGTTCTTCCTTATTCTTTGAATAGACCAGAATATCATCTAGATAAACCACGACGAACTTGTCGAGGTAATCCATGAAGATGTAATTCATCAGACGGGAGAATGTGGCTAGAGCATTTGTTAAGCCAAATGACATTACATTGTACTCGTAGGAGCCATAGCGAGTAACAAATGCAGTCTTCGGAATATCCTCTTCGCGAACACGGATCTGATGGTAACCCAACCTCAAATCAAGTTTAGAGAATACCGATGATCGATCAACTTGCTAGATCCTACTCTCTGTGTGCACTCTGATGCAGAATCCGGTCTTATCGAATGACAACTCAGAGTATAATTCAACTCGGAGAGAAAGGTTAAACAAAACAATGGAAAGGAAAATGATTATCAGACTAATCAGATCAATATCAGGGAAATCGCACAGATATCCAGCTCTCCGGGTGGACGAGAATTACGAGATCCTAAGTGTCGGCGTTAGTAAACTTTATTTAACCTGAATAGAAGAGAGATCAGAGTCCCAGAGTAAAGGTCGAGGAGTAAAAGATCCTAATACCACCCAATTGGCGACGTGGGCCCGTAAGCCACACAGCCAAGTTAGTAAAACAGTTTTCGGTTACTAGACTCAACTTCGGCCAAGGAGTTGGAAAGGGGGTTCCTACAGTCAGTCGGCTCTGATACCAACTTGTGACGCCCCCAGCTCAATCGTGCACTAATCATACACGCAAATGCACATGATCAAGCCTAAGGACTCACGGGAAGATATCACAACACAACTCTAAAACATAAATAAAGTCATACAAGCTTTATATTACAAGCCAGGGGCCTCGAGGGCTCGAATACATAAGCTTGCATACAAGCGTCAGCGGAAGCATCAGATATCTGAGTACAGATATGAAACAGAAACAGAAAGGCCTTTAGAAAGGCGGGGCAAAATAAAACACTATGATCGAAAGGCGTAGGCCTCCTGCCTGGGACCCTCCGATCCTACTCCTGGTCGTCAGTCAACTCGTAGTAGTATCCATCCTATGGGTAGTAGTAGTAGTCGATCGACGGGGCATCTGTCTCAGGGGCTCCGTCATCTTGGTCATGTCAAACTGATATGGGGGGAAAAGGAAAACAAAACAACAGTGAGTACTCAGAAGTACTCAGCAAGCAAGGATCTACACTACATATGCAACATTTTCAAAGAGAGGTTGTATATGTGGACTGGGCTGCAGAAATGCCAGAATAGAGAGGAAAGCCTAGTCCTATCGAAGACTAGCATCTTCAGCGGTCTTGCAGCAATAGAAGAGAGTAGAACAGTACAATATAATGTAGCAGTATCATTAAGTCTCAACCTCACCCAGAGATCCTTTCTCGACTCCCTGCGAGAAAGCAATCCCAGAGCCATACAGTCATCAACCTCGTCCTGAGATCCCTTCTCGACTCCCTGCGAGAAGCAATCCCAGAGCCATAGTATACAAGTATCCAGTTCTAAAATTGTATCAATCAGGATACAACTCCGAGTGTCCTTTACCGTAGGACCGGCTATCGATAGAAGTTTTCTTCCCTGCAGGGGTGCACCAACTTACCCACCACGCTCGCTTAACTCCGGCCGGACACACTTTTCCGGGTCATGCCCGACCTCGGCCAAACGACACACCGCAGCCCTACCTAGAGCTCAGCAGAGAGGTCCCCGCCGGTCTACATCCTAAGCGCAAGGGGGTCTTGGGCCATCGCCCCTCGCCCTCCGGGTCATTGCGCACATGGCTCAGATCCAAGCACCACCTCTGTCGTGAATGGCGCCAATCACTCCATGCCGCACTGCTGAACTAGACGTCTGTCAGAGCTTTCGGCTGATGCATACGATGCAGAACGCCCATACTATGCCCACGTGGTGGTTAGTGCTATCGGGCCAGAGGCCCACTCAGATCAAATATCCAAACCGTTAGTACCTTGGGCTTGCGGTAACGAGCAGAGACTCACGAAAGATGTGACCCCGTCGCCCCGTCTCGAGGACTTGCGTCAAGGGCCAAGAATGCCCGGCCACGCCTCGTATTCTCACTCGGGCACCACACAGGCACCCGTCTTCACAACACTCGCCACTTAGGCGCACGCGGGTACCCCTCAGGGTCGACCCGCCTTTCCAAGTAACAACAGTACAATCCAAGTATCCGTGTGTCCATAACATCAGGGGAATCCGAGGTATCACCCTCATTGAATTCCCACTCGATGTATCCGTCAAGGTGAACTCGGAGGAATCACCCTCGCTGGGTTCACACTTGAGGTGTTGTACGACGGCGTCGTTATCGGAAGCGGTGAAGGAGGAATCACCCTCGATGACCACGACCGAATAGCTACTCTACAGAGTAAACATCAGAAGTGCTACACGAGGTATCACCCTCGGCACTCGGTGGTAACGCTGCAGTGTCGTTACAACTAAGGGGGTGAGGTGCGGTGCCGGGGCCTGGTCTTCAATCTCGTTGATCGGGTCTTCGGATTATCCAGCGGGGCAGTCAGGATAAGTGGGGTCACTGATAGGTCTCTACCCAGCCTATACTAAGCAATTTAGGGTATGCAGGTAATTATCAACAGCAGGTTACAATAAACAGGCTATGCATCAGAATAGGTAAAGCAGTAGCAGCAGTAATTCTAATGCAAGCATGAGAAATTAGAATGGGCGATATCGGGATGATCAAAGGGGGGGCTTGCCTGGTTGCTCGGCGGCAAGGGCAAGGTTGTCAATGGTGTCTTCGGGCTCCGGAGCTGCGTCGGTCTCGGGGACGACGTCGGGGTCTAACGAGAGAGAAGAGGGGGAGGAAACAGTATAAATACACAGCGAACAAGTGCAGCACAAAGCATAACATGGCAATACGCGGTGACAGAGGTGATCTGACGCAGTGCCGGGTGATACTGGCGAAGGGGGAATTTATCCGGGAATGCTTTTCCGGTTCCGGACATTTGTCAGACAGATGACCGGAGGGGAACGGTTGCATGTTCGGATAGCTAGGGACGTGTGGCGGGCGAACCGACCGCGCATTCGGATTCGTCTCGAAATTCCGAGCAACTTTCATGTACAAAGTTTTTCGATCTGATCTACGGATTATTTTATATGAATTTTTAAAGATTTAAAAAATTTCTGAAATTATTATTAATTAAATTAATTCGAAATTAATTTACTGCGTTAGCATGACATCAGCATGACGTCAGCAGTCAACAGTTCCGTTGACTGGGTCAACCTAGCTCGTGGGTCCCGGTTGTCATTGACTGATAACTAATTAACAGTTTAATTAATTAAAAAGTTAATTAGGTTAATTAACAGGATTAACTAAGTTAATTAATTACTAATTAATTAATTAATTAATTTTATTATTATTATTATTTCTTTTTCTTTTTTTTAAACAGGGCGCTGGGCCCACATGTCATTGGCCCAGCGGGCTACCGGGCGGCGGATGCGGGCGATGCCCAAACGGGCGCTGGCGTTCGGGGGCGCACCCGAACGGGCGCATGCCCAGGCCAGCAGGGGAGGCGCCGGCCAGGCATGCGCACGGGCGCACTGAGCAGCGCCGGGCGGCGAGCGTCGGCGAGCATCGGCGGGCGGACGAGCACGAGGTGCGGCGGCAAAGGCGGGCTCACGCACTGCGCGGGCGACGGTGGGGGGTGGGGCTGCTCCAAGCGACGAAGGACGTGGCGGGGGGCGCGGGGCTGCGTGCGGGCACGGGGAGCGCGCACGGCACGGGGGGGCGCACGTGCGGTTTGCGGGGCGCGCGGGAGAGCAGCAGCGGCTCGCTGGGAGCGGGGCGCCCCACGCGAGCTCGGACACGGCGGGGGGGTGGGAACGGCGGCCTACGCGGTGTACTTGACTGGAAGGAAGGGCGACGGAGCGAGGAGCTCACCACCGAGCCAGGGAGAGGCGGAGAGGGTCGGGGAGGCGCCGGTTGCTGCGTGGCAACGGCGAGGTAGGGGCGGTCGGAGGCGGGGATGACGACGGGCGTCGACGGGGACGAGGCGGGAGAGCTCCGGCGAGGTGGTGGTGGCAACAGGGCGACGCTAGGCGAGCGCTCCCGGCCGCGCGTCATCTCCCCGCGATCCCGATCTGGATCAGGGGATGTGAGCGGGGGGGGGGGGTGGGGTTGGGCTAGGGTTTAGGTGGCTCGGGGGGGGAGGGAGGGGTATAGGCCAGGGGTGGGCCGGCCTAGTGGGGTGGGTCGAAGCCCAGTGGGGGGGGGGAAGAGTGGGGATTCTTTTCCTTTTCTTTTTCTATCTTCTTTTCTTTTCTGCTTTGTAAACGTTAGGGCTCTAAATGAATTTTGTAAAAAGTGTGACCTAGTCCATAATTAGCAGTGCACTATATCCTAACAACAAAAACTAGTTTGGGCAAAACATAATTTCATATTCGGTTTAGAATAATTAAAAGGTTATTAAATATTGTTTTCAGCCACTGTTTGGGTATGTTTGAGTCACTTACCCAATTTCAATAATGTTGATTTCAATTTTAGAATTGTCTCTGATTTACTTGCTATTTAATGAACAATTTAGTTTCGGATTTGAGCAACTTTTATTTTCCACTTTCAGTTTGAATTTCCATTTGAATTTGAATTTGAAAAGAGATATGATACTAATGATGATTAAGCACTGTTGATCATGATGACATGGCATAATCAAAAGGATGATTACTGCAGTTAACCACTGGGGGTGTTACAGGTTAGGCTTAAATTTGTTTTCTATTCTATTCGTGATGCTCCCTTTATGTTTCAATTCCTATTTTTATGTGAGCATCATTAAAATCATCATGCCTAGCTAAAAGACATTAAAGAAAAGCGCTTGTTGGGAGGCAACCAATATTTATCCTTACTATTTTTGTGTTTTTACATGATTAATGTTACTGTAGTAATCATGTTTTGTATCTTTTAATTCAGTAAAGTGCTAAGTTTATCCTTTACCATGCTCAGTTTGCAAGTTTATGAGTTGCTGTTTTAAAACAGAAGCTTTCTATAATGTTCTGAATATTCCTAGGTAGTCAGAACATGATGAATTCTTGAAATTTTTATAAAGTAAGCATGTATGATTTCACTGTTACATGGTAATTGTTCAGAATTTTTTGAGTTACAGGAGTATGATAATTTATTCCTTCTTTACAAACTGTTCTGTTTAGACAGATTGTTGTTATAGTTGCATTGTTTGCTCATGTTTGCTTGTTTAATGTTTCTATTGGTAGATAGAAATGTTACATATGTGTAGGCATTTAGTATGAAATTTTTAATTATATTTTTTGTAATTTTCTACAATACTCTCCTGGGTTGGAAGACACCATCGTGGTGGTCACCACGACGACACCGCGGGTGGCGTTGATATTCGAGGGACTCAGTGAACTGCTCAACCTCCTTGTCTTTGAGGTCGGCAGCGGGCTCAGGGTAGATGATGGTGGTGGCATCATTGACCTCGTTGAGGCTGGTGGTGGTGACAACTTGGTTCGAGCCATCCGTCGAACAGGCGATGTGCGCCATCGCCATGCAAGCAGGGGGCGCGTCGTGGATGACCTCGAGGACCTCCTGGGCCTTGGTGTTGGATAAGGAGACGTCGGGGACGGGCGAGGACGAGGCGTGCGTCATGGTTGAGACCACCGGATCGACAAGCGGGGTAACCATGGGAAGGTCCCCCACGTGTGCAACACCCAACACTGAGCTCATCTCCTTCGCTTTAGCGCATAACCTCTCAATATACCACAACAACTGCTCATTGCCAGACATGGCATCCCACTCCGGTGGTAAGATGGTGGGCGTGGCGTTGTCGCCAGTGGAACTCCCGATAGGTTGTGGAGAAAAATTGGGGGGGGGGGGGGGGGATTGGAGGGTGGAAGGGTGGTTTCATGGCTTAGTATACCGGATGTTAGGTACCAGATGCCTCTCTCATGATCTATTGGATACAGGTTGGATTACAAGCAACAATGGAGGTACAAGATTTGGGGAATCAGAAAGAACAGAAGGAAGAGGACCAAGAGGTAGGAGAACGGAGCCGATGTGCCGTTTTGCCTGAACCTACGCGGATGCCTTGTCCGCCGCCTCGATCCTCATACTTACAGTTGCGGCAGTAACGAGTAGGCTGGGGGTAGCCCATCACTATCAGCCCATAATAGGAAGGGGCTGACAAAGGTAGAAAGAAAAAAGAAACAAATGTCCAAATGAAACTATGCAAGAAAAGCTGTAAAAAGGATCCAAGTTTATTATAAAGGTTCACTAGAAATACAAAGCAACTCAAACGTAATAAAAATTACATCGAGATCTCCGGATCACCAAACTATCACTGTCACTGCTAGAATGAGTCGTCGACGTGCCGCTATCGACGCTCTCATACCGAAGCCGGTCTGACTTTGTCGATGACAACCAAGAAGTCTTCGTGCACGTGTGTCCCAAAGGAATAGCCCGTCAGAATCGCAGTCATCGTCGTTGAGCCCTTGAGTCAAACCGAAGAACGTGACACCAAATCTCGCTCTCGCGCACGCATAACGAGAAACTCTAACCCCACCGCCCCAAGGATCCTGCAGAAAAAATAAATGAAAATGCGCAAATTAACTGCCCACGCTGAGATGCCAAGAAGATCGGCTGCGGCAGCTTCATCAACAAATGGAATCTCAATCTTAGACATGAAGCAATGGTCATTAAATTCGGCAATGGTCATTAAATTCGGCATTGGACAATGCAGGCGACTAGTGAAAGATGTCTGTACCCGCGATCTCACTTGCCATTACCATGTAACGACACCATCTCCCGCCCCCTAATTTTTGTTATTTTTACTGTCGATCGCACGCCCTCTGCTCTCCCTCGTGCTCAGAGCTTCTCATTCGAAAAGGAAGCCCACTCCAAGCAACATCTTTTCAACGCAACACATGCACCCATGTGTGTGAGAGAGGGGGTCACTAACATGCCATCTAGCCTTGATCGGACGTCCGTGAGCGTTGACGCGTTGCAGTCCGTGCTGCTACTTGTTTATTCCGACAGCAGCTTAAACATATGCTCTGTTTTTTCTTATATTGTACGTAGCCATGACAGTGTTAGTGTTGTGCGTTTGCGAGGTGTGTCAGGGTGCAATTAAGAGGCTCGGACCATTTGATTCGGTCCGTTCTTCCATGGACGGGTTGTGCATCGAACCCTATGTGAAACAGCTTGCCGTAGCTTGCATCCTGTCCAAACTATATTCTGTTTCATCGATCGAAACGTTTGTTAAAAAAAAAATTCATCCATGAGATCGATGCTGACCGTGTCGTGGACCATTAAGAATAGCCCAGTAATGAAAATAATGTGCCTTTTGAATGTCCCAAAAATAGCTTCGGCCGATATTTATACAAACCAAATTCAAGCAGTTCAACATTTAATATTGAGGAAAAAAACTAGCCACCAAATTTATAGGCATACTTATTCTTTTGAGTAGGAACACTAGTCATGTTACTTTCCGTTTACCTCTGTCAGTCGAGATGTCATTTCACAATCAAGAAATGCAGTCTAGTCAACTCCATTGAACTAAATGACAAAAACAATTACACCGTAGGGCCTTGCTTTACAGTTTTCAGGTTAAAAAAAAACCAAAAACAGAAGAGCAGATACTTCAAGATCGAGGGGAAAGCAAAATGAGTAGTTTTGTGAAAACAGAGTCTGATACCAACATGTTCAACACTGACGGTAAAAATCTGCGAAAAAACTAAAGAAAATTTCCCATGTGCGGTTATGGACACTACCCCACATCTAGTGGACAGATAAAACTTCGCAGGTGCTCAATATTGATTGAGGTGCGGCTAACAAGCTCATTCCGGAGACTAAGAACAAAGGTGAAGGTCCTCATATCCGGAATTTGAGTCCATGATCTCGCCCTAGAAAATGCAAGCCAACTCTGAAACATTCGGTGTTTGAGGATTTTCCAAGTCCACCTCCTCTTGTTGAGTAAATAGGCAATTTTTTGATTAATTTAATCCAAGAATAAATAACTAGCATGGCATTGATAGAAATAAACACATACCGATATTCGATCATGCAAGCACATACTACGCTAATGGCAGACACATCTACGTATAACGCTAGCATGGCTAAAACAGAAAACAATAGGGGCGGGATAAACGAGTTATACCCTCCAGTAGGCCAGGCAGAAGCCGCGGCAGTGGCGGTGGCAGCAGCGGCGTCCTCGGCGGCCTTCTTGTCGGCTTCGAGCTTCTCGGTGGCGGCACGTTTGGCGTCGGTGGACATGGTGTGAACGAAGTATGTCTATCAGAGGGGGAGGGGGGTGAATGGGAGTTTTAAAATTTCTTCGAAAATATCAAAACTCTCGTAACCCAGCAGCGGAGCGAATGAAAATACAATACAGTGAGCGAAGATAAACCACCGAAAAGAGACTGATACAAGCATCGAAGCAAATCACATCATTGAGATAATACAAAATGGAAAGAGGGGGAACAGATGAAACCAGTGATGGTCGATGGCGACAGGGTATTTGTTCGACCAGTTCGTCCTTCTGCACAAGGACTACGTCTGGTTGGAGGGGCTGTGACTTAACACCTTATTCTCCTCGACAATTGGTTCGTCAACCAATGTCGATCACTCGTGGTAGATACTTGAGGTGATCTCCAAACCTTTACAGACTTCTTCTTCGAGAACCACAATCACTCTTGGTCTCTGAAGAAATTGACACCTAACCGTCTAGAGAGTTTGCAGCTCTCAAGAGTAATAGACGGAGTGTACTGGACTTAGATTCGAGTGATGCTAAACCACTATCTAATTCTTCGGCTTAAGGGATTTTTCTCTCGGTGGATTTTAAACTAAAATCACTCGGAGAGGGGGTTGCTCAACAATCTTCTCAGAATCAAATGGAGCAGCCACCGGACAAAGCCGGTGCGGGGTGGCTATTTATAGCCGCAATCTTCCCGGGTGGGAAATGACAATTTTGGACACGAGGTCCAGCCAATGGCCAACCGACACGTTCTCAACGGTCGGATTTCAAAGAGCAACGGTAACAATACTTGATGAACATTACAACATGGTTGTTGTTGCGGAAAGGCCCTTTGCAACACAGACGATGCTGTGAAGCCCACAGATAACTTGCAAAGTTCTTTGCAACACAGACGTTGTTGCAAAATCCCCTTTGCAACATTATCCTTGTTGCAAAAAAAACATCTCCGCCAGTGCCCTGTCACTATAGCAACCGTTGTGCAATTGCAATAGGGGTCTTGTTGCAAAATTGTGTTGGGCATCACGTGGGGCGCTTGGCGCGACTGGAAGGCGGTAGACGCCCCGCGTGTTATCCGTCGGCTGAACCATATTGTTTCCCTTTCTTTTTTGAGGGAAACGAGCGCCCTTAAACAGAGGAAGGACTAGAGCATTGATCTGCGGAATTTAGGTCTTGCGTAGGCCTGTCTTGTCCATTTTATATTTAGTTATAGTAAAGGTTCATCTAGTGCAACTGCTTGACATTCCAAGTGCGGTCTTGCCTTTGGCGCGACGCAGGTGACCCGGCCTAGTACCATAGCGGTCATGAGCGGTTTTGGGAAGATTCTATGCGCCGGTTTGATCCAGTTTTAGAAGCCTACGTGCAAGTTTATTATTTTATCATGTGTTTTTCTTATTGTTTTTTAGTTTGTTATTTTTATGTTTTGTACCTTTTAACTTTTCAATACATGTTGTAAAAAAATTCTATACATTCGAAACATTGAGTTATACACACTGATTTTTTTTCAAATACATGATTGACATTTTTTCAAATATATATTTTTGAATATGTGTTAAACATTTATCAAATACATGTTGAAACATTTTATGAATAATACTAAACATTTTTCAAAACTACATGAACAATTGTTTTTACAATGCATACATTTTTTAATGCCGCACACATATTTTGAAATACCTGATTATTTTAAAATGTGAAATTTACTTTTTGAATGTTATGGGACATTGTTTAAAACTAAGTGGACATTTTTTTACATTGTATTATTTTTAAAAAGATACAAACATATTTTTATATGGGCAAACAGTTTTAAAAAATGTAGTGTACAATTTTTTGAATGTTATGAAACATTTTTTGAATGACACAAACATTTTATATATTGCATAAACATTTTTTTAGAATGTCACTTTTTTATTTTGAAAGCGTGGATATATTTTAAATGTCACTTTTTTTGAATGCTGACAAGATTTGAAAAAAAATACACTAACAATGTTTCTACATTGCGATAATAATTTAAAATTTGTGGTTGTTATAATTTTAAAGTAATTTGAGTTGTGTACTATATGTATTTATAGTATCTCCGGAACATAAACAAAAAGAAAAAAAATACGTATACATTGTTGTGTCGTGCGTATGTTGTGCTGTAATGGAAACTTGGGCCTTGCCCATTTGAGGTGGCGCTGTAGGTGAGCGTTACATACACCCCGCAGCCAACATCATATAGGGTCTCAAACTCGGCCCTCTTCTCCAAGATAGGCTTCCTTATGCGGTCGCAAGCTTAGGGCTCCTTTGATTCACAGGGTTTGGGAAGCGTAGGAATAGGAAATGTATAGGAATAGGATGTACTGTCTACTGAAATCCTACATCGGGTACCAAAACAGAGGATTTTTTCCATGAAGTCCAACCTCATGCTTGTTTTCCTATGAAAATGAACTAAGAAGTTCCTATAGGATTGGTTCCTGAGGAATGCAATCCTGCGAATCAAACAACATGTAAAGGAAAAATTCCAGAGGGTGTCAATCCTGTAAAATTCCTATGCAAATCCTGTAAATCAAAGGAGGCCTTAAGGGCGCGACTATTTGTCGCGTTACGCGAGCCACGAGCATTCCCTCGCTGAAGGAATTGCCCGACTGGGCCGCAGACAGCCGGCCCAGCCGCGCGGGAGTCGCAGCCTGCTTTTTTCTTTCTGTTTTCTGTTCTCAATTTTTGTTATTTTTGTATTTTTCTTTATACTTTAATACATTCTACATGTATATATTTACATATTAAAAAACACTCTTCAAAAAATTATTTGAAAAAATATTGAATAAGTATTCAAAAAAGTTGAACAAGAATTCAAAAAATGTTGAATAAGTATTTGAACAATGTTGAATAAATATTAAAAATGTTAAATAGGTACTAAAAAATGTTGAACAAGTATATGAAAAATGTTGAACAAGTATTTACAAAATGTTGAATAAGAATTTGAAAAATGTTCAACAACTATTTGAAAATGTTGAATAAATATTAAAAATGTTAAACAATTATTTGAAAAATGTTGAATGAGTATTTAAAAATGTTGAATAAGTACTAAAAATGTTGAACAAGCATTTAAAAAATGTCAAATAACTATTAAAATGTTGAACAAGTATTTGAAAGATGTTGAAAAAGCATTCAAACAATGTTGAACATGTATACAAAAAATGTTGATCGCTTGTCACAAAAACAAAATTTGAGATGTACGAAAGTGTAGAGTGAAAACAAAAACAAACATAAGAAAACACACAAGAAAAATAAAAAATGAAGAAGAAAAAAGAAAACCAAACAAAAAATGGAGAAAAAAAAGGAAACAAAAAAGAATGAAACAAATATGATCTGAGAAGAAAGAAGAAAGAATGCAAAAAACAGAGAAGAAAAAACAAATGAAACAAAAGAAAAAGAAAAAAGTAGAAGAAAAAATGGAGAATACCGGCTTAGACGCTTCTAGTAGATCTCGGTCCTACTACCAACCAGTAACGTGAAGTATGCGGAGTGGTTAGCTGCGCGGCGGAGGAGCTACAAGACAGCGGTCGGCTCTTTTATTCCCGACTTTTTTGAATATCCGCGCTACATGGGCCTGTCCCGACACTATTTACATCTACGCGAGGGATCCCTGTGGAATCGCTTGATGCGAAAAATAGTCCCTGCGCAAACTTAAACGCTGCACATGATGCCCCCCCCCCCCCCCCCCCCCCCCCCCCCCATGATGTCTCCCCGCCACCCCCCCCCCCCCTCTGGCATTTCCAATACGGTGATTAAGCGTCTGTTACAGTGTATTTTGCAACTTGGCGCACACCCACACCTCCTCGTCTAGTGTTAGCTACGGTAGCCAACCAGACACACACCCTGATGTGATTGGTTACATCCTTTTTATTATTTTCTTCTTTTTTCTTTAGTTCTTTTTTATTTATTTTTTCTTGATCCTTTTTTCTTTTCCTTTCTTTTCTATTCAAAATGAGTGAACCTTTTATTTATTAAAATTGATATTTTTTAAAAATCCATGATTTTTTTCAAAATCTGGTTAAACTCTTTCGAATTTGTGATTCTTTTTCACAACTGATGAACTTTTTTTGAGTTTGTGAACTATTTTTTTGGAAAACTATGAATTTTTTCAAAATTGATAAACATTTTTTTCAATTTTTATGAATTTTTTAAAAATTCAATGAACTTTTTTTAAAAATCGATGAACTTTTGCTCAAATTCTTAATTTTTTAAGTTTGAGGTTTTAAAAAAAGACCATGAATATTTTTTAATTCACAATTGTTTTTCATTATTTTGTTATTTTTTTTAAAATCGTATTTGTTTCAAAAGTCAACGATTGACTAGTTAACCAATCAACCATGACCAGTCAAATGCGATCGAGCTCTCGCCTTCTACATTTGCCGGCCCATGAGTGTGGGCGCGTGAGGCCCAAGATCAAGAATATTCACTAAAAATGGAACTAGGCAAGATCAAGAATTTTGAAAGGCAGCTCATAGAGAAGGAAGCAATACACATGTTGGCACGTAGACATACTAGGCTATAGAAGCAACATTAATCAGAAGAAATGGGCGTTGAAAATAAAAAACAACATTTTGGCACTAAATTGCACGGTCGTAGGGCAACCTATCATAGAGTCAAAATGAAAAAACTAATGAATTGCCCGCCCTGTGGCTCGAACCCAGGACCATAGTTTGGCACTAAGTTTGCAGTGTCATGGTGACTCCCGTCGGGTTGGCGGTCTGCCATAGTGCTAGTCCGGAGCTTGTTTCTGGGCTTGCATTGCCGGTGGTGCTCCGGCCAGTGCTTTTCGGTGTAGCGCTTGTACCGGATCATGTCTGGTGGTGGTGTGTTGGGGACATAGTTCCCGTCATAGGTGCTCGGTTCTTCGGATGAAAGTCTTGCTTGACTTCGGCAGGGGATGGTGGCGAATGACGCGTTCGGGTGTGATTTTCCTTGTTGGAGGCATCACCGAGGGACCTGACACCTCTCTCAACCTCAAGATCTTGTCTCCCGGTGAAAACCATGTGTGGTGGTGGCGTCTGCGGCGTCATTACTTCGTTGGAAGCATCGCCTTGGAGCCAAATCTTTGATGAGAGAACCCGTTCAGTGGTGGCGTGGTTGTTCCGGAGCAGGCGGCGATGTGGTGAGTGTGGAGTCGTTGGTGGTGCATTCGGTTGCGGCTTGTCGCTTGGCCAACGATGGGTTCAACAAGAGCACCCTCCACATAAAAGGAGCGTCAGGCAAGCTATGCCAGTCAACCTCGTGGGATTGGAACGGCATAGCTTCGCCTCCTTTTGGACATATCATTCCTCTATGATATCGTCGAGATTTGCATATATGCTTGTGGCAGCCCGAATGATACAACGGTTTTCGGTGTGCACTTTGGTAGCAGTGAAGGCGCTCGTGCCCGTCTAGGTGTGTTGTAGAGTGTTGGCCTTCCAGCACTTTGTATGTATTGTGGTGCTTTTAGCTTAGTCCTGTTAGTTTTTTTTGCTCGGTTTTCTACAATAAACCGAGTAGCCCTTTTTCTTTCTTCTTTTTTGGCACTCGCTTTTATGCGATGCATTCCTCCTTGGGGGTGTGCTTGTAATAGCTCTTTCTAATCAACGAATTTGGTAGCTCTCCTGTTAACATTTAAAAAAAAAGCCTTACGCTCTACGAACTGAGCTAGACGGGCTTTGCATGTTATGTCCTCGTTTATAGATTACAGGTAGAGTGATTACAGCAGAATGGAACAGCGAAATCTTGGGAATGCACCAGTAACAAAAATACGGCATGGTAATGGTGCATGCAACAGAACTTATATTAAGGGTAGTCACTAAATTGTAGAGTCGGTTCTTCATCCTTCGAGCAACTTGCAGAAGATGAAAAGTCATATGAACATCGACAAGCATGAAGAGATTTAATTCAAACATGAACTGAACTAAACAATGGCACGTGCAGTGACCTCAAATGGCTCGCTCTGACCACGGGCAGCCGTAGCCCGTAGGCAAGATCTCTCCATCTCCAGTCAGGTAGCTTCTGAGCTTCGTTTCTGTCAGAAACTTCATCAGGCTGAAATGATTGTAGTTTTCGTAAAAGGGAAAGAGAATAAATAACTCAGACCCAAAAGGTAAATGGAAAAAATGGCATCGCCCACCATGGGGCTCAAACCCACGACCACAAGGTTAAGAGCCATGCGCTCTACCAACTGAGCTAGATGGGCTTGTCATGCTATTATTTGCGTACAGAAATTACAAATCCGTTCTAAAAGGAGAATGGAACAGCTTAATCTTCAGCCGTAGAAATGGTGCATCCAACAGAACTAAAATGTAAAGTACTAGGTTGTAATCCTTGCAACAACTTACAGAGAACCAAAGCTAGTCGCCGGATCCGGATCCAGCATTTCTGAAGAAACGTGTTTTCTCGTGCACACAGTTTTTTTTTCTTTTTTTTGCGGGGGTGCACACAGATGGCTGCACAAAATGCACAGTCCAGCGTGGCACATATGGCTCGGTACGAATTATAACACCTAACTAAAGCCTAGACAAGATATAGTGACACGCTTCATGTCTGCTGCCTGCTGGCATCGAATTCGTCCGTCCCTTATCTTGTGCCACACGACTAATTAAGCGTTATTCCTGCCACCACCAATTATGGCATGGAATTATGTCCGAGGCACCAGACATATACTATGATATGATCCGTCTCAGCCAGCCAAATTCGCGCCAACTGCACGGGCACATACGATGTCAAACGTCGTAGATCGACAAACCACCATGATTGGACGCCACCAACAAAAGTGTCCCGAGGAAGAAATTCATCGTGGCCACATTGCGTCGATCTGAAACGATGTGTTTCGAGAAAACCTGAAAGTTTCGTCTAGACGCAGAAAAGTTCCTTTAAGAAGAACAATCCTTTCCCTCAGTGCCCTTCGATCATTTCAGATGTGCTGAAAGGTTGTAGCTAGCAGTCGATCGTGTCATGTCAACCTTCTTTTTGGCTTCCATCTGTTCCCATGGCCCTGTTGGATAACTGAAAACGAACTTGCTGAAAGCTGGTGTCGGGGGTCGATCTCATGTGTGCGTGCACCTTTCAGTTGTCTGAAGATCACTGAGTTGGAATATATACCATCCAATGTGTCATTCAGAGATATAGTGGGCATTTTTCACATTGCCAATCCCCGGTCAACATGGCATTTTCACATTGCAATTCACGGTTCTGGTTTTATTTGATGGTACCTGGCATCATTATATACCTTTTTCTGAAACTAGACAGGTGCCTATTTGATACCTGAGGCGACATCCCGTATTTATCGTGTCCACTCCAGCACTTCTGAAATCAGTAGTAAAACAGATACATACAGCCAGCACAAACATAGTAGTACTAGGACATCTCGAGCTACTAGTAGTAGATAGCATGCCAACGCATCATCACATAAGCACGTACAGTGCAATCATGTTGACTGCAAGCGACCTCAACTCAGACTGGACTGGTCCATGGACGCAGCAACTACGCATGTACCGTCGTTTTCATCAGATGGGTACTTTCTCCTCTCACCAAACCCTACCAGGACTAGCCTTTTCTTTTCTTTTTTCCTCTTCTCTCTTGTGTTATGAAATGCGATCTGCAGGTGTGAGCATTGTATTAATTGCCACTGGATTTGCTTATGTTTGGACGTTGCTGTAGAGTATGAAAATAATTAATGGAGGACCATGTTCAGAAGAAACAGTCATCTATATTCGGCTAAACAAGGTGGTGGATAGAAGTCACTTTCGACCAGATTACCTGGGCATCAGGCAATCTCGAAAGTTGTCTAGACTACCAAAAATTACTCTATACTACTCAAGAAAGCAAAAATTGTTGTCATGTTCGGACGAAAGATAGTTCACATTAGTGGTGCATTACTTGTCAGCATGTCAATCCTTCGAATTTCTTGTATGGCAGGCATAGAATTATATGACAAGAGGCGGGTTCCGTTGCAGAGGAGCCCCCGATGTATGAATTCTTCCGCCTAGTCGATTAAGGCACCTGCCTTTGATTCCGCATTGATTATCAAACCCATTAAGCAAGGGGAGAATGGCGGCCAACTAGCATGGCCATGTGGCGCATGCTGGTTGACCGTCGCAAGAAACTTTTTGATTCTTTTTTAAAGATGAAACTGAGAAACTTTTTGATTTTCTTGAAAGATGAAATTGGGACCTTTTTTTCTTTTGAGAAAGGTTTTTTGAAGATTATTTTTGAAAGATGAAAATGAGACTTTTGTTTCTTTTTCATTTTAAGAATGTTTTTTTAGGCTTTTCCTTTTTCTTTTTGAGGTGGATGTGATGTTCACATGTTGTAAGAAAGTTTTTTTTTTAAATTTGAGATGAAGTTAAGGTTTCCTTTGAGAGTGAGAAATACACGCACAACTTCCTCTCAAGAGGCCCGCAATGGCGGGCCCCAACCACTAGTACTCGTAAAGCTGCACGGGATAGGTTTGTGTTTCTACAAATCCTCTATGTTAAACACTTTTGTTGATACAGTAAAATAGTACTCATGCATTTCAATTCATGTTTCAGTCAATTCATCCAAAAATCCAAACTGATGGAGTGAGACGGATAATATTTATAAACGCTCTCTCTCATGTCTAGTTTTTTTAGTTCTTACTAACACGTGAGATCGAGGTAGGACAAAGGTTTGAACCTGCTGCCACAAATTACACCCAATGTGTTGGGAATTAGCACACAACTGCACTTGTGGTTAACTGAAAACTGCAGCGGAAACAAAGTAATCTTAGCACCACATCATGTACTAACGCAAGGATCGTTGTTAGCACGGAAGAAAACATATGCATCAACATATATGGAGGTAAAATATGTTACTCAGTAGACAAGACGCTTCTCAGCCGAGTGTCTTGTGGTAGGAGTAACTTTCTGAACAGCAGCAAGCATCAACAAAGAGACACCGGAATTTTTTACGTGGAAAACCCCCCAACTTGAGGGAAAAAACCATGGGCCAAAGCCACCAAATCCTGTTCCACTATTATTAAATGTGGGATACAACAAATTCTTCTCTAGATAGCACTAGAGAATCTCATACATCAAGATTCCTTAATCTTGGATGAACACAATAAAATTTGGGGCTCAAGAGATAGGGATTGGAACAATCTCATCAAAGATGATGGAACCAGAGCTTGAAGGAGACAATGTAGTGGATCTGGACCATCACAACCTTTGGGAGGAGCTCATTTTGCTTCTTCCTTCAATCTTCCTCTTCTTCCCTTTCTCACTTGGTTTTCTCTCTTTTTCTCCCTTGAAGGATGAACTGATTTTATTCATACCTAGTGGTGGCTACTTCATGGAGGGTAAAGCATCCTTATCCACTCACGTGCAAAGTCCAAAATGACAGGTCATAGCCCTAATGGGTAGTAGGCTTCTGCACCTCTTTGGGCTGCCTAAAAGGCTTCAAATGGTCATCTCCTCACAGCCCACATGAGGAGGATATCCCAACAAATCTCCCCCTCCGACTCATGAGGGGGCACCGTCATGCCCGCTACCTTGCAACATGCTTGTAGCATCTCATTTGGTAATATCTTGCTCATCATATCTGAACCATTGTCATCGGTATGGATCTTCTCAAGTTTCAGTAACTTGGAACTCACAACATCTCGAATCCAATGATACCTCACATCAATATGCTTCGTTCGAGAGTGAAAGTGCAACTAATCCCCGGGTGGTTTTGGTAATTCATAACAACATATAGCTCATTGAACTAATATCCATTCAAGTTTAATATTTCAGAAAGTTCAATGATTAGCATGGCATGGACTAGAGATGTGAACCCCTCAAAATGCTAAGGACAGAGATTGGCAAAAGCTCAAGACTCTTCATTTATATTTTAGTGATCCAAGATCACATTGAGTCCATAGGAAAGCCAATACTATTAAAAGGGAATGAGGTGTTGCTTAATGGTCTACTTGCTCAAAATGCTTAGTGATATTGCCCCAAAACCCTCAGCCACTTTCTCTTTCAAATATGCCCAAAACTCAAAGTCAAACTCGGCCCCACAGAAATGATCCATCCGGCGCCATCGAGTTCAGTTGACATAGCCACTGCCAGAAACCCTAGCAATTCGGTTACACCGATACGGATCTCGGTCTCACCGAGATGGCCTTGCAAACTCTCTGTTACCTGTTGCAATTATTTCGGTCTCACCGAAATGTGCAATCGGTACCATCGAGTTTGCTTGACCAACTCTCTGTTTGCTCTTTGCTGAAATCGTTCTCATCTGGTTCAAGCAATCGGCTTCACCGAGATGAGGTTTTGCCCTAGCGCTAGCACATCGGTGCCACCAAGTTGTTCCAGTCGGTCCCACCGAGATTCCTAATGTTCACATTTTGAACTGAATCGGTCTCACCGAGTTCTTCTATTCGGTCTCATCGAGTTGGGTCAAATGTGTGTAACGGTTGGATTTTGTGTGGAGGCTATATATACCCCTCCACCCCCTTCTCCATATGTGAGAGAGCCATCAGAACGTGCCTACACTTCCACTACTCATTTTCTGAGAGAGAACCACCTCCTCATGTGTTGAGACCAAGATATTCCAATCCTACCACAAGATTCTTGATCTCTAGCCTTCCCCAAGTTGCTTTCCACTCAAATCATCTTTCCACCATAGCAAAATCTATGAGAGAGAGTTGAGTGTTGGGGAGACTATCATTTGAAGCACAAGAGCAAGGAGTTCATCATCAACACACCATTTATTACCTTTTGGAGAGTGGTGTCTCCTAGATTGGTTAGGTGTCGCTTGGGAGCCTCCGACAAGATTGTGGAGTTGAACCAAGAAGTTTGTAAGGGCAAGGAGATCGCCTACTTCGTGAAGATCTACCCGAGTGAGGCAAGTCCTTCGTGGGCGATGGCCACGGTGGGATAGACAAGGTTGCTTCTTCGTGGACCCTTCGTGGGTGGAGCCCTCCGTGGACTCGCGCAACCGTTACCCTTCGTGGGTTGAAGTCTCCATCAACGTGGATGTATGATAGCACCACCTATCGGAACCACGCCAAAAATCTCCGTGTCTACATTGCGTTTGCCTTCTCTAAATCCTTCCCTTTACCTTCATATGCAATGTTTTACTTTCCGCTGCTACACTCTTAGAATTGCATGTGTAGGTTGATTGCTTGACTTGTACTAGTTGCTAAAATCTGCCAACAACTAAAATTGGGAAAATGTTAGATTTTTATTTGGTCAAGTAGTCTACTCACCCCCCTCTAGACCTACTTTCGATCCTACAAGTGGTATCAGAGCTTTGGTCTCCATTTGCCTTGATTTCCATAGCTTTGGTGATCATAGCCTTGGTTTCACAACCTAGGAGAGTATGGCGTTTAGCGAGGGAAATTACCACCGTAGAGGTCCTTACTTTGATCGTACTAATTTTGCTAGTTGGAAGCATAAGATGAAAATGCATATTCTTGGTCATAACCCCACCGTTTGGGCTATTGTGCACATTGGCTTGCAAGGTGAATACTTCGAGGATGGAAGAGAACCGGATCATGAAGCGTCCGCGGAAGAATTGAAGATGTTGCAATACAATGCTCAAGCTTGCGATATTCTCTTCAATGGATTGTGCCCCGAAGAATTCAACAAAATCAGCCGCCTTGAGAATGCAAAGGAAATTTGGGATACTTTGGTTGATATGCACGAAGGTACCGATTCTGTCAAGGAATCCAAATTGGATGTGCTTCAAAGTCAACTTGACAAGTTTAAAATGAAGGATGGTGAACGAGTCGCTGAAATGTACTCTAGGCTTGCTCTCATCACAAATGAGATTGCCGGCATAAGAAGCGAAGAGATGACTGACAAATTCATCATCAAGAAGATCCTAAGAGGCTTGGATGGAAAATATGATACAATGTGCACCTAGATCCAAATGATGCCCAACTACAAAGATCTCAAGCCAACGGAAGTCATTGGTAGAATTGTTGCTCATGAGAAGTCACTCAAGGATAAGGAAGGGCTCCACAACAAGTCTAGTGGTGCTTATAAAGCTTCATGTGATGCTCCTACAACATCAAGTTAGAAAAAAGTCTTCAATGAAGAACTGAGCTTAATGGTGAAGAACTTTAAAAAATTCTACAAGAATAGAAGCAAAGAAAGAAGTTCCAAGTCAAGGTCCTACAATGAACAAAGATCTTCTAGTCGTGATCGCAATTGCTACAATTGTGGAAGACCCGGACACTACTCAATGAGTGTACAGCTCCCTACAAGAAAAGAGAAGATTCACCTAAGAGGAGAAGTAAGCGAGATGAATCACCACCAAGAGAGAGAAGGAGCAGAGATGATCGTTATGAACGAAGACCCTCTCGTAGAAGTAAGGATTCGGAAAGGAAGGACAAGTCATCAAAGAGCTACACAAGACGAAGACATCAAGCTCACGTTGGTGAATGGGTATCCGGTTCCGACTCCGACAACTACTCCGAGAGAAGTTATCACTCCGACTCCGAATATACTCAAGATGAAGGTGTTGCCGGTC
This sequence comes from Thinopyrum elongatum, assembly GCA_011799875.1. Lineage (NCBI taxonomy): Eukaryota > Viridiplantae > Streptophyta > Magnoliopsida > Poales > Poaceae > Thinopyrum > Thinopyrum elongatum. The sequence goes on from CM022297.1 coordinate 336,915,376, forward strand.
TTGAACTTGTGTCATCCAACTCCTACGACATATTTGACTCACCAAATGAAGGAATTGGAAGATGCTTCATGGCTAAAGGCCCTAAGGTATCACACCCCGAGTATGTTGATTTCAATAGTGATGAAGATGATTTGCTAGGTGATGATGACTTACTTGTTGACAACACTAGTGATGAAAACTATGATGAAATTGCTATTAATCATACTAATCAAGATGAAACAAATGACAATGATAAGAAGGAGATTGAGCGTCTAACTAAAGAGCTAAACACTCTTAAGTTAGCTCATGAAACAACTCTAGAGGATCATAGAGAGCTCCTAAGAACTCATGAGAAGCTACGCTTCGAGAAGTTAAATTTAGAGCAAGAGCATGGGTTCCTAAAAGCAATCAATGATGATCTTCAAAAGAAGAGTTCTTCTTACATTGACAAGTGTTTACTCTTGTCTACTTATATGCCACAAGTAAAATCTAGTAACAAGAACAAGAAAGATTCTTCTTCTAGTAGTAACAATAATAATGTTAAATCCAATATTGTTGCTTCTAGTAGTTCTCTTGATTCCACTAATGATTCTCTTAGCCAAGTTACACTTGAGCAAGAAAATAGCTTATTGAAGGGAATTATAAAGAAAGGTGTTTACAAGAGCCTTGCCGAAAGTAAGCAATTTGAGGAAATTATACGCAAGCAAGGAAGGCACCGGAAGAATCAAGGTGTTGGTTTTGAACGAAGGTTCAATGCCAATGGAGTTGAGTGGGAAGAAGATCAATATCCCAAGACAAAGTTTGTTCCTCAAGAAGAGAAGTATGACCCCACTTCTTTCAAAGGAACACAAGCTCAAGATGATCTTCCACCACGAGACAACAAGCTAAAAGGCAAGGACAAGCTTCAAGAAGAAATTGATTCATTTTAAGAAGCTCCTAAGGCCTTGGTCAAGTGGGTTCCCAAGACTACATCAAGTTCCACTACATCAAGTAAGACCACAACTCCAAGGATTCCCATCAAGTTGATGTGGATCCCAAAGAAGAAGAACTAGAGAGTTCTTAAGGGTGACTCCGCCAACATACTTCACTCATATTCATTTTGGCAAGGACAAGTGCAACCAACTTCCATATCTTGCACTAGTTCATGGAGTCACAAACCCTCTTGTTGGTAAGACAAGGGACAAGGTAACCTAATGCTTTCATGGACATCTTCATATGTGTGTTTCACTCTATGTCTATGGATATTCTTGTATGTTCCTTGTGGGACTAACCCATGTAGGTATTGAAAGTGCAACTCACTCCAATGGATTGCTCCAAATGATCTACATCAACATTGAGCATCCACATCTTCAACACCTACATGAAGTCATCATTGACAAAACCCAAGGTTAGTTCATTCCTCCTAAGGAGGATATCACATCTAGGAGGAGCTTTGCTCTAAGAAAATTGAGCTAAAGCAACTCAAATGATGTGAATACAACAATGCTTTATGAAAAAGTGGTAACCCCACCTGTGCTTAAACTATGAGTATGACCTATGATCAAATGTTCTCATTTGACTCCTAAGTCAATATACTCATATATAGATGACCTAGTCATCGCCAATTGCTTGATAGATGCTAGAGTGTTTGTGCATGCTTTGCCACATGTTTTATTTGCCATCTTATTGTGTGACCATGTTGGATGCATAATTCTCTTCATTCGAGGACCTCCATTTGTTGCTTTGATTGTTTGGTTTTTCTTTTTGCCAAATGGATGGACAAGAATGCCTAAGTACTCCCTCTAGCTATCTATGATTTTTCTCGTCTCAAACTCTATTCATGCTACATCACAAAGTTTGAACAAGTCACCTTCGGACCCTTCGGGTGAGGAGCACTCGAAGCCATCGATCCGTCAAGGGCTTAACTTCCAAAACCTCTTAATGCCTTTCGGTCAGACCAACTCATTCCTACTCGGTCTCACCGAAATCATTAAGTTGATCTAGGTTTTTATCTCAATGCAACCGATTAGAATAATTCGGTCACACCGAGTTGCAGCAACTGCTAGCAGTTTTGCATCTCGGTGCCACCGAGTCATTCCACTCGGTCGCACCGACAGCGTCTGGGTATATATACCGCGGGTTGAAATTTTGGAAACTCCTTCAAACCACTCGACCGTGCCTCCCAGCACTACTGCCCCTTTGGTCTCCGGATCGTCGCCATCGTCGCCAGTGACCTTCTGCCGCTGGTCTCCGCCGCCGTCAACGGAATCCTCATCGCCGTTGCCGCCGTAGCAAGTCTGTTACCAAGTTAGGGTACGGATTTGACCCTTTGTGCTTTCCATTACTCCGATTCTTGCACAAAGTATAATGCCTATGTTCCTCCCACGTATGAGATCAATTCATCCACCAAACAAATTCCATAGAATAGATTTGATGCAAAAACTTAGGGTTAGGTTTTCGCCGAACCCATCTCGGACCGACCGATCTGAGGATCTCGGTCACACCGATTGGCCCTGGCCATTGCACAAGTACAACTCGGTCTGACCGAAGTGTACTGATCGGTGCGACCGAAATCACTTTCTCTGTGAAACCCTAGCATCTCGGAGTCATCGAACAGCATTTCGGTCTGACCAAAACTATGTGTTTAGAATCTGTTACTGCTTCGGTGTCACCGAGTTTGTCAAATCGGTAGCTCCGAAATGCTTTCTGCAGAAAACTAAAGTTAAGTTTTTGTCTCAATATTTTCAAAATAAGCTGCACTTTTTGATACTCATCTACTCTATCTACACCCAACTATTCACAGGGTCAGTTTCAGCAATATCAGAGGGCAGTGATAGTCAGAACAGATCTGAAGAGCAGCTCAACCTCAGTGAGGGCACTAGTCCGTCTAGCAGCTATGATGAGGGGAGTAGGAGCACTCCCAGCAATTTGCCTAAGGCAGCTACCAGGCAGAAGAAGAAAACAACATCTGAATCTGAGGATGAAGATTTTGTGATTGAGGAGGAGGTGACCTCCAAGAAGAAAGTACTCAAGAAGGAGTATGCTGCTGCTGCAACCAAGCCTGGAATGCAGAAGAAAGCTACTGCCAAAAGAGCTCGGATGCGGCTTGAACTACGTCGGTATTTCCCCAAAGAGGAAGGGATGATGCAGCACATCTACGGTAGGTATTTTCCTCAGTGATGAGACCAAGGTTATCGAACCAGTAGGAGAACCACGCAACACTACATGAACGACAACTGCACACAAAGAACAAATACTTGCAACCCGACGTAAAAGAGGGGTTGTCAATCCCTCCCTGGTAAAGAGATAGATAAATTTGTAGTAGATCGGATAAATAGATCTCGCGGGAACGCGAGATAAAATAAATAACAATAAATTGCAGCAAGATATTTTTGGGTTTTAGGATTAATAGATCTGAAAATAAAAGATGCAAATAAATAAAAAGGCAAATAGCAATATAGATCTGAAAGTATATGATGGAAAAATAGACCCGGGGGCCGTAGATTTCACTAGTGGCTTCTCTCGAGAAAAAATAGCATACGGTGGGTAAACAAATTACTGTTGGGCAATTGATAGAACTTTAAATAATTATGACGATATCCAGGCAATGATCATTATATAGGCATCACGTCCAAGATTAGTAGACCGACTCCTGCCTGCATCTACTACTATTACTCCACACATCGACCGCTATCCAGCATACATCTAGTGTATTAAGTTCATGGAGAAACGGAGTAATGCAATAAGAACGATGACATGATGTAGACAAGATCTATTCATGTAGGAATAGACCCCATCTTGTTATCCTTAATAGCAATGATACATACGTGTCATTTCCCCTTCTGTCACTGGGATTGAGCACCGTAAGATCAAACCCATCACAAAGCACCTCTTCCCATAGCAAGAAAAATCGATCTAGTCGGCCTAACTAAACCAAAGATTCGAAGAAGAAATATGAGGCTATAAGTAATCATGCATATAAGAGATCAAAAGACTCAAATAACTTTCATGGATAAAAATATAGATCTGATCATAAACTCAAAGTTCATTGGATCCCAACAAACACACCGCAAAAAGAGTTACATCAAATAGATCTCTAAGAGACCATTGTATTGAGGATCAGGTGGGTTGTGCCCCCCTCGGGGCACCCCTCTGGTACTTCCTTGGCCCAACTTGTGTCTTCTGGTCCAGAAAAATCACCAAAAAGTTTCACTGCGTTTGGACTCCATTTGGTATTGATTTTCTGCGAAGTAAAAAAAAGCAAAAAAACAGCATCTGGCACTGGGCACTATGTCAATAGGTTAGTCCCAAAAAATGATATAAAGTTGCTACAAAATGATTGTAAAACATCCAAGATTGATAATATAACAGCATGGAACAATAAAAAATTATAGATACGTTGGAGACGTATCAGCATCCCCAAGCTTAATTCCTGCTCGTCCTCGAGTAGGTAAATGATAAAAACAGAATTTTTGATGTGGAATGCTGCCTAACATGTTCATCACATAATCTTTTCTTTGTAGCATGGACATTTGGACTTTTATATGATTCAAAATAATAGCCTAGTTTTGACATGAAGATTTCAATACTCAAGCATATCAACAAGCAACCATGTTTTCCAAAATATCAACACTAAAGCAAGTTATCCCTAGCCTATTATGCTCAATCATTGATCCATTCATGAAACACACTCGCATATTAGCTATACCCAATGCTCAAGTACGATCATAGTGCCCCTTAGTTGGTGCTTTATAAGAGAAGATGGAGACTCAAAATAAAAATTGCATAAAGTAAATAGAAAGGACCTTCGCAGAGGGAAGTAGGGATTCGTAGAGGTGCCAGAGCTCAAAGCGAAAAAGATAGAGATAAAAATATTTTGGGTGGCTGCTTTTCCTGTCAACGAAAATGATCGAGTAGTTCCCAATACTTTCCATGCTAGATATATCATAGGCAGTTCCCAAACAGAAAATAAAGTTTATTCCTTTTTCCACCATACTTTCACATTCCACGGCTAACCGAATCCACGGGTGCCGTCCATACCAACACTTTCCAAGGAATTTATTATTTGACAACATAAAGTAAATTCACTTTTCATTTCGGGACTGGGCATCCCTAATACCTTTGCCGTACTCTCGTGCAATGACAAGTGAATAAACACTCATCTTGAGAATAACACATCTAGCATGGAAAAATATCAGCCACCCCCTACCGTTTCATGAGCGGTACGAGCACACAAAAAAGAAATTTATTTCGAAAATTAGAGATGGCACATACAAATTTGCTTAGAACGACACGGAAATACCGCATATAGGTAGGTATAGTGGACTCATATGGCAAAACTGGTTTAAGGATTTTGGATGCACAAGTAGTGATCATACTTAGTGCAAATGAAGGCTAGCAAAAGATTGAGAAGCATCCAACCAAGAAATGAAAAATCTCATAAGCAAGCATTAAGCATAACTAACACCGAATAACAAGTAGGATATAATTTCATTGCATAACTATTGACTTTCGTGCTTGCATAGGGAATCACAAACCTTAACACCAATATTCTTACTAAACCATAATTACTCACCAACATGACTCACATATTATATCATCATATCACAAAACTATTACAAGGAATCAAGTTTATTTTGTCCAATGATCTTCATGAAAGTTTTTATTATATCCCTCTTGAATATCTATCATTTTGGGACTAGTTTAATGTGTTGCTTTTGATAGCTCAAACAAATCTAAGTGAAGAACATGAGCATAAATAATATAAGTGAAGCATGAGAGAATTTATTCAAAATTACTACTCTCAAATAAATCTAAGTGAAGCATGAGAGCATTTCTTCAAAAATATTAAAGCACACCGTGCTCAAAAAGATATAAGTGAAGCACTAGAGCAATTCCATAGCTCATAAAGATTTAAGTGAAGCATAGAGAGCAATTCTAACAAATCATAGCATAATTTTGGCTCTCTCAAATAGGTGTGTCCAGCAAGGATAATTAACTAAAAATAAAAAGTAAAACAAGCAAAGAATCAAATCATACAAGACGCTCCAAGCAAAACTCATGATATGTGACGAATAAAAATATAGCTCCAAGTAAAATACCGATGGTCGTTAGAAGAAAGAGGGGATACCACTCGGGCATCCCCAAGCTTAGTTGCTTGCTTCACCTTTATAAAATAGCTTGGGATGCCATGGGCATCCCCAAGCTTAGGCTCTTCTTACTCCTTATTCCTTCATCCATCGTGATCTCACCCAAAACTTGAAAATTTCAATCACACAAAACTCAACAAAACCTTCATGAGATCCGTTAGTATAAGAAAACTAATCTTTACTTTAAGTACTGTAGAAAACCCATTCAAATTTTGTTATTGCATTATACCTACTGTATTCTAACTTTACCATGGTTTATAACTTCCAATACAAACCATAGATTCATCAAAATAAGCACACAATGCAAAGAAAACAGAATCTGTCAAAAACAGAATAGTCTGCAAATATACGAATTGTTCTCATACTTCTGTAACTCCAAAAATTCTGAAACATTAGGAAAACGTAGGAAATTTGTATATAAATCTTTTTTAAAAAATTAAGAATTTTTGGTCGCTTCTGTGAATTTTTAAAAATTATTTTACTGGACGCAAAAGTTTCTGTTTTCCAACAAGATCAAATCAACTATCACCCAATATGATCCCAAAGGCTTTGCTTGGCACTAACACTAATTAAAACATAAAAACACAATCATAACTGTAGCATAATTGTGCAAACACACAAGAACAGAAATAAAAATACAAAAATAAATTTTATTCATTGGATTGCCTCCCAATAAGCGCTATCGTTTTATGCCCCTAGCTAGGCATAATGCAAAGATCTCAGTGTTGTCATCCTTATTTCTAGATCCGTAAGATGCCCTCATGATTGATTCATATGGTGACTTAATTCTTGTTCTAGGGAAGTGTTCCATACCCTTTCTCAAAGGAAATTGGAATTTGATGTTCCCTTCTTTCATATCAATCACATCACCTATAGTGCGTAAAAACGGTCTACCAAGAATAATTGGACAAGACGGATTGCAATCAATATCAAGAACAATAAAGCATATGGGCACATAATTCCTATTTGCAAGTATAAGAACATCATTAATTCTTCCCATAGGCTTTTAAATAGTAGAATCCGCCAAGTGCAAATTTAAAGAACATTCTTCAATATCGGTAAGACCAAGCACATCACATAAGGATTTCGGAATTGTAGAAACACTAGCACCCAAGTCACATAAAGCAAAACACTCATAATTTTTAATCTTGACTTTGATAGTAGGTTCCCATTCATCATGTAATTTTCTAGGAATTGAAATCTCTAATTCCAACTTTTCTTCCAAAGCTTTCATCATAGCATCAACGATATGTTTAGTAAAAGCTTTATTTTGTTCATAAGCATGGGGTGAATTTAACATGGATTGCAACAAAGAAATACAATCAATCAAAGAGCAATTATCATAATTAAAGTCTTTATAATCCAAAAGAGTGGGCACATCACTAGTTAAAGTTTTGACCTCTCTAAACCCACTTTTATCAATTTTCTCAACAAGATTTTCACCCTCCAAATTATAGGGACGCCTTCTAGCTAAAGTTGTCTCTTATTTAGTCCCTTTATCATCAATCTTAATTTTACTAAACAAGGAATCAATAGAAGAAACACCAATCACTTTAAGATCTTCATTATTTTTATGAAAGCAATCGCTAGAAAACGCTTTTTCTAAAAATTCTCTTTTAGCTCTAAGCATAGCGGTACTTTTCTTACTTTCATCCGTAGAAACATATAAAGCTTTAATTGATTCCTCAACCTTAGGCACAAAAATTTTCATCTTGAGATTTTCTACATCAAGAGAAATTGTATCAATTCTTCTAGACATATCATCAATTTTACTCAACTTTTCTTCTATCATAGTATTAAAATTCTTTTGAGCATTGATAAATTATTTAATATTATTCTCAAGATCGGAGGTGTTCCTATTATTATTATAAGAAGGAATACCATAGGAATTACCATAATTATTAGAGGAATTTACCGGAAAAGGTCTAGGATTAAAATTACCTCTATAAGCATTGTTATTAAAATTGTTTCATGAGACAAAATTCACGTCTACAGCACCACTATTTTGCTCAATCAAAGTAGACAAAGGCACATCATTAAGATCAATAGGAGCATTTTTATTGGAAACCAACTTCATAAGAGCATCAACTTTTTCACTCAAAGAATTTATTTCTTCTACCGAATTAACCTTTTTACTAGTAGGAGCTCTTTCGGTATGCCATTGTGAATAATTTTCCATAATATTATCAAGCAATTTAGTAGCTTCACCCAAAGTAATCTCCATAAAAGTACCACCCGCGGCGGAATCTAAAAGATTTCTAGAAACAAAATTCAATCCCGCATAAAAAATTTGTATGATCATCCAAAGATTTAAACCATGAGTAGGACAATTTCTTAGCATCAATTTCATTCTTTCCCAAGATTGCGCAACATGTTCATGCTCAAGTTGCTTAAAATTCATGATTTGCGTCCTAAGGGAAATAATTTTCGCGGGAGGAAAATACTTAGTAATAAAAGCATCTTTGCACTTATTCCAAGAATTGATACTATTGTGAGGCAAAGAAGAAAACCAAATTTTTGCACGATCTCGCAAAGAAAACGGGAATAATTTCAACTTCACAATATCATTGTCCACATATTTTTTCTTTTGCATATCGCATAATTCCATGAATGTGTTAAGATGGGACGCGGCATCCTCACTAGGAGTACCAGAAAATTGATCTTTCATAACAAGATTCAGCAAAGCGGCATTAATATCACAAGACTCCGCACTAGTGGCGGGAGGAGCAACCGGAGTGCTAATAAAATCATTGTTGTTGGTGTTAGAGAAATCACATAACTTGGTGTTCTCTTGAGTCATCGTGACTATGCAACAAGATTGCACTCAAGAACATATCTGACGAGAAAACGGCGAACGAAAAAAAGGGCGAATAAAACGGCAAATTTTTGTGAAGTGGGGGAGATGAAAACGATAGGCAAATGGCAAATAATGTAAATTGCAAGGAGATGAGATTTGTGATTAGGAACCTGGTAGATGTTGATGATGTCTCCCCGGCAACGGTGCCTGAAATTCCTTTTGATGCGGCTTGAACTACGTCGGTATTTCCCCAAAGAGGAAGGGATGACGCAGCACAGCTACGGTAGGTATTTCCCTCAGTGATAAGATCAAGGTTATTGAACCAGTAGGAGAACCACGCAACACTATGTGAATGGCACCTGCACACAAAGAACAAATACTTGCAACCCGACGTAAAAGAGGGTTTGTCAATCCCTCCCGGGTAAAGAGATAGATAAATTTGTAGTAGATCAGATAAATAGATCTCGCGGGAACGCGAGATAAAATAAATAACAATAAATTGCAGCAAGATATTTTTGGGTTTTAGGATTAATAGATCTGAAAATAAAAGATGCAAATAAATAAAAAGGCAATAGCAATATAGATCTGAAAGTATATGATGGAAAAATAGACCCGGGGGCCGTAGATTTCACTAGTGGCTTCTCTCGAGAAAAAATAGCATACGGTGGGTAAACAAATTACTGTTGGGCAATTGATAGAACTTTAAATAATTATGACGATATCCAGGCAATGATCATTATATAGGCATCACGTCCAAGATTAGTAGACCGACTCCTGCCTGCATCTACTACTATTACTCCACACATCGACCACTATCCAGCATGCATCTAGAGTATTAAGTTCATGGAGAAACAGAGTAATGCAATAAGAACGATGACATGATGTAGACAAGATCTATTCATGTAGGAATAGACCCCATCTTGTTATCCTTAATAGCAACGATACATACGTGTCATTTCCCCTTCTGTCACTGGGATTGAGCACCGTAAGATCGAACCCATCACAAAGAACCTCTTCCCATGGCAAGAAAAATCGATCTAGTCGGCCTAACTAAACCAAAGATTCAAAGAAGAAATATGAGACTATAAGTAATCATGCATATAAGAGATCAAAAGACTCAAATAACTTTCATGGATAAAAACATAGATCTGATCATAAACTCAAAGTTCATCGGATCCCAACAAACACACCGCAAAAAGAGTTACATCAAATAGATCTCCAAGAGACCATTGTATTGAGGATCAAAAGAGAGAGAGGAAGCCATATAGCTACTAACTACGGACCCGTAGGTCTACAATGAACTACTCACGCATCATCGGAGAGGCACCAATGAGGATGATGAACCCCTCTGTGATGGTGTCTAGATTGGATCTGTGGTTTCTGGAACTTGCAGTGGCTGGAATTGTTTTTCATCGACTCCCCTAGGGTTTCTGGAATATGGGGGTATTTATAGAGCAAAGAGGCGGTGCGGGAGGCCACCGAGGTGGGCACAACCCACCAAGGCGTGCCTGGGCCCCCAGGCGCACCCAGGTGGATTGTGCCCCCCTTCGGGCACCCCTCTGGTACTTCCTTGGCCCAACTTGTGTCTTCTGGTCCAGAAAAAATCACCAAAAAGTTTTGCTGCGTTTGGACTCTGTTTGGTATTGATTTTCCGTGAAGTAAAAAACAAGCAAAAAAATAGCAACTGGCACTAGGCACTATGTCAATAGGTTAGTCCCAAAAAAGTGATATAAAGTTGCTATAAAATGATTGTAAAACATCCAAGATTGATAATATAACAACATGGAACAATAAAAAAATATAGATACGTTGGAGACGTATGAAGCTCCAATGTCAAAAGCCAGAGCCTCAGCTCAAGAAACCATGGAGTTTACACTTGAACCAAGAGAGGAAGAGGCTACTGGAGGAAAGAAGAGGAAGGAAAGGGTCAGAAAGACTATTGCCAGAGTCATTGGTAGATCCCCTATGATGAAAGATTCTGATGAAGAAGAGGAGGAGGAGGAAGAGCCTGCTGCACCTCCTGCAAAGACTCAGAAGCTTATGGGGGATGCCATAAGGACTAGGGCTGCTCCATCTAAGACCAAGTCTGCCCCCAAGTCTTCAGCTCAAGCTCAAGCTCCCAAGCCATCTGCACCAAAGAGATCAACAAGGAATATTTCTGCTGCTGAAAAGAACAAGGCCCCAATGCCTCAAGCTCAAGAAGAAGGAGAGCCACAAGTGCTCAGAAAGCTGAAGCCCAAGATACCAGATCGTAGTGATGATCATCCTGTGGCAGAGAACATGAAATTGAGGAAGGATGCTGGTCTGAGACTATGGAGACAGATGGATCCCTATGCCATCAGGAGAAGAACTGCTGTGGACTATCGCTTTCACATCAAGGAACAGCAGGATTTCTATGAGACTGTCCTATTGGACAAGAAGCCCATTGTTTGTGATATGAAATGGGTTGACTGGAAATACATTGATGACAATGAAGACTATTTTCCAAGTGTGCATGAGAGCTTCAGAATGAATGGTGTTGACAAGTTTGTTGGTCAGAAGTTGACTAAGTGGAATGATGAGATGATCATGCAATTCTATTCCACTGCTCACTTCTACCCTGATGGAAAGATAGTCTGGATGACTGAAGGAACAAGATATCAATCTACTATCTCAGAATGGGCCAAGCTGATCAATGCCCCAGAGGAAGAGGAGAATGACATTGATGTGTATGCTAAGCCTAGAAAGGATCACAACTCCATGGCTAACATGTACAAGCCAATTCCTGATAAAGCCTTGGACACTCACAAGTTTGGATCTATATACTATCTGCTTGCTGGTTTGACCACCATCAACACTATACTGAGGCATACTCTTTTGCCCAAGTCAGGAGATCATAGAATGATCTGTGGTCACTCCATCAACCTGCTTCACATGTTTGATGTTCCTCAGAAGTTCAAGGTGATGAGCCTGATTGTAGAGACTGTGAAGAGAACAACTGCAGATCAGAAGAGATCTTGTGGATATGCCCCTCACATTTAGACTTTGATCAATTCCAAGATGGGAACCGGGACATATCTACTAGACAGTGAGCATCTACCCCTGTGGCCAGACTTTGAGGACAACGAGGTTGTCATGGATGCTTCCCGTCCTACTTGTGCTGAAGCCCAGGAGAAGATAGAGAGAGCAAAGGCTGCCAAAGCAGCAAAGGCAGCAAGTGCACCAGATGCCTCCACAGTGCTGCTCAAGACCAAGCAAGATCAACTCAGTTATCTGCTTGAGGCTACAGTGAGAATTGAGAAGGGCTTGGCCACCCTGACTCAAAATCAGGAAAGTCTTGAGAGGATCATTGAGACTAAATTCCATGACCTAGATGTGAAGGTCACTGAGATACAGACCATTGTGGAGAAGCTCCAAGAGGATGCTGAGGACAGGGAGGATAGACCAACTACAGATACTTTCTAGAGAGTGCCAAGGGCACAAAGGTCATCAGTTGTGCCAGTTGTGAGAGACTCCAGGACTACCACTTCAGCACCTGCAGCAACTGCCACGGTCGTACCTCCAGTGTCAACCCCTCCAGCTCCACAGACTTCTACTGAAGCTTTTGTAGATGCCCTCCTCTCCACGCCATCTACGCACACCGGAGCGACAAGCCAGAAGACTCCTTCAGGAGCTCCCGGAGATCGTGCCTAGAGTGCCGGATAGCACTATACGTTTTCGAACTTTTTGGTAACTTGTTGCCAAAGGGGGAGAAATTGTATAGATCATAGGCTTCGAGAGAGAGAGAGAGAGAGAGAGAGTGTCTTGCTTGTCATTTGCTTCTCTTGCTACTTTGATCGTTTGGTTGTTTGATTCCTATGCTACAATTTGTGTTATGCTTGTGAGATACTTATGTGATCATGTGTTTGATCATATGATGCTTAATGTGTGCTTGCATGGTTATATCTATGTTTTGTTTATGTATGATCAATCAATTTTATCCTTGGTGATGAGTGCATGTTATTTAACTCTTATCATTTTGAGCGCTCTACCAAGATGTATGTGACATCGAAGAGTGTCCCATGATCCTAATCGATTGTGCATTTGCATTCAAAAGAAAATTTTAAATAATGCACAAATTTAGGGGGAGCTCTTGCTTATCACATACTTCTCAAAGCGACGATGTACTTCATTCATATTATATTTGTCGAAGCTTTGATCTATATGTTGTCATCAATTACCAAAAAGGGGGAGATTGAAAGTGCAACTAATCCCCGAATGGTTTTGGTAATTCATAACAACATATAGCTCATTGAACTAATATCAATTCAAGTTTAATATTTCAGAAATTTCAATGATTGGCATGGCATGGACTAGAGATGTGGAACCCTCAAAATGCTAAGGACAGAGATTGGCAAAAGCTCAAGACTCTTCATTTATATTTTAGTGATCCAAGATCACATTGAGCCCATAGGAAAGCCAATACTATTAAAAGGGGATGAGGTGTTGCTTAATGGTCTACTTCCTGAAAATGCTTAGTGATATTGCTCCAAAACCCTCAGCAACTTTCTCTTCCAAATATGTCCAAAACTCAAAGTCAAACTCGGCCCCACCGAAATGATCCATCTGGCGCCACCGAGTTCAGTTGACATAGCCACCGCCAGAAACCCTAGCAATTCGATTACACCAATACGGATCTCGGTCTCACCGAGATGGCCTTGCAAACTCTCTGTTACCTGTTGCAATTATTTCGGTCTCATCGAAATGTGCAATCGGTACCACCGAGTTTGCTTGACCAACTCTCTGTTTGCTCTTTTCTGAAATCGGTCTCACCGAGTTCAAGCAATCGGCTTCACTGAGATGAGGTTTTTCCCTAGACCTAACACATCGGTCCCACCGAGTTGTTCCAGTCGGTCCCACCGAGATTCCTAACGTTCACATTTTGAACTGAATTGGTCTCACCGAGTTCTTCTATTCGGTCTCACCGAGTTGGGTCAAATGTGTGTAACGGTTGGATTTTGTGTGGAGGCTATATATACCCCTCCACCCCTTCTCTATATGTGAGAGAGCCATCAGAACGTGCCTACACTTCCACTACTCATTTTCTGAGAGAGAACCACCTACTCATGTGTTGAGACCAAGATATTCCAATCCTACCACAAGATTCTTGCACTATTGGAATCAGAGAATTTGACATCCGTCAGTTCTTTGCCGTCAGCTTGCGGACGGCAAAGAAGGTCTTTGCCGTCAGCTCACAAAAAGCATACGGCAAAGAACTGGCTGATGGCAAAGATGCCATTTGCCGTCAGCCAATTCTTTGCCGTCGGCTAGCGGACGACAAAGAGGTTGGTGGGTGGGCCGTTACAGCGTTGCTCTAAAATGGACCCCACCCAACCTCTTTGCCGTTTGCTAGCGGACGGCATGCCGTCCGCTAGCAGACGGCAAAGAGGTTCGCCCCATCCAAACTAACGGTAACCCCCTCCCTCTCTCTCCCCGGCCCCACCCCTCTCTCTCTCCCCTCTCTCTCCGCCCGCGCCCGCACCGCCACCGCCCAGCACAGCCGCCGCCCCACCACACCCCGTTGCCGCACCACCCCACCGCCCCGTCGCACCGCGCACCACCCCGCCGCCCCATCGCGCCGCGCACCACCCCGTCGCCCGGCGCCACTGCCGCCCCGCACCACCCCGCCGCCGCGCCCCCACTGCCCCGTGCCCGGCCCTGCCGCGCCCCCCCAGCCGCCCCCCGCACCACCCGCCACCTCCGCCCCCGCCGGCCTGTGCCCTGGGCCTGCCGCAGCCCCCCAGCCGCCCGCCCCTCCTCATCGGCCTCCACCTCCCCCACTCGTGAGCCCCTCCCCTCTTCTTTTCATTTTTTTCTCTGTTAGTGTAGTTAGATTTAGTTTAGTTTTAGGTTTAGGTTTAGATTTAATTATTTAGGTTTAGGTTTAGTTTTTTTTTTCTGTTTTTTAGGTTTGGTTTAGGTTTAGATTTAGTTTAGTTTAGGTTTAGTTTAGGTTAAGAGAAAGAAGAAAAGGTGTGTGTGAATTATGTGAGAAAGATGTGTGAAAAGGCCAAAGGGCAAAGAGTGAAAAGAGAAAGATTTTTTTTGTGATGTTTTAGAAAGATTGTTTTAGGAAAGAAAGGGAAAGATGAAAAATGATGAATTGATTTGTTGTGAAATTAGAAAAAGAAAGATTTTTAGAAAGATTAGAGAAGAAAAGAAACAGAAAGAAGATTTGGAAAGGATGAAATGTAGAAAGATGAGCAAAGATTGTTTTTTTTTGTGGTTTTTTTTTGAAAAGAAAAGATTTAGATTAGAAAGAAACGATTGTGAGGGCAGAAGAAGAAAAAGAGAAAGATAGGAAAAAGACAAGAAAAGAAGAAAAAGAAGAAAAGATTGATTAAGATTGGGGAAGAAAGAGCCGGAATGAACCAAAGAAAGCGAAGGTAACGAAATGAGAGAAAGAGGCGACAAGATTAAAAAGGGAAAGCAAAAAGAAAGATTGAAAAGGAGCGCCAAAGATAGTAAAGATAGGAAAGGAAAAAGATAAGAGAGAGAGAAAAGAAAGACAGAAAGATTTAGAAAGAGGGAAAGAAGGAGGGAGGAAAGAAAGATTTTTGTAGGAAGAACAGATGTAGAGGAAAGATTGTTTAGAACATGTGAATGGGTGAAAGTATGATGAAAATTGAATTGATTTGATGATTGATTGAAAAAATTTGTGAAAAAATATTGTTTTTGATGATTGAAAAAAAAAAAAAAAAAAAAAAACAAAAAATAAAAAAAAAAAAAAAATCTGAAAAAAAAAAAAAAAAAAAACGAAAAAAAAAAAAAATAAAAAAAAAAAAAAAAAAAAAAAAAAAAAAAAAAAAACCAAAAAGGACAAAAAAAAAAAAAAAATTGAAAAAAAAAAAAAAAAAGACGAAATGGATTTTGGAAAAAAAAAAAGAAAGAGAAAAGAAAGAAGCACAAGAAAGAAACAGGAGAACAGAAGAAAGAAGAAGGCAGTATAGAGCTAAGATGAAGGCAAAGAAAACGAAAAGAAAGATTAGAAGAAGAAGAGAAAGACATGAGAAGAAAAGAAACAGAAAGAGAAAGAAGGTAAGAAGAAAAGAAGAGAAAGAGAAGAAGAAAGAAAGAAGAAGAACGAAAAAGGAGGAAGAAGAAAGAAGAAAGAAGAAAGAAAAAGAAGAGAAGAAGAAAGAAGAAGAAGAAGAAGAAGAAGAAGAAGAAGAAGAAGAAGAAGAAGAAGAAGAAGAAGAAGAAGAAGAAGAAGAAGAAGAAGAAGAAGAGAAGAAGAAGAGGAAGAAAAGAAGAAGAGGAAGAAGAAGAAGAAGAAGAAGAAGAAGAAGGAAGAAGAAGAGAAGAAGAAGAAGATAGAAGAAGAGAAGAAGAAGAGAAGAAGAAGAAGAAAAGAAGAAAAGAGAAGAAGAGGAAAAAGAAGAAAGAAGAGGAAAAGAAGAGGAAAAAGGTCGAGGGTCGAGTGGTCGATGATCGCCGAGGGGTGAGGATCAGAGGGGGGGGGATAGAAGAGGGTGTAGAGGTGTCGAGGGGGTCGAGGTGGTGAGGATCAAGGTGTCGATGTGGGGTCGAGGGTCGAGGGGTCGATGGTCGAGGATCTCCGAGGGGTTGAGGGTCGAGGGTCGCCGAGGGGTCGAGGGTCAAGGACCGTGCGTCGCCATACCCGAGGGCACCCGAGGACGAGCGGGTTAGGGGGTTCCTCGGCCTCCCGCAGCAACAGTTCTCGGTGCCGATGGCGGTCGAACACCTTGGCAAATTTGTCTTGCAGCCTCTGCGATGAGGATTAAAAGCCAAGTGTTGAAACTTGAAACACCCAAACTGACTCATGACAAAAAATCAAAGCATAGAAAGAGAAACCAAAGACGAAACAATACGTAGTGAGAGGTTGTGCAACTAGGATTATATTCTGTAATAGCCTTTTTAACGAATTTGAGAGGATGATGGTGAAGAACCCGAAAGCCATTGGTGTCTTGCGGTCGTTTCCATACATTCTGCTACAGTGCAACAACCCTTCTTATGACCGTTGCGGTCATAAGAAGGGTTGTCGCGTTGTAGCAGAATGTATGGAAATGACCACAAGACAACAATGGCTTTCGAGTTCTTCGCCATCATCCTCTCCAATTCATTAAAAAAGCTGGTACAGAAAATCATCCTAGTTGCACAACCTCTCACTATGTACTATTTTGTCTTTCGTTTCTCTTTCTACGCCCTGATTTTTTGTCATGAGTCAGTTTGGTTGTTTAAAGTTTCAAAACTTGTCTTTTATTCCTCATCGCAGAGGTTGCCATACAAATTCGCCAAGGTGTTCGACCGCCATCGGCCCCGAGAACTGTTGCTGCGGGAGGCTGGGCACCGGCGTTGCTTGTGGGACGTGGATGTAGTGTTCGATGCCGAGGATCGAGGAACGAGCAGTGTGAATCATTTTTTTACAACTTGGCAGTGGCATCCTATTGTAAATATTTAGTTAGGTTGATGGCAAAAACAATAATGCTATGTTACTCATCTTTTTACAACTTGGCGGTGGCATCCTATTATTCATGTCGGTATTAATTTTTTTTATGTTGTACTAATTTCGTTTACTCTTTGTCATGGCAGGTGTTGAAAGATGGTGGACGCGGGTAAGGAGCGCTCCAAGGCTCCTTCTTCATCGGCGCGTGGTGGGAGTGGTACTTCCATTCCACCCGTACCTCTCCGGAGAGTGTTGTACGAGGGTATGGCTTCACCGGTGGGCGCTTCTTCGTCGGCGTCGTTGCCCACCAGAAGAGGAGGTCGGGGAGGGAGGAAGAGAGGAGGTCGGGGAGGATGTGGCCGTGGGAGAGGTAGGCATGCTCCTACGCCTTCCTCGCCGCCACCCCCAGCTGATTCACCCGAGCACAGGACTGCTACGGTGGACACCTCTAAGGAGGAGGCTACACAGACTCCGGTCCACGAGCCTCGAGTCGACGGGCCTTCGGCCCACGATACTTGGCCCCACGAGACTCCGGACCAGGGTATGTCCCAGGAGACGTCCGGATGGGGTACCTGGACGGATCCGTCTGAGGGGCCGAGTGGCCATGCTGATGGTGGCGGGGATCCGGCTGATAGTGAGGGCGAGGTGGTTGATTTTCCCTGATGGGGAGAGGTAAGTGCATTTACTCTTTTTGTACCATTTGCCTTCACGTTTCTTCAAATATCTAATGCGTTGGCCTTGTCATACTACAGGGGTTGGCACCACGTTGATGATGTCCGCAGGCCCAACACCGTCCTTGGTGTGCTTTGCCAGCAAAACTTCCCAGGGTTTGTCACGTTTCCCGGTGAGGGTGAGCTTCCACAGCTAGGATTGAGCTGGGAGCACTACTTGGCTGCCCCGGCCCCATCGAAGGAGATGATCGACGGTGTCTTGTGCCACACGAGGGCAGAGATGGCGATCAAAAAGTTTTGTGTAATTTCTCCTTTACACAATTAAAAATCTTCAAATAGCTAGTTATTGTACTAATCAATGTTGTCTCGTTTGATTGCAGACCTTCTACAGGTGTGAGGAGGGATACGAGGAGGCCGCGGTAAAGGTTATCGATGCCGAGTGCAGGTGCCTACTACAAAACTTACGACACGAGGCTCGGGTGCAGGTTGTTCGAGACTACTACGCCTCGCGTGCTATTAAGAAGCCCAAGCCGGCGTGCCGCGACAAGTTTCTGAAAAAGGAGCAGTACATGACGGTAATTACCTATTCTTAAGGCCTTGTACTTAGTTTTCTTGACATGCATAACCGGGCCATGTACGAGCTCCTCGTGGTAAGTTTCTTCTACATATTAGCCAAATCATTCATGTAATTTTCGTTTCATTACTAACTAGTATGACTGACTCGTCAGAACCAAATGTGCAGTCTGTGTGCGATAAGGCCGGTCAAACCACTCCGCCGATGCCAGAGATTGCT